>NC_069410.1:75297157-75319478 GCF_026875155.1 Cherax quadricarinatus
GTTTTTTCTGGGGTTTTTGTCTTCTCTGTTTTTTAAATGCCACTGGACACCTTGAGAGTCGCTGGATCCTGTCTCGCAAGTAACTGTGGAGAGAGCTCTGTTTCTGGCGTCTCTTTGACACTTCCCTAAAATGGCCCAAGACTTTGTCACTGTACATATTTCTCACCTTCTTTACCACAGGCTTGGCACTGAGAGCTTTCTTTGGAGCCATGGTAGCTTATTTAGTAATTGCAAGCACTAAAATGAGTGGAATATTATGAAATATTTCGTAGGAGCACTTGAGGGGACCCACTCACTGGTAAACAATGCCAGACTGGTTGGGTAGGGAGGCCGCCCCAGCTCACACCGTGCGTACGCATCCCGGACGAACTACTATTCGCGAGTCAACCTATGAAAAGCGAGTCCATGTTTATACGAAAATACCCCTATGATTGGCGAAATTTACGATTGCCGAGAACTACGAAAAGCGAGGGACCACTGTACAGTCAGCTCTCTTACAGAGTTCCTCTATATAATGCTATTTTTTGTAAATGCAGTTGAAAAGTATATGCAAAATTGGGCCACCCAGCCTCGGTGGAGAAATGGCTGGTGTGTTAAAAAACAATATGCAAAATTGAGTCGCACATGAGAAGGCTTTTGCAGTACATGCTATTTGCTTTTCTTGGTCAGAAAAGTGGCAGATGCAGTTCAATGTAGATAAATGCAAGGTTCTGAAGCTTGGGAGTGCCCATAACCCTAGTACTTATAAGTTAAATGATGTAGAACTTAGCCATACAGATTGCGAAAAGGACTTGGGGGTTATGGTGAGCAGCAACCTTAAACCAAGACAGCAATGCCTAAGCGTACGTAATAAGGCAAATAGATTACTGGGATTTATATCAAGAAGTGTAAGCAACAGAAGTCCAGAGGTCATACTGCAGCTTTATACATCATTAGTAAGGCCTCACCTAGATTATGCAGCTCAGTTCTGGTCTCCGTATTACAAAATGGACATAAATTCGTTAGAAAACATTCAGCGTAGGATGACTAAATTAATACATAGTATTAGAAATCTTCCTTATAAAGAAGATTGAAGACTCTTAAGTTACATTCACTTGTTAGACGAAGAATGAGGGGAGAGACCTGATCGAAGTGTATAAGTGGAAGATAGGTATTAATAAAGGGGATATTAATATGGTCTTGAGGATGTCTCTCCAAGAGAGAACCCGCAGTAATGGATTTAAATTAGATAAGTTTAGATTTAGAAAGGACATAGGAAAGTATTGGTTTGGAAATAGGGTAGTTGATGAGTGGAACAGTCTACCTAGTTGGGTTATTGAGGCTGGGACTTTGTGTAGTTTCAAATCTAGGTTGGATAAGTACATGAGTGGGAGGGGTTGGATTTGAGTGGGACTTTCACATCAGAGCTTATTTCTTGGGTGGCATTGAAAACTGGGTTGGGCAAATGTTTGTTAGTGGGATGAATTGTAAAGGACCTGCCTAGTATGGGCCAGCAGGCCTCCTGCAGTGTTCCTCCTTTCTTATGTTCTTATGTAATTTAAGAAAGATATAGCATCGATAGCTGAATCTGACCCAAAGTTGTTATAGTCTTATCAAGAGGATATAAAACAGTCAAGAACTAGGTAATCAGGCTGAGGGAAGGAGGGAAATTACCAGGAAGTATATGAAGAGCTCAGTAAGAGATTTAAGGAGGTTTTCTCAGTGGGGACAGAGGGGCTTCCAGCAAACTGAGGTGGTAGAGTACAACAGAAAGTGCTGGACGCACTACACACAACCGAGGAGAAGAAGGTGACGAAACTGAAATGTAAACTAGATACCTCGAATGCGTCGGCCAGATAATATTTCCCAAAGGGTCCTGAGAGAGTGAAACAGAGATACTGGATGCAGCTAACAAACAATCAACAAATCCTATCGAAACAAACAACTACTTGCGGTATGTAAGAACCCAAATGCAGTCCCTATTTTTTTAGTATCACACTGAACTACAGACTATGCCACTGACTTGGTATAATATGTAAAGTCATGAAGATTAATCAGAAGAGCTGTGGAACACCTAGAAAGGAATGAGATCAACAGGACAACCAGCACTGCTTCAGTTATGAGAAAATCCTGCACCACAAACCTACCGAGTCTACAACAAGGTAACAGAAGTAAATCAGGACAAGAGAAGAGTAGACCGCATCTTCTGTGAGCAAGCGTTCGACACTGCTCGCAAAAGAGATTGGTTAGGAAAATAAATCCAGAGAAGTAGGCAGGAATAGCAAGAAAAGCACTTGAATGTATTCAGGAAGGAAATAACATGGATGGTACCTACGAGATCTCAGAGTAGGCCGGAATGTTGTCTGTAGAGTGTGGTTCCACTAGGGTCAGCATCCTGGGGGCCGGTGCTGTTTCTCGATAGGTGAGTAATATTGACGGTAGGATTTGATCAAATTGGGAAAGGACGAAGATATCGCATACGAAGGTCAAGACTGCAAACCACTCTCCATGGAAAAATGTTTCCTGGGGTGAGTATCATACCAACACATCCCTGAGGCTACGCCAATAACAGCTCTTGATAGAGTGATACACAAAATAATGTTAAAAAAGGTGGTTGCTCGTAATATTTAGGGAATAAAGAGTCGTTTCATGAACGAGCTAACTAATGGGAAGCCAGAGAGTAAGGCATAATATTGTAAAATCTTGAGTGAGGCATCCCATAAGGATCAGTTTTAGGCCCCAATCATTGTTGTTAGTGATATGTATTGATAATGACCTTGATGAGGGAATACTAAGTGAACAACCAAATTTTACTGACACTAAAAGCAGCGGAATAAGAGATTTTAGAGGAAGATGCCGCTAAACTTCAGGAGGATTTGGCAAGCAATATCGTTATCATTAAAGTGCAGATGCATCTCAATGTAGTTAAGTGCCAGTCCTCATGCTTGCGAATATGAATATGCTTCCTTACACTCTGAATTATACGGAATTTGACATTACAGACATTATGGTAAGCAGCAACCAAAATCCAGGAGAGAAGTGCCCCGAGTGGCGTGTATAAGACTACAGATTGGTAGGATTTATATCAAAAAGTAATGCAATAAGAGTTCAGAGGTTGTACCTACAGCTCTGTACATCATTAACAAGACCTCACTAAATTAAGCAGTTTTCTTTCTGGTCACCGTTCTACAGAATGAACAACTTTTGCACTAAGATGGTACTGAGATGCTCGTCGTAGAGAGTTATATCACTGATATTTAGTGGAAATATAATGACTTATAAAACTCACAGAAACTCAGAATCTATTGTTTAACGTCTAATTTTTTTGATGATGTTGATAAGCATTAAAATAACTCTCTAAAAAATCATGTAGTCATTTCTAAGACAATACTAATAATCCATTTTTTTGTCAGCTTAATACCCAAATTTAATAATATACAAATGAAAAGTATGAAACACTAAAGTTTTAATAATAAAATATTAGCAAATTAGAACCTAAAAAGTCCTAAGTATCTTAAATCTTCGTTAAATAAGGCTCAGCAACATTAAATTTGAAGTCGGTATCGTCAAAAAACATTTCTTATCTTAAATTTTAATTTAATGAATTACAAACAAAACTTGCACATCCCAAAACACTTAAATAAAATAACACCTTATTCGAAATTTTACCTAAGTTAGAATAAGAATTTTGCAATTATTAACACAGAAACCAATTTTTCATTTGTGTATCAAAATTGGTCAAATTGGGAATTACACTGCTCCAAATAATAATAATAATAATAAAAATAATAATAATAATAATAATAATAATAAAAATAATAATAATAAATAATTAATATTATTAGATCTGATGAGACATTCTCCGCTTATATGCGCATAAACAAATAATCCTAACTTTTATACGTATGTTTGGCTTTACAAGCTATCAAAACAGTCCTAGAAGTGTTAAAACTTAGAGTCCGTTCACAATAGATACACGCAAGTTGGAGGATATATTAAAATGCACAATTTTTTAATAAGGTTATCGAATTAACATCAAGACAGTCCAGTAACATTTGGGATACAACAAGTGTAGAGAGTTTTGAGTTGGATCTGGTGATTAACATTTTATAGCAAGAAACCAATGTTACATTTTGGTCTATAAAACGACTTTGTGGCAACCTGCACTGCCTGATATAAGGTCTGTGAACTTTTGTGCACCTGCACTGCCTATATAAGTCCCTGAACTTTGTGGCAACCTGCACTGCCTGATATAAGTCTGAACTTTGTGGCACCTGCCTGCTGAATATAAGTCTGAACTTTGTGGCACCTGCACTGCCGTGATATAAGTCTGAACTTTGTGGCACCTGCACTGCCTGATATAGTCTGAACTTTGTGGGCACACCTGCACTGCCCGATGTAAGTCTGACTTTGTGGCACCTGCACTGCCTGATATAAGTCTGAACTTTGTGGCACTGCACTGCCTGATATAAGTCTGAACTTTGTGGCACCTGCACTGCCCGATGTAAGTCTGAACTTTGTGGCACCTGCACTGCCTGATATAAGTCTGAACTTTGTGGCACCTGCACTGCCTGATGTAAGTCTGAACTTTGTGGCACCTGCACTGCCTGATATAAGTCTGAACTTTGTGGCTACCTGCACTGGCCGAAATAAGTCTGACTTTGTGCACCTCACTGCCTGAATAAGTCCTGAACTTTGTGGGCACCTGCACTGCTGATATATTTCCTGAATCTTTTTTGCAGGTAAGGTTACACCAGCAATTGAAAATTGAAATTATTCAGATCGAGTTAGAAAAAAAAAGTAGACTTCTGACAACCAGTATGTATTTGTTATCCGTAGAACGATGCCTCGTAATAAGGCTCTGGTAATCTTTTAATTTTTTCTGTATTAAAGCAAACTTGAAAGAATTCAAACCCTCACTAATCATGAATATCGTGTGAGGAAACCCCTAAAACTGCTTTCAGACTAATTGACGATTATATACATTGTAAGAAAAAAGTTAAATGCTTCATGTAACACTAAGAGCCGCTAACTCTAGTATCTTAGGGCCAACAACACTTTGCCTCTGTACCAGACGTGAATCTTCATATTAATAGGTGAATGCAGTTTTGTGTCTGTGCTGCTCTGCTTGTCTGTTAAACCCCCCTCTCTCTCGCAATCTCACCTTACAAGTCCAACACGTCAAGCAGTAGACGAACAAGTCAGAAGAGCTACCACCTCCCCCCATCCACGTCTCCAGACTGACTCAGCTCGCTTCTTCACTCACCATTTTCGATTCACCAACATTCTACTGAATTATTAAGGACTACCGATGGGAACATTCCTTGTATTTGTCTGTAGGAACATCTTTGTTAGTTGATGATAGTGGCTGTAACCAATACCAATATAAATCGACTAAGACTCCAGGTGTGTGCCTAAAGAATAAGGTTAAGAAAAAATATTCCCACACATACACAGCGGGCCATGAGCTTGTTTCCTCCTCGCGTTGAAAGTGCTTTTTGTAAACTTATCCAATTAAAACTTTTTATGATTGATAGCAACAGCAGTGCACTTGCCACACGCAGTTCGATTTCCCTGTCCATTCTTCTGTTTTTATAGACCCACTGATGAAACTAAGTCACAAAAGTGCTGGTGTAAAATAAACTTATTTAGACTCTGTTGGTTGAATGGTTATTGCGTTGAGCTGCTACTCGCTGCGCTAACATTGCATTCTTCGTTCATTTTCTTTTATTCTTTATCTATCGCGTTCATTATGACATATCTTCGGTTTAGAGGCTACTGTAAATAACTTTGAGGTTTATGAGAATATAATGGATTGTGGAAATAAAACGTAGCGTGGCAGACATTGTAACTGATGTAACTATGACGTAGAAGTGCTGGCTGGATAATTATCCTATTTACAACTCTGGTAGCTGAATTTTTATAGTTCTGGACAAGAGTTTAAATCTCCTTCCATTCCATTATTTAAATTAAAAACTCAGGTACAAATGAAATCCCTGTGGTGCCTGTGGTTGGTATGCCTGGGGCATTTGGTACTGGTTGGTATGCCTGAGGAACTTAGTACTGGTTGGTATGCCTGGGGCACTTGGTACTGGTTGGTAGGCCTGGGGCACTTGGTACTGATTGGTAGCTCCTTATGATGTATTGATTGCAACACGAAAGGCCAAGAGCTAATATTCAACTCCCCCAGTTGTTGAGCATCTTGTATCGCTTGTTCCCGATATTTTTGCATAATATGAATACCACATGATAATTCTTATCCCAATTCTCTAGACATTTTCCTTCCTCTGCCTCTGCTGTTTCTCTTACAGATATGTTCTTAAAACCCAAACAGCGTCCATTAAGTTTGTGTTATCTACGGAAGTGCCACAGTAACAGGTGTTAACGGAAACAAGCTTCTACAGAACAGGTTGGTTAATTCTGTCATCGACGACGTTTGGAATCATTTCCACAACTAGTAATTAAAAGGACACAGGTTGCAACTAATGTTACATTTTATTGTGGCAACGTTTCGCTCCTCTCCAGGAGCTTTATCACCGAAACCGTTGCCACAATAAAATGTCAATAATTTTGCACCTGTGTCCTTTTACTTTACATATTTCGGTAAATTCTCCCAACATATACATTAGTATTACTAATCATTACTGATTTATTAAGACAGAAAGAAAACTCTTATTATAGTAAGAAAGATCAAGCAAAAGTTCTTCATATTTTTTCCAACCCTCGACTTCAAGATCATTTATATAACAAATATAGACGGTTGAGCATAATGAAACCAACACTGAAAGTTACATGATAGATAACTGAACAACTTTCACAGCACAAAGTGACTTTAAACGTTACGTTTTGTAATCTGACACTGAACTTAGATAACGTTCAGAATTATATTATCAGATAAAAGCGCTAAATGCTTACGGGTATATAGCCACCTGTGGATTGGGAGGCATTAAAAATTCGATTCAAGCAAGGGAAAGATGTGTCTGTTTCTTGATCAAGAACCAAATCATCAGTATCAAGGTTCAAATAAGGTAATTAGTAATAAGTAAGTTTTATTCAGTTTAACACAAAAACAGTTACATAGATTATCAAACACGCAGTAAATATGTTGTCAACAACCTAGCATAACCCAAAAAGGTTAGAGTGACTATTTCCATTGGTTCCTTTGCTTATTTACTATAGTATTTGGAGTTAAAAAGGAGCAAAATGTCTGATCAAAGAAGCTTTCTCCAACAATCCCACGGGGGGAAGAATTATGGGAATTTGCTGATGACACCAAAATAACCCGTCCAATTCATTCTGTTGAGGACATTAGTGCACTCCTGGATGATTTGAATAGACTGATGCAGTGGTCGAAGGAGAAGGGGATGCATTTTTAATATAGACAAATGCAAAGTTCTAAATGTTGGACAGGATAATAACCATGCCACTTATAAACTGAATATTGAAGAGCTTAATACCACTGATTGCGAAAAGGATTTAAGAGTTCTGGTTAGCATTAATCTGAAACCAAGACAACAGTGCATAAGTGTTAGCATTAAAGCTAACAGAATCCTTGGCTTCATATCTAGAAGTATAAATAATAGAAGTCCTCAGGTTGTTCAACTCTATATATCTTGGTTAGGCCTCATTTAGATATGCTGCACAGTTTGGTCACCATATTACAGAATGGTATAAATGCTCTGGAAAACGTACAGGGGGAGGATGACAAAGTTGTCCCATGTATCAGAAATCTCCCTATGAGGATAGACTGGGAAAGGGGCCCCGAATCTGCATTCTCTCGAAAGGCGTAGAATTAGGGGGATATGATCGAGGTGTATAAATGGAAACAGGAATAAAAAAAGGGGAAAGTAATTAGCGTGCTGAAAATATCCAGCCAAAACAGGACTCGCAAGCAATGGTTTCAAGCTGGAAAAAAATCAGATTCAGGAAGGATATAGAAGCCTGGGTTTTGGTAATAGAGTTGTGGATGATGGAACAAACCCCAGACCATCTTTGAAGCTATGACTTGCGTAGTTTAAAAAAGTTGGGGAAATACATTAGTGGTGTGGGTGGGTATAGTTGGACTGACTAGCTTGTACAGGTTCCTCCGTTTTTAAGTAAGTGACCGACTAAGGGGCATTGTTCTAAAGCCGGGGGGGGCATGGGCCTCTTCCTATGGCTCAGTAGCCGTTCAGTGTTCCTTCTTATGTTTCTCATGTTCTTATACAGAGGTCGTCCAGCATGCAAAGAATTCCAAAGAAACTTCAAAGATAAATTAAAATCCGTTGAAAACTTTAGCTGAGTGAATACTTTTCCATAATAATAAATATTTGTAATGAAAGAAACGAATATGTTATGATTGATTCCTAAACAAGAAACATTCCCTTAATTTAAAAAACCATTAAATCACGGAATTTTATTTTATCCATTTTTTTTTTTCATTTACATTAAAAAAATCTTAAAAAAAATATTTTTAATTTTTGGAGAAATCAAAAGAATTTGATAACATTTTCCCCAAAGAAAATAAAAATTGGCATCCATTTGGATTAAAATAAAATAAATCCTTCTTTTAAAGGAAGACCAATATTAGGGTTTGAAACTGATCGTAAAAGACATCAATAAGAAAATATTTTACTTTATTTAAAGGAAAAAAAATTGATAAAATTTGCAAAAAAAAAAAAAAAAAAAAAATTGGCTTCCATAACGGATTAATATTCATAAAAAAAGTTATGATGACGCTGATCGGAAGAGTCATTCACCATTAAAACATCAGAAATCATTTTGCTTGATAAATTATCAAATTAAATTTTACATGATTCAGTTGAGTGACAAACGTGTTTAAAATAATCCATTAATGGGAAATGTTTGAAGTTAATAAGAAAGTCATTCTCGAGTAAATTTGATCTGAATTCGAATTTGAATTTCCTATTTTTTTTAATAATTATGTTCTCTCCATTCAAGGCAAGTGAAAATGCAGACGTAGACAATGTACAAGAAACCTTTACTGCACATATAAGTTCCATCAAACACCTTAACTACTGGGAACACTTGGAAGCACTTGACTTGTACTCACTGGAACGCAGGCGAGAAAGAATGCATCATAATCTACACCTGGAAAATCTTAGAGGGACTGGTCCCTAATCTTCACACACAAATCATTCCAGGTGATACAACATACCCCGATGAAAAGTAGGGGCGTCATTAATACACTAAGGAAAAGACAGTAAGTATCCGTGACCCAAGATTGTTCAACAGCCTCCCACCAGCCATAAGGGGGAATTACCATAGACCCCTGGTAAAGGTCAGTAAAACCGCATCAGCCGGGCTGTGGGTTCCTTACGTTGGACTACGTGCCGGCAGGCAGTAACAGCCTCGCTGATTAGCCCTGATCAACACGAGAGTCTGTCGTGGACCGGGCCGCGGGGGACGTTGATCCCCAGAATGCCTTCCAGTAAACTCAGGTAATAACCTCTCATTAGTACCATTATACACACTACGCTATATTCCGGCTTACCCCCACTAAAGTTTATCTTTTAACAAACAGTTAATTAAATCCAGTGATATTTCCAGGTGTGTAAACATTTTCTTTATTTTGTATATTAATTTATCTAAATATAACAATTAAATTATACTTAATTATTATTACCGTAAGATACATTAAAGATACACATCAATAATATTATATAAACACATTATCCCTCAATTACAGAAAATTAAAAAATTAAAAATTTCCACACTATTTATTTAATAGATTGGGAAATTGTACTTTTGCCAACCAGTGGCAGTGTAGATCTTATTTCAGAAACCATTCCATGGTAACAACGTGAAGCCGACCAGACGAAACATTTTCTCCAGTTACGACACTTTGTTAATGATTCCAAGTTTTTTTTTAATTTTACTAAATCAAAAAAAAAAACTTGCTTAATAGGTCTACATGACCTTAAGATGCACATCCTTTAAATTTTTTGAAGCCTTTCAAAGGTAAATTGAAATATAAAAACTTGATTTAAAATTCCCCTAGATTTTACATGTAAACTCTCAGATGTGCCAATTTTTAAATTTCCGCCGTCGTCGTCATGATTTTTAGATACTTTTTTAAAACGTTTAAATTTGGGCCACGGGCGCTTCTTTTTTTGTTTTCTGAGCCAAACCAAAAATTGGGGTCAAAAAACTCTTTTAACCTAAAATTAATCCTTTTTTCCGTACACAAGTGTTAAAAAATAACCCAAAAAGGGTGAGGCTTTTTCTCGACTTAACGAAAAAACGAATTTAAATAGAAAGGGGAAGGGAAAAAAAAAAAAAGAAAAATTCAGGAAACATCTAAAGGGACCAACTCCTAAAATAATACCTAAAATAATCCCTAAAATTCTAAAACCTTAATTTGAGGAATATAAACATAAAACAATTTTGGGTTTTAACTGTTTTTTATGAAGAAGTAAATTTTTCCTCTTGAAGAGGGGGGTGAAACTTAAACATTTTTTTGGCTGGGGCCCCAAGATGGAAGGTTTACATGTTTTTTTTTTTTACCACTTTAGGGGTTTTCCCTTTCTTTATGAAATAACCCCATACCATAATGTGTTTTTTCTTGTTTTTGTTGTGACAATTCGATACCAGCGTGTTTTTTTTTGGATGCCCCTTTTTGGATTTTAAAAAGGATTCTAAAGCAAATGTTTGTGACTTGTTTTTTATTATTATTCAGTCATTAAAATTCATTAATAACGTTTTTCTTGTCTTCATACTATCAGTGAAAAGAATCAGCAACAGAGATTTTTTACCTAAATCCCATTTGAATATCCCCCAAAATCCGAAACATAACGGGACTTAATGCTGATTACTGCAGAACTACCCTCCATTCTTCCAATTTTAACATTCTTTTGGGACAATCACTCTTTCCCTTTTCAAAGGTACTCTTTGACCCACAAGAGTACTTTCCCTATTTTCCCTGTTCGCACCTAAAAGTTTTTGACCCAGCCTCTTTGAGGAGTATCTGTGGCATGCTAAGAATTTCTAAATTTTTTGGGCGGGTGTCACACCCACTAGCGCGCTCCCGACCAACAAACCAGATGCGGGCTTCCCCTTGTTATGCAAACACTTGGTTCAATCCAGCCAACAAAAGCCAACCAGTTGAAGTTGTGAAATATGTAGGGTCTCGTGAAGGAACATAGGCGACTTACCCACTTTCCTCACTGTGTTTTTTTTTCCAAACTTGCCTTTCATTGTGTATATACATTTTACTGTGCTTCATGCTTTTTTGGTGAAGGAAAATAATAAGTAATTTTGCACTGCCTTATTTTTTTTGCTACGACGTGCGACGTCCCAAAATACCCGTGTTATCTTCCGCAGTTCAAGAATAGAAGATACCCATCTCCCTCCCCCTCTGTCTGTCTGTCTTCTCTCTCTCTCCCTCTTTCTCCTCCCTTCCTTCCCCTCTCCTCTCTCTCCTCTTCCCCCCTCCCTCCCCCTCTCTCTCTCTTTCTCTCTCTCTCCCCCCCCTCCCCCCTCTCTCCTCTCTTTTCTCTCTCTCTCTCTTCCCCCCCCCCTCTTCTCTCTCCTCTCCCTCTCTCCTCTCTCCTCCCTCCCCCTCTCCTCTCTCTCCTATCTCCACCACTACTAGAAAAGATTTTCCATCTCTAAACCCATGCTCATTTCTGCTTAAGAAATTACTTCGATCCAATGTTTACTACCGGGTTTTTCTCCTTTTTCCCCTCACGTCTGCTTTGTCATGCGGTTTTGAAAAGTTTTTCCTTAATTCATCTTCTAGTTCCTTTATTTCCCCCCCGGGGGGGACCACTTTTCCCCCGCGATTTTTTTTTTGAATCTTTTTTCAGTAAAAACTTTACTTAAGCGCTATGACTCTATTTTCCTTTTTCTAAGGTGTAAATATTGCATGTTGTTTCCCTCCCAATTCCTGTTTGGTATCCATTTTCTTGGTGGGATGTAAAATATTTCTGCCATCACTGTGGGCCTCATCTTTGACTCTACCACACTGGGGCCCCATCATTGACTCTACCATCACTGTGGGCCCTCATCTTTTTACTCTACCTCCTGGGGCCCTCATCATTGACTCTACCATCACGTGGGCCCCCACTTTGACTCTACCATCACTGTGGGGCCCCATCATGACTCTACCATCACTTGGGGCCCTCCTTTACTCTACCATCACTGGGGCCCCATCATTGCCCCCTACCATCACTTTGGGCCCTCAGCTTTGACTCACCTCACGTGGGCCCTCATCATTGACTCTACCATCACGTGGGCCCCATCTTTGACCTACCATCACTGTGGGCCCTCATCATTGACTCTACCCTCACTGTGGGCCCCCAGCTTGACTCCCCCATCACTGTGGGGCCCCCATCATTTTACTCCTACCATCAATGTGGGCCCTCAGCTTTGACTCAAACCCTCACTGTGGGCCCTCATCTTTTTACTCTACCATCACTGTGGGCCCTCATCTTTTAAAATCTACCATCACTGTGGGCCCCTCATCTTTTGACTCTACCCCTCACTGTGGGCACTCAGCTTTGACTCTACCATCATTGTGGCCCACTGCTTTGACTCTACCATCACGTGGGCCCCCCGCTTTGACTCACCCCACTGTGGGCCCTCACTTGACCCACCCTCACTGTGGGGCCCTCATCTTTTACTCTACCATCACTGTGGGCACCCGCTTTTACCTACCATCATTGTGGACCCTCAGCTTTGACTCTACCATCACTGTGGGCCCTCAGCTTTGACTCTACCATCACTGTGGGCCCCTCAGCTTTGACTCTACCATCACTGTGGGCCCCACTTTGACCCCTACCCTACCATCACTGTGGGGCCCTCGCTTTGACTCATCCAAACCCAAAACTGTGGGCCCTCACTTTGACTCTACCCTACCATCACTGTGGACCCTCAGCTTTGACTCTACCCTGCCATCACTGTGGGCCCTCAGCTTTGACACTACCGTACCATCACTGTGGGCCCTCAGCTTTGACTCACCCTACCATCCTGTGGACCCCACTTTGATCACCCCGCCATTACTGGGTCCCCCCACTTTGACACTACCGTACCATCACTGGGGCCCTCACTTTGACTCACCCACCCTCATGTGGATCCCGCTTTTTCTCTACCCCGCCATCACTGTGGGCCCTCACTTTTTAAAACCTCCAACACTGGGGCCCCAGTTGAATCTACCTACCCCACTGGGACCCCCCAATTTTTACTCTACCCTGCCATCACTGGGCCTCAGCTTTTACACTACGTACCATCATTGGGCCCTCACTTTTTACACACCCACCTCACTGGGGGTCCCTCACTCTGACTCTACCCTACCCTCACGTGGTCCCCTCAGCTTTGACACTACCCTACCATCACGTGGGCCCTCAAACCTGACTCTACCCTACCATCACGGGTCCCTCAGCTTTTACACCCACCCTACCATCACTGTGGGGGCCCCCACTCGACTCTACCCTACCCTCACTTGGGCCCCAGGTTGACTCTACCTTACCAACACTGTGGACCCCCCAGCTTTACTCTACCCTACCAATCACTGTGGGCCCTCAGCTCGACTCTAACCCTACCATCACTGTGGGCCCTCAGCTCTGACCTACCCTACCCTCACGTGGCCCTTGGCTTTGCTCCTACCCAAACCCTAACTGTGGCCCCGCCCGACTCCAAAACCCCACCCTCACTGTGGACCCTACTTGATCTACCCTACCCCTGGGGCCCCCCCCCAGCTCTGACTCTACCCTACCACCCGGGGCCCTCACTTTGACTCTACCCTAACATACTGTGGGCCCTTTCCCCTTGACTCTACCCTACATCCTGTGGGGCCCTCGCTTTGAACCCACCCCACCATCACGTGGGCCCTCAGCTTTGACTTACGCTAAAATCACTGTGGGCCCTCAGCTTTACTCTACCCTAACACCTGTGGGCCCTCACTCTGACTCTACCCTACCATCACTTGGGGCCCTCAGCTTTGGCTCTACCCTACCATCACTGTGGTCCATGCAGCTCTGGACTCTAACCCTAACCATCACTGTGGGCCCTCACTCTGACTCTACCCTACCATCCTGTGGGCCATCAGCTCTGACTCTACCCTACCATCACTGTGGCCCTCAGCTTACTGACTCTACCCTACCATCACTATGGCCATCAGCTCGACTCATAACCCTACCATCACTGTGGGGCCCTCACCTCACCTCTCCCTACCGATCCTCTGTGGGCCATCACTCTGACTCTACCCTAACATCACTGGGCCTCAGCTCTGACTCTACCCTACATCACTGTGCCATCAGCTCTGACTCTACCCTACCACCACTGTGGGTCCTCAGTTTCTTTCTCGTATCTCTTACCCCCCTACCATCACTGTGGGCCATCAGCTCTGACCTAACCTACCATCACTGTGCCCTCATCTCTGACTCAACCTACCATCACTGTGGCCATCTGGTCTGACTCTACCCTACCATCACTGTGGCCCTCAGCCTCTGACTCTAAACCCTACCAGCACTGTGGGCATCAGCTCTGACTCTACCCTACCATCACTGGTAGTGCCATCAGCTCTGACTCCTACCCTATCCATCACTGAGGGCCATAAGCTCTGACTCTATCTACAACCCTACCATCACTGTGGGCATCAGCTCTGACTCTACTCTACCATCACTGTGGGCCCTCAGCTCTGACTCTACCCTACCATCACTGTGGGCCCTCAGCTCTGACTCTACCCTACATCACTTTGGGCCCTCAGCTCTGATCTACCCTATACCAGCACTGTGGGCCCCTCAGTCCGACTCTACTCTACCATCACTGTGGGTCCCCTCAGCTCGACTCTAACCCTACCATCACTGTGGGCCCTCAGCTCTGACTCTACCCTACCATCACTGTGGGCCCTCAGCTCTGACTCTACCCTACCATCACTGTGGGCCCTCAGCTCTGACTCTACCCTACCATCACTGTGGGCCCATCAGCTCTGACCTCTACCCTACTACCATCACAGTGCCCTCAGCTCTGACTCTAACCCTACCATCCACTGTGGACCCTCAGCTCTGACTCTACCCTACCATCACTGTGGGCCCTCAGCTCTGACTCTACTCTACCATCACTGTGGGTCCTCAGCTCTGACTCTACCCTACCATCACTGTGGGCCCTCAGCTCTGACTCTACCCTACCATCACTGTGGGCCCTCAGCTCTGACTCTACCCTACCATCACTGTGGGCCCTCAGCTCTGACTCTACTCTACCATCACTGTGGGTCCTCAGCTCTGACTCTACCCTACCATCACTGGGGGCCCTCAGCTCTGACTCTACCCTACCATCACTGTGGGCCCTCAGCTCTGACTCTACCCTACCATCACTGTGGGCCCTCAGCTCTGACTCTACTCTACCATCACTGTGGGCCCTCAGCTCTGACTCTACCCTACCATCACTGTGGACCCTCAGCTCTGACTCTACTCTACCATCATTGTGGTCTCACTATGACTTACCCTACCATCACAGTGGGCCCTAGCTCTGACTCTACCTACCATCACTGTTGCCCTCAGTTTCTGACTCAGCATACCCTACCATCACTGGGGCCCTCAGCCTGACTCTACCCTACCATCACTGTGGGCCCTCCAGCTCTGACGTAATACCCTACATCATGGGCCTCAGCTCAGACCTACCCTTACCATCACTGTGGGTCCTCAGCTCTGGACTCTACCCTACCATCACTGTGGCCTCAGCTCTGACTCTACCCTACCATCACTGGGCCCTCAGTTCTTGACTCCTACCCAACCACACTGTGGGTCCTCAGCTCTGCCTCTACTCTACCACACTGTGGTCCACAGCCTGACTCTACCCAACCATCACTGTGGGTCCTCAGTTTCACTCTGACTCTACTCTACCATCACTGTGGGTCCTAAGCTCGACTCTACCCTCCATCACTGTGGTCCTCACTCTGACCTCTACTCTACCATCACTGTGGGTCCTCAGCTCTGACTCTCCCCTACATCACTGTGGCCCTCATCTCTGACTCTACCTACCATCACTGTGGGCCCTCACTCTGACTCAACCCTACCATCATCTGTGGATCCACCCCCACCCCCTCAGCTCTGACTCTACCCTACCATCACTGTGGGGCCCTCAGCCCTGACTCTAATCCCTACCATCACTGGGTGCCCTCAGTTGCTGACTCTAACCTTTCTAACCATCACGTGGGTCCTCAGCTCTGACTCTTACTCTACCATCACTGTGGGGTCCTCAGCTCCTGACTCTACCTACCATCACTGGTGGGTCTCATCTGACTCTACCCTACCATCACTGTGGCCCTCAGCTCTGACTCTAACTACCCTATACCATCACTGTGGGCCCTCAGCCTGACTCTACCCTACCATCACTGTGGCTCCTCAGCTCTGACTCAAACTACCCTACCATCACTGTGGGCCCTCAGCACTGACTCTAACCCGACATCACTGTGGGCCCTCAGCTCTGACTCTAACCCTCCCATCACTGGGGCCCTCAGCTCTGACTCTACCCTACCATCACTGTGGGCCCTCAGCTCTGACTCTACCCTACCATCACTGTGGGTCCTCAGCTCTGACTCTACCCTACCATCACTGTGGGCCCTCAGCTCTGACTCTACCCTACCATCAATGTGGCCCTCATCTCTGACTACTACCCTACCATCACTGTGGGTCCTCACTCTGCCCTCCCTACCATCACGTGGGTCCTCCAGCTCTGACTCTACCCTACCATCACTGTGGGCCCTCAACTCTGACTCTACCCTACCATCACTGTGGGCCCTCAGCTCTGACTCTACCCTACCATCACTGTGGGTCCTCAGCTCTGACACTACCCTAACCCTACCATCACTGTGGCCCTCAGCTCTGACTCTACCCTAACCATCACGTGGCCTCAGCTCTGACTCCTACCCTAAACCATCACTGTGGGCCCTCAGGCTCTGACTCTACCCTACCATCACAGAGGGCCCTCAAGCTTTGAACTCTACCCTACCATCACTGTGGGCCCTCAGCTTTGACTCTACCCAAACAATCACTTGTGGGCCCCTCAACTCTGACTCGACCTACCATCGACCTGTGGCCCTCAGCTCTGACTCTACCCTACCATCACAGTGGGCCCCCAACTCTGACTCTACCCTAACCATCACTGTGGGCCCCACAACACTGACTCTACCCCTACCATCACTGTGGCCCTCAACTCTGACCTCTACCCTACCCAATCACTGTGGGCCTCACTCTGACTCTACCCTACCACCAACTGTGGGGGCCCTCACTCTTGACTCTACCCAACTTATCACTGTGGGGCCCTCAGCTCTGACTCTACCCTACCATCACTGTGGGCCCTCAGCTCTGACTCTACTCTACCATCACTGTGGGCCCTCAGCTCTGACTCTACCCCTACCATCACTGTAAGGCCCTCAACTCTACTCAACCTACCACACTGTGGGCCCTCAACTCTGACTCTTACCTACATCACGGTGGCCCTCAGCTCTGACTCTACCCTACCAACACTGTGGCCCTCAGCACTGACTCTACCCTACCATCACTGTGGGCCCTCATCTCTGATCTACCCTACCATCACTGTGTGCCCTCGAGCGCTGACTCGACCTTACCATAACTGTGGGACCTCAACTCTCTCTAACCCTACCATCACTGTGGGCCCTCACTTCTGACTCGAACCCTACCATCACTGTGGGGCCTCAACTCTGACTCTACCCTCCATCACTGTGGGCCCTCAGCTCTGACTCTTACCCTTACCACACTGTGGCCCTCAATCTACTCACCCTACCATCACTGTGGACCCCCAGCTCTGACTCAAACTCTACTAACCACACTGTGGGCACTCAGGCTCTGACTCTACCCTACAACACTGTGGGCCCTCACTCGACCTCTACCCAACCACACTGTGGGCCCTCAGCTCGACTCTACCCTACATTCACTGTGGGCCCTCAACTCTGACTCTACCCTACCATCACTGTGGACCCTCAACTCTGACTCTACCCTACCATCACTGTGGGCCCTCAACTCTGACTCTACCCTACCATCACTGTGGCCCTCAGCTCTTGAACTCTACCCTAACCATCACTGTGGGCCCTCCAAATCTGACTCTAACCCTACCATCACTGTGGGACCCTCAGCTCAGACTCTACTCTACCATCACTGTGGGCCCTCAGCTCTGACTCTACCCTAACCCTACCATCACTGTGGGCCCTCAACTCTGACTCTACCCTACCATCACTGTGGACCCTCAACTCTGACTCTACCCTACCATCACTGTGGGCCCTCAACTCTGACTCTACCCTACCATCACTCTGTGGCCCTCAGCCTCTGACTCTACCTACCAGCACTGTGGGGCCCTCAACTCTACTCTGACTCTACCCTATCCATCACTGTGGACCCCTCAGCTCTGACTCTAATCTACCATCACTTTGGGACCTCAGATCTGACTCTACCCTCCATCACTGTGGGCCCTCAACCTGAATCTAAACCCTACTACCATTCACTGATGGTGCTCAGCTCCTGACTCTACCCTACATCACTGTTGGTCCTCAGCTCTGACTACCCTACCATCACTGTGGGCCCTTTCCAGCCCCCCCCTCTGACTCTATCACCCTACCATCACTGTGGCCCTCAGCTCTGACTCAACCCTCCATTCACTGTGGTCCTCAGCTCTGACACTACTCAACCATCACTGTGGGCCATCAGCTCTGACTCCTACCCTACACATCACTGTGGGCCTCAACTCTGACTCTACCCAACCATCACTGTGGGCCCCTCAGCTCGACACTACCCTACCATCACTGAGGTCCGTATCAGCTCTGACTCTACTCTACCATCACTGGGCCCTCAGCTCTGACTCCTACCCTACCATCACGTGGCCCTCAGCTCTGACTCGACCCTTACCATCACTGTGTGCCCTCAGCTCTGACTCAACCCTAACCATCACTGTGGGCCCTCAGCTCTGACTCTACCCTAAAAAAAAAAAAAAAAAAAAAAAAAAAAAAAAAAAAAAAAAAAAAAAAAAAAAAAAAAAAAAATAAAAAAAAAAAAAAAAAAAAAAAAAACCCTAACCATCACTGTGGGTCCTCAGCGCTGACACTACCCTACCTCACAGAGTGAGTGTCCTCGCTCTGACTCTACCCTACCATCACTGTGGACCCTCAGCTCTGACTCTACTCTACCATCAATGTGGGTCCTCAGCTCTGACTCTACCCTACCATCACTGTGGGTCCTCAGCTCTGACTCTACCCTACCATCACTGTGGGTCCTCAGCTCTGACTCTACCCTACCATCACTGTGGGTCCTCAGCTCTGACTCTACCCTACCATCACTGTGGGTCCTCAGCTCTGACTCTACCCTACCATCACTGTGGGTCCTCAGCTCTGACTCTACCCTACCATCACTGTGGGCCTCAGCTCTGACTCTACCTACCACATCACTGGTGGGGGCCCTCAGCTCTGACTCTACCCTACCATCACTGTGGGGCCTCCAGCTCTGACTCTACCCTACCATCACTGTGGGCCCTCAGCTCTGACTCTACCCTACCATCACTGTGGGCCCTCAGCTCTGACTCTACCCTACCATCACTGTGGGTCCTCAGCTCTGACTCTACCCTACCATCACTGGGTCCTCAGCTCGACTCTACCTACCAACACTGTGGGTCCTCATCCTGACTCTACCCTAACCTTCACTGTGGGCCCTCAGCTCTGACTCTACCCTACCATCACTGTGGGCCCTCAGCCCTGACTCTACCCTACCATCACTGTGGACCCTCAGCTCTGACTCTACCTTCCATCCTGGGACCCTCAGCTCTTTTTTTGGGGGGGGAAACCCCCTCTACCCACCATCACTGTGGACCCTCAGCTCTGACTCTACCCTACCATCACTTGGGTGGGCCCTCATCTCAGAACTCAACCCCGACCATCACTGTGGACACTCACTCTGACTCTACCCTAAAACCATCTCTGTGGACCCTCAGACTCTGACCTCTACCTACCATCACTGGGTTCCTCACTTCTGACTCACCTACCATCACTGAGACCCTCACTCTGACTCACCCTACCATCAGGTGGTCCTCAGCTCTGACTCTAACCCGACCTCACAGTGGGGCCCTCAGCTCTGACTCTACCCTACCATCACTGGGCCCTCACTCTGACTCTACCCTACCATCTCTGTGGGCCCACAGCTCCTGACTCCTACTCTAACATCACTGTGGGCCCCCACCGCTCTGACTCTAACCCTACCATCACTGGGGGCCCATCACTCTGACTCTACCCTACCATCACTGTGGGGCCCTCACTCTGACTCTACTCTACCATCACGTGGGCCCGCAACGCTGACCTCTAACCCTAACCCATCACTGTGGCCCTCAGCTCTGACACTACCCTACCATCACTGGGGGCCCCTCACTCTGACTCTACCCTACCATCACTGTGGCCCCCGCAGCTCGACTCTACCCTATCTACCATCACTGGGCCCTCAGCTCTGACCTCTACCCTACCACACTGTGGCCCTCAGCTGACTCTACTTACCATCACTGTGGGCCCTCAGCTCTGACTCTACCCTACCATCACTGTGTGCCCCTCACTCTGACTCTAACCCTAACCATCACTGGGGCCCTCAGCTCTGACACTAACCCTACCCTCACTGTGGCCCTCAGCTCTGACTCTACTCTAACAATCACTGTGGGCCTCAGGCATCTGACACTACTCTACCATCACTGTGGGCCCTCAGCTCTGACCACAACCCACCAATCACTGTGGGTCCCTCAGGTCTGTCTCTACCCTACCATAACTGGGGCCCTCAGGCTCTGACTCTACCCCACCATCACTGTGGCCCTCAGCCTGACTCAACCCTACCATCACTGGGGCCCTCAGCACTGACTCTACCCTACCATCACTGGGCAGCCTCATCTCTGACTCTACCTATCCATCACTCTGGGCCCTCAGCTCTGACTCTACCCTGCATCACTGGTGGCCCCTCATCTCGGACTCTAATCTAACCCTACCATCACAGTGGGCCCTCAAGCTCTGACTCTACCCTAACATCACTGTGGGCCCTCAGCTCTGACTCTACCCCTACCATCACTGTGGGCCCTCACTCTGACTCTACACCTACATCACTGGGGGCCCTCAGCTCTCTGACCTAACCCTACCATCACTGTGGGCCCTCAGCTCGTCTGACTCTACCCTACCATCACTGTGGGCCCTCAGGTCTGACTCTTCCCTACCATCACTGAGGACCCACAGCACTGACTCCTACCCTACCATCACTGTGGCCCCTCAGCCTGACTCTACCCTACCATCACTGTGTCCTCAGCTCTACTCTAACCCTACCATCACTTGGGCCCTCAGTTCGCCTCTACCCTACCAATCACTGGGACCCTCAGCTCTGACTCAACCCTAACCATCACTGTTGGTCCTCAGCTCCTACTCTACCTGCTACCATCACGTGGGTCCTCAGCTCTGACTCTACCCTACCATCACTGTGGGCCCTCAAGTTCTGACCTCTACCCAACCCTCACTGTGACCCTCAGCTCTGACGCTACCCTACCATCACTGTGGGCCTCAGCTCCTGACTCTACCCAACCCTCACTGTGGCCTCAGTTCTGACTCAAACCCTACCATCACTGTGGACCCTCAGCTCTGACTCTACCCTACCATCCGTGGCCCCTCAGCTCTGACTCCCCTTTTCCACCGTGGCCCTCAGCTCTGACCTACCCTCCACACGTGGCCCTCAACTCTGACTTACCCTACCTTCCGGGGGGAACCCTTCACCCCCCGGGGGGGCCCCTCTACTCACCCAAAACCTCACGTGGACCCCACCGGGACTCTCCCCCACCATCACGTGGCCTCAGCTCTGACCTACCCTACCATCACTGTGGCCCTAAACCGATCTACCCAACCACACTGTGGCCCTCACCTGACTCTACCCTACCATCACGTGGGCCCCCCGACTCTACCCTACCACACTGTGGACCCTCACTCTGCTCCCCCTCCTCCGGGGGCCTAGCTCTGATCAAACCCTCCCATCCTGTGGCCCCTCCTCTGCCTTACCACCACACGTGGACCCTAAACTCTGCTCACCCTACCATCCGGGGGACCCTCACCGACCCCCACCTCACGGGGGGCCCTCAGCCGACCTACCCTATTTCCACGTGGACCCCAGCCTGACTTCCCCCACCCACGTGGACCCTCAACTCTGACCAAAACCCACCTAAAGTGGACCCCACTCTGACTCTACCCTCCCAACTGTGGCCCCCAACCTGACCTACCCTCCATCCTGTGGACCCTCACTCGACTCTCCCCCCACACTGGGCCCCGTCGACCTACCCTACCATCTGGGGCCCCACTCTGACTCTACCCACCATCACTGTGGACCCGCAG
>NC_069410.1:75319978-75345963 GCF_026875155.1 Cherax quadricarinatus
CTGACTCTACCCTCCCACACGGGGTCCTTAGCTCTGACCTACCCACCATCATTTGGGGACCCTCAACTCTGACTCAAACCCTACCATCACTGGGTCCTCAGCTCTGACTCTACCCAAACCATCACTGTGGGCCCTCAACTCTGCCCTCTACCCTAACCATCACTGTGGGTCCTCAGCTCTGACTCTACCCTACCATCACTGTGGGCCCTCAACTCTGACTCTACCCTACCATCACTGTGGGTCCTCAGCTCTGACTCTACCCTACCATCACTGTGGGTCCTCAGCTCTGACTCTACCCTACCATCACTGTGGGCCCTCAGCTCTGACTCTACCCTACCATCACTGTGGACCCTCAGCTCTGACTCTACCCTACCATCACTGTGGGTCCTCAGCTCTGACTCTACCCTACCATCACTGTGGGCCCTCAACTCTGACTCTACCCTACCATCACTGTGGGTCCTCAGCTCTGACTCTACCCTACCATCACTGTGGGTCCTCAGCTCTGACTCTACCCTACCATCACTGTGGGCCCTCAGCTCTGTAGTAGACGTGGAACCAAAGATGAAGGAACAACAGAGTTCTCAAGACGATAAATTCTTCAGTTTCTGATCTCTTATTAGATCTTGCTGCTCGTCTCGTCTCCTGTCAGGTGACACAATCATTCAGCAATGATAAGAAGTAAATAAAAATGAAATTACGATCCTGACAAGGAATCATTCACATGATAGGTCGAAGGCCTTTATGAGAAATGATGATGACCAAATATTATCTTATAAACGTAGTTGTATCCAAGTCCGGACAAAGTTAAAAATCCTAACAAGAGTATAACTTTTGTCTCTATTAATTTGAAAAAAAAAATAATAAACAGAAAATAACTAACTAAGAGTGGGGTTTTATACTTACAGACTTGATGCGAGCAGGGAGTCAAATGACTCAACTCTGCCAACAAGGATCCCTTATTGACTCTCACCCAATTGATGATGGGGGGGGGTTAAAAGTAACTGCTCACATACCCCATTCTGAACAGGTATACTACCAGTCTTACTTCCTCCACCAGTCATTCAGTTTTCCATTCTTATTTAATGAACTTTTCCCACACAAGGACCACAAAAAGATCTGGATAGGGTGCAACCCTGTTCAACAACTAGCTCCTGGAGTTTAACCAAGTGCAAAGTGGGGCCAAAGTCTGCAGACTTCACTCAGTTACAAGGATCTTAGGGTGAGTATAATACTGTGTATGATATTCACTGTGTAAGTCAAGCACCAGTATGGAACCCACTCCTGGCCAAGCATTTTCAAGAAATTAGAGAAAGTGCAAAGGTTTGCAACAAGACTAGTCCTTAAGTAAAGTAGTATGTCCTACGAGGAGAGGTTAATTAATGGAAATCAACCTGATGATACTGGAGGACGGGAGGGATAGAAAAACATGAGAACGGCATGAAAAATACTGAGAGGAATTGACAAGGTGGATAGGGACAGAATGTTTCACAGAAGGGACACAGGAACATGGGGGGGGTTACAACATAGTTTTTTTTCATCACATAGCTTTAAGAAAAGATACGATAAGGCGAAGAGGCGGTGTCAGGAGCCGTGATCGATGCTTGCAACTACAAATAGGTGACTTAACACACACGTACACATACACACACACTCTCCCTCACACACACACACACACACACACACACACACACACACACACACACACACACACACACACACACACACACACAATTGGCAGCTGAAGACTTTGATGAGTTAAAGAGATGTTAGGAAGCATTTCTTTAGTCTTAGAGTTGTCAGGAAGTGGAATAATCTGGCAAGTGATATAGTGGAGGCAAGAACCATACATTGTTATAAGACGAGGTATGATAAAGCTCATGGAGTAGGGATAGAGAGGACCTAGTAGCAATAAGTGAAGAGGCGGGGCCAAGAGCCATGTATCGACCCCTGCAACCACAAATAGGTGAGTAACTTACAGAACACACTACCACCACGACACCCCCACTAAAAATAACAATATGGTTTCCCAAAAGGTAGGATGGAGAAGCAAGGGAACTGGGAGTAACTGGTCTGAGAAAGAATCATGGGCAGAAAGGCTCAAGAACACACTGGTACTAGAATGGGAAAAATTACTAAACGAGTTTTACAACACAATGATGGAGAAGATATCTAAACAGAGCATAAAAGTGGAGATATGAGCTGTAGCTGCTGAGGTAAAGATGCAGAGCCTGCAAAAGAATTAGAATGCTGAAGTAGGATACAGAGACGAGACCCAATAGGAGCAAGATGCTGGGAATTGGACCATCAGTGGACAGTGAGGACAGAAAGGGGGAAGGAGATAAGTACCTTGCAGAAGTGATATCAGGCCACTAGGACGTCTGGGAGACCATAAGGAAAACAATTGAAAAGATGCTAAAATCGGATCCAGAGATATGGAGGGGAAAAAATTGGAAGAGGAGAGTGAGAAGTCACCTTATGTTCATGTGCTTCATGAGGCAGAAGGTGGAACCTATGATGAAAGGAGACAAGGGAAGGGGGGGGAGGAGAGATTGAGAGTATAATTGCAATAACAGAAGAGGACATGTTCTAGTTGACAAATTTTCAGAGACTTGGGGGTACTTGAGGGAAAAATCGCCCAGTTAAACTGACATTCAAGAGAGAAATGGTGCATAATATGAAAAACACTGAGTAGACCTAGTAGCGGCCAGTGAAGAGGCGGGGCCAGGAGCTATGAATCGACCGCTGCAACCAATATATAGGTGAGTACAATAACCAGAAACAAGCCACACTCACACAACCCCAGTCCCCACCTCCCATAGCACTAAAACTACCATCGTCGCAGCCTTCCATAATACCCAGCCCTAATTTTCGTATGCACAGCCTGTACCAACCCCTCTCCTTCCCAGAATACAGTACTGGAAAGGAAGCTGAAGGTATGGTACACCAACGCAGATGGATATCAGATAAGAGTGAGGAGTGGCAACCCGGACATAATAGTACTCACAGAGACGAAACTTATGAGGGTGATAACAGAAGTGATCTTCCAACCGATATCAGATCTTGAGGAAAGACTAGGTAAATAGATGGGAAGATGGATTTGCATTGCTCATTAAAAACCAATGAAGTTTTTGAGATGGGAGGACTGGATAGAAGAGAAGCAGATATTCTGTTGAGCTCTTCACATACTTGCTGGTCGCTCTCTATGAGCTTCCCTCCTTCCTTTCTCAGCCTGATTAGCTGGTCCTTGACTGTTGCTTTCTCCTAATGTGGGTCAGATTTGGCTCTAACTCTTTTTATATGAATATTTGTTTCTGACCCTTTGGTTCATTTCCTTGTTTTTCTGATTCATTTGTCTTCAGTACTTTTTCCATGCTCTAGCAAACCTGGCTGTGGCCTTTTCACATATCCTATAAACCACGGGCTCATTCTAGTCTTCCCATTTTTTCTCTTGTCCTTTGGTACGAACTTCTCTGTTTTCCTGCACGTTCTCGTCAGGTGTTTTATCATTTCCTTTAGCTCTGTATCTCACTGTACCTCATGCACCGTACCTCAGACCAGGGGTCCAAAAGTGATGAGACAAGTGATGTACAATCCGCCACCGAGCAGCAGGAGACCATGACAAGAGAGCAACAGAGCGATGATGGACACACAAGCCGAGGTGTAAAAAGGTCCTGATGGGTAGGGCAATGTTACTAGTCCTGGATTTCAACAACAAGGAGATTGTGGAAACCTGGAGCCACATGCGGGACCAGAGACGTGGATGGCTAAGATGCTGGAGGCGGTGCTGTAAAACTTCATGCTTCCAGCATAATTCGGACACAACCAGAGAGAGAGGAGAGAAGAACTATTAAGGCTAGACCTCGTGTTCCTTTGAAAAGTTCAGACATAGGGGATATAACATAAAAGGCCCTCGGCTCAAGTGATCTCATGGTCCTGAGTTTCGAATACATTCAGAGTTAACAGTGGAGAGTGAAACGGCATGAGGACAGGAGAAGCTACACTTCAAGAAAAGGGGACTACATAGGCACATGGCAATTCCTATATGAGGTACAATGGAAACAGAGCTAAAGGAGAAGACAGTAATTAAATGACGGAACATGTGACCACAAAGTGCACGGGAGAAGAGAAGAAGCTCCTACCAAGGGACAACAGAAACATTGGACTCCATTGTTTACTCGAGATGAGAGAGATTAAAGCCAAGTCGTGTGCTAAAACTGGAAAAAGTACTGAAGGAAATGACTCAGATAAATAAGGAACTGAGTCAAAGAGCCAAAAACGAATATTCATGAATAGGAGATGGACCCAACGGCAATATGAGAACGACATAACATCAAAAAGCCAACTCAAGGTTGTTATGCAGCTACATTAGGAGGAAAAACAACAGTCAAGGACCAGGTAATCAGGCTAAGGAAGGAAGGAGAGGAACTCATAGGAAGCGACCATGAAGTATACGATGAGCTCAGCTCAATATTTAAGGCTATATTCACGGTGTAGACAGAAAGGCTTCCAGGAAACCGAGGTGGTAGGGTATACCAGCAAGTGCTAGACACACTGTACCACAACCGAGGAGGAGGCAAAGAAACATCTAGGCAAACTAGATACCTCGAAGGCGGTGGGCCCTGATAACGTCTCTCCTTGGGTCCTGAGAGAAGGAATAGACGCACTGTATACGCCGCTGACAACAATCTTTAATAAATCTATTAAAATAGGGGAACTGCTTCAGGTATGGAAGACAGCAAATGTAGTCCTCTTTTTAAGAAAGGAACAGACAAGCAGAAGTGAACTACAGACCATTGTCACTGACTTGTACATTACGTAAAGTCATGAAGAAGAGTATCAGGAGAAGAGTGGTGGAGCATCTAGAAAGGAATGGGATAAAACAGGACAACCAGCAAGGCTTCAATGATGAAAAATCCTGTATTACAAACCTACTGGAGTTCTACGAGAAGTAAAACAGAAGAGAGAGGGATGGGTAGACTGCATCTTCTTTTATTGCAAGAAGACTTTGCAGACAATAGCACACAAGAGACTGGTTGAAAAGCTAGAGAAACAGGCACAAAAAAACAGGGAAAATATTGCACTGGATCAGGGTATACCTAAAAGGAAGGAAACAAAGTGTGTTGGTACGTGGTTAAGCGTTAAAGTGGCGCATGTGTCGAGTGGGGTTTCACAAGGGTCAGTCCTAGGCCCGGTGTTGTTTCCAGAATGTGAATGACATGACAGAAAGACTAGATACAGAGGCGACCCTGTTTGCAGGCGGTGTGAAGGTAATGAAGGGAATACAAGTGTGCGAGGATCGAGTAAGCCAACAAGGAGATTTGGACAGGCTGCAAGCCCTGGGTCCGCAAATAGCTCCTGCAGTTTAATAATACCAACAAGTGCAAAGTCATGAAGTTTGGGGAAGGACAAAGAAGACCGCAGACGGAGTATAGTCTAGGAGGTCAAAGGCTGCAAAACTCACTTAAGGAAAACGATCTTGGGTGAGCACCATACCGAGCACATCTGAGGTGCACATCAACCAAATAACGACTGCAGCATATGGGCGCCTGGCAAACCTAAGAGCAGCATTCCGACATCTAAATAAGGAATCATTCAGGACCCTGTATATTGTGTACAATGGACCCATATTGGAGTACGCGGCACCAGTTTGAAACCCTCACCTAGCCAAGCATGTAAGGAAACTAGAGAAAGTGCAAAGGTTTGCTAAGGAGTATGTCTTACGAGAGAGGTTAAGGAAATCGACCTGACGACTCTGGAAGGCAGGAGAGATAGGAGGGGATGTGATAACAACATATAAAATACTGAGAGGAATCGACAAGGTGGGCAGAGGCAAGATGTTCCAGAGATGGGACACAGCAACAAGGGGTCACAGTTGGAAGTTGAAGACTCAGATGAATCACAGGAGGTTAGGAAGTATTTCTTCAGCACAGAGTTGTCAGAAAGTGGAATAGTCTGGGAAGTGATGTAGTGGAGGCAGGAACCATACATAGGCGTAAGAAGAGGTGTGATAATGCTCATGGAGAGGGAAGAGTGATAATAAAGAAGCGGGCCAGGAGCTGTGACTCGACCCCTGCAACCACAACCAGGTGAGGTGAGTGCGCGCGCGCGCACACACACACACCACACACACACCACACACGCACACACACACATACACACATACACACACACATACACATACACACACACACACACACACACACACATACACACATACACATACACACACACACACACACACACACACACACACATAACATCCCAACACACAACAACACACAAACACACATACACAAAAACACCACAAACCCCCAAAAACCACCCAAACAACCACACACACACACACACGTACTCATATGCAACGGGCCTAGTGTCAAAATTTGTTTGGGCCTAGGACAAAAGGGTAACAACAAACACACAAAACCCACAACACCACACACACACACACACATACCACCTCCCAAACACACACACACAACACCCACACCACACATACACACACGCTCACCACACACACACAAAACAACACATACACCACCACACACACACAACACACACACAGTCAGCCCAAACGTGGCACAAGGCTCCGAGAACTTTGGGGTTTTTTAAAAGGCGTGCAACAACTGCTAGCAGTAATCATGGTGGGGACAACGGTGAAAAACCCTTTTGGTGAAAACCCAAATTTATTATTAAAAAAGTCGAGAGGAACCCTAAATCTTTAATTTTTAAAAGTGCAAACCGTTAGGGGGATAGTGGGCCCTTCTGTTCTACACAGATTCAAATATAAAAATTCAATGAGGTGGAAGGGGGGGGGGTGTTCAAGAATTTTGGAGATGGATAACAAGTGAAATGGGGGCACCTACGTGAGAGTGAAAAAGTTAATAAGCAAAAGTAGAAAAGGAAAAAAATAATATTTAAAATAACAAGGGAAGGTGGCTTTTGGGCCCTGCTGAAAAAAGTGAAGTCACAACATTTTGTGGGACTTTAACATAAAAAGTGTAACACCGAATGTAAAAGTGAAATTCCCAAAATATAAGTAAGTTTTACTCAAATCATAAGTGACACTGGAGGGACGGGGATGCATAAAGCAAAAAATTTTTATAAAAGAGCACAGGTGAAAAATTTTCAAAATAGTGAAAAAGGTTTACGTCTCAGAAACCCGGGAAACTTTTCATCGCATCACTGCCACTTAAAAACCTCACCTTTTGGGGGTTTTTTTGGGGGGTTTTCTGAATCCTGCCCGGGCGTCACTTTTAGAACTGGTCATTTCCACCTTTCCTGCAAGCTATTCCCAAATTTTAAGCAGAAATAGCATAGATAAGGTGAAAAAGGGTTTTTACAAAAAAAAGGCGAGGAGCACCCTAGCAAAGGGGAACCCTAGTGAGGGGACGTCAGCCCACTCCTAGAAGCTCAGAAAAGCTAAATTTTACCCCCAATTATTTTCTGTGTTTTATAAGTAGAAGTGATAAGGCTAGAATCACTGTTGAATTTTAGAAATACGGGTTTTAAATACTGATTTTATTAGCAGTAAAATTACTTAAAGGGGGGGGCACACACACACGAGCACCACACCCCACACAACACACACACACACACACACACACACATACACACAAACACACACACACACACACACACGAAACACACACACAAAAACCAAAACAACACACACACACACACACACGTACACACACACACACACATACACACACACACAAAATACACATACCATTTTAAGCTGAAAACAAGCTAAATTTTACAACCTACCCTTTTTCTTCTAAATTTTTAAGAAAAAAAATCGATAATGTTACAAGAAATTGGTAAGCTTAGTTTTTAACGGTATCTCCCGGGTATTTATTACATATAAACTTAGAAGTGGCGCACACACACCCACACACACACACAAAAACCACACACACACCACACACCCCAACACACACACACACACACACATACACACACACATACAAACACCCCATACACACCCCATACACACACACATAAAACCCAAAATACACACAAAACACAAAATCCCAACACACACACACACACACACACACCAAAAAACACACCCCACACATACACATACACACATACACACATACACACACACCACACACACACACCTTACACACACAACACACACATACACACACCCCAAAAAACATACACATACACATACACAAAAACAGGAACAAGCACTTTGAATTGTTATACAAAACGAAAACACACAAAACACAGGATTTCACACCGCCCGTGAACGACCATCTAAAACCTTTCCCCTCCCCCCCCCCCTCCCCCCCCTTTTCTCCCCTTTAGTTGGGCCCCGGGGGACTTACCACTCTCATTTTTTTAAACCTAAATCTTCTCTCTACCTATCACTCTCTACCCAATCTCTCCCTCCCCTTTTCCCTCCCCCAATTTTTTCCCCTCTAACTTTCTTTTAAACCCTCTAAAAACCCCCCCCCCTCTAACATCTCCCCCCTCAAAAACATCTGTCCCCTCCCATTATCTCCCCCCCTCTCCCTTTCCCCACCCCTCTCCCATCCTCCCCTCCCCCCCCCCTACCTCTCTCCCCTCTCCCCTTTTTCCCATCTCCCCCCCCCCCCCCCTTTTCCCCCCTTCCCCCCTTTCTTTGCCTTCTCTTTCCCCCCCCCCTTTCCCTCCCCCCCCTCCCCCTCTCTCTCTCCCTTCTCCACTCCCCTCTCTCTCTCTCTCTCCTCTCTTTGGGCCCCTCTCTCTTTCTCTCTTCCCCTCTCCCCTCCCCTTGCTCTCTCTTTTCTCTCTCTCTCTCTTGCCTCTCTCTCCCCTTGCTCTCTTCTCTCTCTTGCTCTCTCTCTCTCCTCTCTTTCCCCTTGCTCTCCCTCTCTCTCTTGCCCCTCTCTCTCTCGGCTCTCTCTCTCTCTTGCTCTCTCTCCCCTTTTTGCTCTCCTCCCCCTTTTGCCTCTTCTCTCTCTCTTGCTCTCTCCCCTTGGCTCTCCTTTTTTTTCTTGCTCCTCTCTCTTTTTGCTCCCTTTTCTCTCTCTTGCTCTCTCTCTCCTTGCTCTCTCTCTCTCCCCTTGCCCCCTCTCTCTCCCCCTTGCCTCCTCTTCTCTCTTGCCCCTCTTCCTTGCCTCTCTCTCTCTTTCCCTCTCTCTCTCCTTGCCTCTCCTCTCTTTGCCTCTCCTCTCTCTTGCTCTCTCTCTCTTTTGCTCTCTCTCCCCCCTTGCTCTCTCTCTCTCTTCTTTTCATCTCTCTCTTTGCTCTCTTTTCGCCCCCCTTTTTCCCCTTTTCAACTTTTCCCCTCTCCTACTTTTATCTCACTTTTCTCCCCCCCCCCTCAAACCTTTTTCCTTCTCCCTTCTCTCAAAAAAAAAAAAAAAAAAAAAAAAAAAGGGTGGGGACTTCGCAGAACCAAGGGGATCAATGAAAAGGGTTCTGGTAGGGAGGATTGGATGGATGAGCAGGGGAAAAAGGGTTTGGAACAAGAGTGGGAGAAAAAAATTTAAGGAAACTTTCGGGAAAAAATTGGAAAAAGAGCTCTCTGTAAATTTGGGAAAGGGAGGTTGGAAAAGGGAACAAAAAATTTGGGGAAAGGGCACAAGTCGAAACGCAGTACCAAAGAAAAAGGGTCCTAGAAGTTGAGATAAATAGGCTAAAGGGCGAGTTCAGGGGCAGTGACCAAGAAACACAGCATATGAACCCTGCGAGGGCCGAACGGGAAAGGGAAAGGAATTTTAATTATGCTAAGGTCACATCAATCTCCCAAAAGGAGGACAAGGAGTGAAAGGAAGATCAGCGGTTGCAGAGGGAGGGGGTGAAGGTCGAATCTGAGGAAACAAAAAAGGCTATCAAAAACCCACGGGAAAAAATAAAGGGGAGAAACTGACCACATACAGCGGGAAACCAGAGTCACAAAGGGTGAGGAAATTTGGGAGGAAGAAAAAGGGCAAAAGGGCGTGTTTATCCATGGGCTTCAGGGGGAGGGGAGGAAAGGACACACCCTGAAAAGGCAGCAGGAAGAAAGAAAGGAGTTTGAGAAAATCATCCCGGAAATAGGTAAAGGGGGGAAGGACGAGATTGTAAAATTTTCAGAAAAATAGGGGGGTTTCTCGAAGGGGAAAAACCGAAACCCAAACAAGCGATTTTCAGGACGGAAACAAATGCAAACAGGATCCTCCAAGAGAAACCACGATTTAAAAAAACTCGGAAAGTACAAGAGGGTGTTCCTAGACAGAGACAGAAAAAAATCGAACGACAGCAGCTGAGGGAGAGGACAAAAAAAACGAAAGGGCCCAGGAAAAGAGACAAGGAGGGAACCAGCAGAGGGCCCGTTTAGAGCAAAAACCAAAAACAGCAAAGGGGAAGCACAACAACAACCACCTCAGAACCATTCAACCTATCACACCATCCCCCAAAACAAAAACTTTCAATCCATACCCACAGCCTCCCCCCCAAAAACCCCACTATAGAATCCCACAGTAAAGCCCCCCAGGGCTCCCACCCCCACACCCCCCAAACCACATTTTTGGAAAGGAAACTGAAGGGATGGTACACAAAAGCGATGGGGAAAAACAAATAAGTGGGAGGAGTGGCAAGAAAGAGTCAAAGAACATCCCCCGACATCATAGCCCCTCAAAAGAAACCAAGCTTTACAGGCATATAACAGATGCCATCTTTCCAACGGGGTACCAAATCCTGGGGGAAAGACAGAGGGAACAGGGGGGTGAGGAGTGGGGTTGCTGATCAAAAAACGCTGGAATTTTTGGGTACTGGAGAGGGGGAGATTGCGGGGAAGAAAGTGGGTTAATAGTGGGAACAAATTCACTCTGGAGGGCCCAAGGTGGGAATAGGGGGTGATGTAAACCCACCACAGAACACAGGAGGCCAAAGGGAAAAAGTACGACGACGCAATAGAGCGATGGTTGACAAAAACTGGCTAGAGTTGGGCCCGAAGAGCTCAACATGCAGGGCAAACTCCTGAACATGGGTGACTTAAACCACCAAGGGGATTTGAAAGGGGGAACTTGGACCCCATGGGGGGAAAAATACAAAAGGGGCTAAGAAAGAGGGGGGTGGGACTGGGGAACTTTCATGTGCCAACACGAAAGGGGGCACAAAAACCCAAAAGAGAAAAGAGGATGAACCAGCAAGGCTGGACTTAGTATTTACCCTTCAGTAGTGGGGAGATATCGAGGACATCCTTTTGAAAGACCCCTTGGGGCCAGTGACCATGTGGGTTTTTAAACTTTTGAAATTAAAAAACAAAAAGAGCTTTTCAAGTTGGGGGGAGAAGCAGGGAAAGGCCAGACGAATGAAGCCAAAATACAAAAAGGGGACACACGGAATGAGGGAAATACCCGAACGGGGGTTTATGGGACAGAGGAAAATGGGAGGGAAGCCCGTTTAAAGGGGATGATGGAATATGTAGCAACAAAATGCAAGGAGGCTTGGGAGGGGGTTTGAACCCCAAGGGGAACAGGGTTAATGAAAAAAGCCCCGGGGTGAGCCCATGGTTTACCCAAAGGTGCAGGGAGGAAAAACCAAGTGGCTAGGGGAAAGGAAGAAAAATAGAAGGCAAAGGAACCCCGGGGAAAAAAGGGGAACAGTCTTTGAGCCAGAAACGAATATGCACAGATAAGAAGGGGGGCCCAAAACAATAGAAAAAAACATAGCAAAACGAAAACCAAATCTGACCCCAAACTAATTTTACAGCCCCATCAGAGAAAACAAAAGTCCAAAGGGCCCGGTAATCAGGCTAAGGAAAAGGGAAAGGGGGAGAAAAACCAAAAAAAGAAATGAACCCGGGGGGGTATGTGGGAAAACTCAAAAAAGATTTTAAAAAATGTTTTACAGAGGAACAGAAGGGACCCCAAAAAATGGAGAGGGGGGGAAACCCCCCACCAAGTGCTGGACACAGTGCACACAAAACCCAGAAAAAAGTGGGAAGGGGGCTTCTGGGGTGAGCTTTGATTTCCTCAAAAGGGAATGGGGCCAATAAACCACCCCCCCATGGGGATTGGAAGGGAGCAGAGGCGCCTTTTGTTTCCCCTAACAAACAAATTCAATTTCATTATCGAAACAGGGAGATTGCCTGAGGCATGGAAGACAGCAAATTAGTCCCAATCTTTTAAAAAAAGGGGGAAAAGACATGAAGGGATTAAAATACAGACCCTGTCACTGACATGTATAGTAAAGCAAAATCATGGAGAAGATTATCAGGAGAAGAGTGGTGGAACACCTTTGAAAGGAAATTTTTCATCAACACAGGGCCCAAAATGGTTTCAGGGACGGGAAAACCGTTTCACCAAAACCACTGGAAATTCTATGACATGGGACAGCAGTAAGACAAGAGAGAGAGGGGTGGGGGGGATTGCATTTTCTTGGGCTGCAAAAAAGGCGTTTTACACAGTTCCACACAAGAGATTGGGGCAAAAACTGGAGGACCAAGCAGGGATAACAGGGAAGGCACTACAATGAATCGGGGAATACTTGTCAGGAAGACAGCAGCGAGTCATGGTACGTGGCGAGGTGTCAGAGTGGGCACCTGTGACCAGCGGGGTCCCGCAGGGTCAGTCCTAGGACCAGTGCTGTTTCGGGTATTTGTGAACGACATGACGGAAGGAATAGACTCTGAGGTGTCCCTGTTTGCAGATGACGTGAAGTTGATGAGAAGAATACACTCGATCGAAGACCGGGCAGAACTACAAAGGGAAATCTGGACAGGCTGCAGACCTGGTCCAGCAATTGGCTCCTGGAGTTCAATCCCACCAAGTGCAAAGTCATGAAGATTGGGGAAGGGCAAAGAAGGCCGCAGACGGAGTACAGTCTAGGGGGTCAGAGACTACAAACCTCACTCAAGGAAAAAGATCTTGGGGTGAGTATAACACCAGGCACATCTCCTGAAGCGCACATCAACCAAATAACTGCTGCAGCATATGGGCGCCTAGCAAACCTCAGAACAGCATTCCGACATCTTAATAAGGAATCATTCAGACCCTGTACACCGTGTATGTTAGGCCCATATTGGAGTATGCGGCACCAGTTTGGAACCCACACCTAGCCAAGCACGTGAAGAAACTAGAGAAAGTGCAAAGGTTTGCAACAAGACTAGTCCCAGAGCTAAGAGGTATGTCCTACGAGGAGAGGTTTAAAGGGGAAATCAACCTGACGACACTGGAGGACAGGAGAGATAGGGGGGACATGATAACGACATACAAAATACTGAGAGGAATTGACAAGGTGGACAAAGACAGGATGTTCCAGAGATTGGACACAGTAACAAGGGGACACAGTTGGAAGCTGAAGACACAGATGAATCACAGGGATGTTAGGAAGTATTTCTTCAGCCACAGAGTAGTCAGTAAGTGAAATAGTTTGGAAGCGATGTAGTGGAGGCAGGATCCATACATAGCTTTAAGCAGAGGTATGATAAAGCTCACGGCTCAGGGAGAGTGACCTAGTAGCGATCAGTGAAGAGGCGGGCCAGGAGCTCGGACTCAACCCCCGCAACCTCAACTAGGTGAGTACAACCTCAACTAGGTGAGTACACACATACACTTACACACACATACACATACACACACATACACACACACACAATACACACACACACACATACACACACACACACACACACACACACACACAACACACACACACACACACACACACATACACACACACACACACACACACACACACACACACACACACACACACACACACACGTGGGTCCGTGGGGTGAAGATGTGGGTAACAAGGCTCCGAGATCCTTAGCGTTGTATGGCGTGCAATAACAGATGCAGTAATCAGTGGTAGTGGAAGTCAGTGAACCAATACTACGAGGGGGTGATAATTAAGTTATTAGTTAAAGGAAAGTGAGAGGAAAGCTGAAATTATAATATTTCAAAAGCGCAAAACGTTGGGATTCTGTCTTAGGTGCTGTTGCCAATGGTAGCGGTAGGCTGAAGAAGTGCGTCACGACAAAGTTGTGTGCCATTATAATATAAAGTGAAGTGTATATATGTGGTGGTATACTATCATCAGTGAAGAGTGAAATTCGCGTTGAGGAGCGGGATTTATGAGGAATATATGGTTATAAAAATTCATCACGGGTGAGGATATCAAAAATAGGGATTTAAGGCCTACGTAAGGACGACATTCGTCATCAGCATCTGGCAAACTGTCATGCAAGTTTATTCGCCTATTTGGGTTTGCATGTCGACGGCCCTGGCTGGCCTTCCATACTGTTTTTGATACTGGTCACTCACTCCTGAAGCTATTACCAAGAATTAGAATAGAAATAGCATAGACATAGAAGATATAGTGTTGACGAGTGTGAGAAGGTAGGGTGGGACAAGCAACATTGTAAGACGGTGCTAGGGTAAGGTTCCCAGGAGGGTTGTGGTCAGGTCCAAGAAGTTGCGGGCAGTTTCATTACACCGCCCCCCCCCCCCCCCCCCACAAGACTCTACACACACACACACACACCACACACCTCACATGCACAACACCCACACAGGCAGTTGTTACTACGGTAGTTAATAGCAAGTAAGAATACTTTAGGAAGCTAGGAAAAGTCCGCTCTCATGTGAACAAGGAAAAATGATATAACAGCAAAATTAATAGTAAATCCGAGAAAGGCAATAAAGTGGAGGAGAGTAGATAATTGGGAAAGATAAATGAGACTAATTTGTTGCCTACAGACGGAATCTTTAAACACACAACCTACCCCCTAACCCTCCCTCCTCACACACAAGCACACACACAAAGGGCAGGGACACTCACACACTACACACACACACATCACACACAAACACAACACCACACACACACATTACATACACCAACACACACAAATACAAACATAATCACATACACACCAAAAACACACACACACACACACAAAACACACACACACACACACACCACACACACATAAAAATATACACACCACCCACACACTCACACCACACACACCATAACCAACACACACACACCACACACACACACTCCACACATACCCCCAAACAACACACCACCACACACACACACACACACAACTCACACCCACACACCACCACACCCACTCACACAACACACCACTCACACACACAACACACACACACACACACATACCCCACACACACACCACACACACACACCACACACACACCACACACAACCACACCACACAAACACACACACGCACACACACACGCACACACACACGCACATACAACTCACACACACACACCCCCAACACACCCTCCACCACTTACACCAAACACTTGGACACAAACACGTACCCCCCCTCCCCTAACAACCTCTCCCCCTTCCCTAACCACCTCACCTTAGGCCACCTACCCCTCCACAAACCACCTCACCCCTCCCCACCGTCTAACCCCCCAACTACCTCCCTCCTCCAATTATACACATCCTCCTCCCTACCCCATAACCATCCATCCCCTCTCTCCCCAAAACCATCTAACCCCCTCCCCCAACTATCTCTACCCCTCCATAACCATCCTCCCCCCTCCCAACAACCATCAATCCCCTCTCTACCCCCCAACCATCTATTCCCCTCCCCCTAACCAGGATGAGGACAAGGGGCTTCCAAGGACGAATCTGGCAGGGAGGAATGGGAGGTAGAGTTCATAAAAAGGCGAGGAAGACTGGGGGAGGAAAAAAAAAAGGAAGACTTGATGAGCTGGAAAGGGATGGAGAGAGAGGTTCAGCAGCAGAATGCAGAAGGTGGAAGCAACAGGCCACAGCAGCAGAAATCAAGAATAGAGAGATTAGAGAGGAGTGAGACATCTGAAACAGCACAGAGGGGACTAAGATATTACAGAAGTAGCATCGGCCAATGGGCTACATCAAACACCAGGACAAAACAGGTCGAAGGAAGCATGGATACTAAACTGTATGCAGAGGGTTCTGTCAAACCCACATGGGGCCAAAACAAAGGACAGGGAGACACCACTACGACGAATGAGAGGTTGGAAGACATTGAAGGAACATAGTGACATGTGCCAAGGACCTTACCAAGATACCTGTGCGGGCCAGGAGCAGGTGAGCAGGAAGGATTAACCAAGAAGCATAGGGGGCCATAACTAGGGAAGGGATGAAGGAAGGAACACTCCAGGGAAGGAACTAAAAACACTCAGAGGATGCAATGGGAGTCACAGTGGGAGGTGGAAAGGAGAGTTCCATGTTTGTCTATGGGCTTGACGAAGCTAAAAAGGAAACTTATGATGAAAGAAAGCAGGAGGGAGAAAAAAGCGGAATTGAAGATATCGTGAGGGATAGCGAGGGGCGACAGGCCCAGGGTGGCCAAAATTTTCGGAGAATTGGGTTGGTTCACAAAGGAAAAGGAAATCGGCCTCTCACAAGTAATTTTCAGGCAGAATCAAACCCGAACCATGATCCTGCCGGAGAAAGCACACGGCATGAGAGGCAAAGCAGGAGAGTTCCGGAGTGTGTACCTCGATCGAGGCCAGAACACAGGACGAAAGGAAGACAATGTAATGGAAGAGAGTTCAAAAACGGAAAGGAGAAATGGAGAAATGAAAAAAAAGGAGAGCAGAATAACCCAGGATCAAAATGGAAGGACAAGCGCACCCCTCAGAAACACCTGCCAGAAGGACTCCAGCCACGACACCCCCAAGGCAAACTGAACAATCCAAACCTCAACCATCCCACACACCGATCCCTCTGTTTCCACCCCGCACCACAGTTTACAGTATTAGACAGAAGTTTGAAGGTTTGGTACACAAATGCAGATGGATTAACGAATAAACATGAGGAATGTGACAAGAAAGGATCAATGAGAAGTCCAGACATCATAGCAGTTACAGAAACAAACTCTCGTAGACAATAACATATGCAATCTTTCCACCCAGGATTACCAGATCATGAGGGAAAGATAGAAGGGGCAGGGGGGCAGGGGGGAGTGGGGTTGCTCTGCTCATAAAAAACAGATGGAAATTCGAGAGAATATGGAGAATAGATGGAGACGGAGGAAAGAGACTACATAGCAGGTACACTTCAGTCTGGGGAACAAAAAGTGGTCATTGCTGTGATGTATAATCCACCACAGAACTGCAGGAGGCCAAGAGAGGAATATGAAGAGAGCAAACAGAGCAATGGTGGACACACTTGCTGAGGTGGCAAGAAGAGCTCACTCCAGCAGAGCAAAGTTCCTGGTTATGGGGGGAATTTCAACCACAGGAAGATTGACTGGGAAAACCTGGAGCCAACATGAGGGTCCCGAACATGGGAGACAGGATGTTGGACGGTGGGCTGGAAGTGAAAACCTCATGCAACCAAACATGTAAGGACAGTACCATTGAGTGAGAGGGGGAGGATGAACCAGCAAGATTGGACCTTTGTGTTCACTGTGCAGCTCTGATATTGGGACATCAAGTTGGAGAGTCCCCTAGGAGCTAGCGAACCACGTGGTTCTGGTGCTTTGAATACATAGTAGGCTTGCAAGTTGGAGAGATAACAGGAGTTGATGGGAAAAGCCTGACTATAAAAGAAGGGACTACATAGGGTTTGAGAACTTCCTGCGGGAGGTCCAGGTGGGACAGAGAACTGCAGGAAAGCCAGTAAATGAAATGATGGACTATGTAACAACAAAATGCAAGGAGGCAGTGGAAAGGTTTATTCCCAAAGGGCAACAGTAACAACGGGCAAGACCGACACGAGCCCCTGGTTTACCCGACGGTCGCCTAAGGCGGCAAAAACAAAGTGCAATAGAGAATGGAAAAAAAAGAATACAGAAGGCAGAAGAACACACGATAATAGGGGATCAGGTCGCAGAGCAGGAATGAGTATGCACAGGTAAGGGATGGGAGGCCCAGCGACAGTATGAAAATTGACTTAGCATCGAGAATCAAGATGACCCGAATTAAACTGTTGTATTGCACAATCAGGTAGGAAGACAACAATCAAGACCAGGTGATCAGATTAAGGACAGAAGGTGGAGATTCACAAAAAATGATTCAGGAGGTATGTGTGGAGTGAACAGGAGATTTAAGGAAGTTTTTACAGTGAGCAGGAAGGGCTGTGGGAAGACGACAGAAGGGAACATCGGAGGGGAAAATACCAAAAAGTGTTGGATGACATACGAACAATGAGGAGGAGTTGAAGAACTTTTAATGCCCTTTTGAACTAAAGGCGATGAGAGGGGAAAAAAACCTCCCCATGGGCCCTTAAGAAGGAGCAGAGTGCTGGCGTGCCTCTAACCAACAACTTCAACACACCCCTTTAAAACGGGGGCAATACCTGAGAATGGAAAAGACCAATTTTCCCCCCATTTTTAAGAAAGGAAACAGAAACGAGGCACTAAACTACGACCTGTGTCTTTGACATGTTTTGTGAAAGTAGGGAGAAATTTCGGAGGAGAGTGGTTGAACACCGGGAAAAGGAAAAGATTAAAAATGAAACCGCGGGGGTTCATGGAAGGAAAATTTGTATCACAAACCTCCTGGGTTTTTGACAAGGTAACAAAGTAAAACGGAGAGAGGGGTGGGTAGTTTGCTTTCCTAGACTGCGGAAGGCCTTTGACACAGTTCCCCACAAAGTTAGTGCAAAAGGGAGATCAGGGCACGTAAAAGGGGGGGCACTGCAGGGAAAAGGGAATACCGAAGGGAGGCGCAAGAGTCATGGACGTGAGAGGTATCCAGTGGGCGCCTGTTACGAGGGGGGGTCCCACAGGGGTCATTTCTAGGACATGCTATTTTTGATATAGAAAAAGACAGAGGAAGGAAAGACTCTGAATTTCCCCTGTTCTCATTAACGTAAGTTGATGAGAAGAATTAAATCGGACGGGGATGGGGGGCGCAAAGAGCCTGGCAGGGGGAATGGGGGTCAGAACTGGCTTCTCAAATTTCAATCCCCAATGCAAAGTCATGAAGATTGGGGGGGGGCAAAGAAGACCGCAGCAGAGATAGGCTTGGTGGACAAAGACTACAACCTCATGGGGAAAAAAAAGCCCTTTTTGGGGGGGTGACCATAACCCCGGCCCAAATCACGGAGGACAATCAACCGAATAACCGCTGCGCTAGGGGCCCCTGGAAAAACCTGAAAATTTAGCGTTCCGTCCCAAATAAGGAATCGTTTAAAGACCTGTACACGTGTTTTTTGGCCCAATGGATTTTGCAGCACCAGTCTGGAACCCCCACACCTGGTCAAGCAGAAAGAAGTTAGAGAAAGTACAAGGTTTGCAACAAGGCAGTCCCGAGTCAAGGGAATTTGTACGAGGAAGGTTAAGGGAAATCGGACTGACGACACTGGAGGACAAAAGGGGTCAGGGGAGACTGAAAACGACATACAAGATACGGGGGAATAGCAAGGGGACAGAGATGGGAGCCCAGAGAGGGGAAACAGGGACAAGGGTCACAACTGGAAGGGAAACTCAGACGAGTCACAGGGGATTTTAGGAAGTATTTCTTCAGTCTGAGTTGTCAGCAAGTGGAATACCCTAGAAATGAGTTTTGGAGGAGGAACATACATAGTTTTAAGAAGAGGATGACAAAGCTCAATAACAGAGAGAGAGAGGATCCAGTAGCGATCAGGAAGGGCGGGGCCAGGAGGAGTATCGACCCCGCAAAACCCCAAATTAGGTGAGTACAAAAAGGGAGTACACACACACACAACACACACACACACACACACACCCAACTCCAACAAAAAAGTGACACACTAGCCAGGCAAATACTATAAATTTCTCGGAACTACCAAAAAATACTTCACCTGGAGAGCAGTAATTAACTCTGGCTAAGTGAAAAAAGTTTGCGCACTTCAAGTTGGCGGGCATGTCCCCTAAAATTTTAAAGTCAAGTCGCTAACATTACGGGGACCCGTTTTTGCCAAGGGCTCACCACTAAATCGAAAAAGTTACCAAAGAAGACTTTATTATCAGCTGCGGCGAATCTTGTCCCGCCCTCTCACCTTTTGCTAATTACGCAATTTAAACTTTTTTGGCAGCCCCCGGCATTATTATTCTTATCCACCTACTTTTTTCCCCATTAGGTACAGGAAAAGGGGGCCCAAAACACGACAACAAAGAATAAAAGGGGCACAGGATAGAGGAGAGAAACTTGCCACCCAAATTGGGTTTAAATGTCTTCACCTGCTTTTTCTTTCTCTCTCTTTTCTTTTCCCACGGCTTATTTCGAATTTCTCCACTGTCTCCCCAAAACAAAACTTGTCTCCCCCCCAAATCAAACATTGTCTCCCCCCAAAATTTCAAACCTTGTCTCCCCCCAACATCAAACATTGTCTTTCCCCCAAAATCAAACATTTTTCTCCCCCCCCACCCAAACATTGTCTTTCCCCCAACATCAAACATTGTTCCCCCAAAATCAAACATTTTCTCCACCAACATCAAAAATTGTCTCCCCAACATCAAAAATTTTCTCCCCCAACATCAAAACATTGTCTCCCCCAAACAAACATTGCCCCCAACATCAAACATTTCCCCCACAACTCAAACATTGTCTCCCCCCAACATCAAACTGCTCCCCCCAAAATCAAAAATTGTCTCCCCCCCCAAAACAAACATTGTCTCCCCCAACAAAACTTGTCTCCCCCCCAAAATCAAACATTGTCCCCCCAACATAAAACATTTTTCTCCCCAAAAATCAAACATTTTTCCCCCCAAAATCAAACATTGTCCCCCCAAAATAACATGTCTCCCCCAACACAAACATTTCCCCCCCAAAATCAAACATTGTCTCCCCCCCAAAATCAAACATTTTCTCCCAACATCAAACACTGTCTCCCCAACACAAACATTGTCTCCCCCAAATCAAACTTGTCTCCCCCCCAACCAACATTGTCTCCCCCCAACATCAAAAATTGTTCCCCCAACACAAACATTTTCTCCCCCAAATCAAAAATTTTCTCCCCCAACTCAAACTGTCTCCCCCAACATCAACATTGTCTCCCAACATCAAACTTGTCTCCCCCAAAAATCAAAAAATTTTCTCCCCCCAAAATCAAACATTGTCTCCCCCAACATCAAACTTTTTCTCCCCCCCTCAAACTTGTCTCCCCCCAAAAAAACTTGTCTCCCCCCAAACAAACATTGTCTCCCCCAACATCAAAATGTCTCCCCCCAAATCAAACTTGCTCCCACCAAAAATCAAACATTTTTCTCCCCCAAAAATCAAAAATTTTCCCCAACATCAAAAAATTGTCTCCCCAAATCAAACATTTTCTCCCACCAACACAAAAAATTGCTACCAAATCAAACATGTCTTCCCAACATCAAAATTTTCTCCCCAAATCAAACATTTCTCCCACCAACTCAAAATTGTTCCCCCCAAAAAAAAACATTTTCTCCCACCAAAATCAAAAAATTTTCTCCCCCAAATTTAAACTTTCTTCCCCCAAAATCAAACATTTTCTCCCACCAACACCAAAATTGTCTCCCCCCAACACAAACATTGTTCCCCCCCCACAAACATTTTCTCCCCACATCAAACATTGTCTCCCCCAACTCAAACATTGTCTCCCACCCAAAATCAAACATTGTCTCCCACCAACATCAAACATTTTCCCCCAAAATCAAACATTGTCTCCCCAAACATCAACATTGTCCCCCCCAACACAAAAATTTTCTCCCCCCAACATCAAACATTGTCTCCCACCAAATCAAAAATTGTCTCCCCCCAACATCAAACATTGTCTCCCCCCAAAAATCAACATGTTCCCACCAACATCAAACGTTGGCTCCCCCCCAAAATAAAAATTGTCTCCACCAACATCAAACATTGTCTCCCCCCAAAATCAAACATTGTCTCCCCCCAACATCAAACTGTCTCCCCCCCAAAATCAAACATTGTCTCCCCCCAACAAAACAAAAATTGTCTCCCACCAACATCAAACTTGTCTCCCCCCCAACACAAACATTGTCTCCCACCAACATCAAACTTGTCTCCCCCCCAAAATCAAAAATTGTCTCCCCCCAACATCAAACTTGTCTCCCACAACATCAAACATTGTTCCCCCAAAATCAAAAATTTTCTCCCCCCCCTCAAAAATTGTCTCCCCCCAACACAAACATTGTCTCCCCCAAATCAAACTTTTTCTCCCCCCCAAAATCAAAATTGTCTCCCCCAACATCAAACATTTCTCCCCCCAACATCAAACATTGTCTCCCCCCAAAACAAACCTTGTCCCCCCCAACATCAAACATTGTCTCCCCCAAAATCAAACATTTTTCCCCACCAACATCAAAAAATTGTCCCCCCAACATCAAACTTGTCCCCCCCAAAATCAAACATTGTCTCCCCCAACATCAAACATTGCCTCCCCCCAAAAATAAACATTGTCTCCCCCAACATCAAACTTTTTCTCCCCCCAACATCAAAAATTGTTCCCCCAACATCAAAATTGTCTCCCCCCAACATAAACATTTTCTCCCCCAACATCTCATTGCTCCCCCAACATCAAACTTGTCTCCCCCCAACATCAACATTTCTCCCCCAAAATCAAAATTGTCTCCCCAACATCAAACATTGCTCCCCAACTCAAAAATTGTCTCCCCAACAAAAATTGTCTCCCCAACATCAACATTGCCTCCCACCAATTCAAACATTGTCTCCCCCCAAAATCAAACATTGTCTCCCCCAACATCAAAATTGTTCCCCAACTCAACTTGTTTCCCCCCAAAATCAAAAATTGTCTCCCCAACACCAAAAAATTGTTCCCCCCCCATCAAACATTGTCTCCCCAACATCAAAAATTGTCTCCCACCAACATCAAAAATTGTCTCCCCCCAAATTTTTAAAAATTGTTCCCCCCAACATCAAACATTTTCTCCCCCCAAAATAAACATTGTCTCCCCCAAAATCAAACATTGTCTCCCACCAATAAACAGTCTCCCCCCAAAATCAAAAAATTGTTCCCCCCAACATCAAAAAATTGTTCCCCCCAACATCAAACATTGTCTCCCCCCAAAATCAAAAAATTGTCTCCCCCCAACACAAACATTTTTCCCCCAACTCAAACAGTCTCCCCCCAACTCAAAAATTGTTCCCCAACTCAAACATTGTCTCCCCCAACAAAACATTGTTCCCCCCAAAACAAACTTGTTCCCCCCCAAATTTAAACATTGTCTCCCCCCAAAAACAAACTTTTCTCCCCCAACATCAAACATTGTCCCCCAACATCAAACATTTTTCTCCCCCCAACTTAAACTTGTCTCCCCCCCAAAATCAACTTTCCCACCCAAATCAAACATTGGGCTCCCCCACTAAACTTGTCCCCCCAACATCAAAAAATTTTCTCCACCAAAATCAAAAAATTTTTCTCCCCCCCAAATCAAAAATTGTCTCCCCCCAAAACAAAAATTGTCTCCCCAACATCAAACATTGTCCCCCCAACATCAAAATTGTCTCCCCCCCTCCAAAAAATTTCTCCCACCAACTTCAAACATTTCCCCCAACATCAAACCCTTTTCTCCCCCCAACATCAAACATTGTCTCCCCCCAAAATAAAAATTGTTCCCCCAACTCAAACATTGTCTCCCCCAAAATCAAACATTGTCTCCCCCCCAAAATCAAAATTGTCCCCCCAACATCAAACATTTTCTCCACCAAATCAAAAATTGCTCCCCCCCAAAATAAAATTTCTCCCCCAAAAATCAAACATTGTCTCCCCCCCATCAAAAAATTGTCTCCCCCCAAAACAAACATTGTCTCCCAAACCAACATCAAACATTGTCTCCCCCAACACAAACATTGTCTCCACCAAAAATCAAACATTGTCCCCACCAACATCAAAAATTGTCTCCCCAACATCAAAAAATTGTCTCCCACCAACATCAAACATGTCTCCCACCAAAATCAAAATTGTCTCCCCAACATCAAAAATTGTCTCCCCCCAACATCAAACATTTGTTCCACCCCAAAATAAACATTTCTCCCAAAATCAAACATTGTCTCCCCCCAAAATCAAACATTGTTCCCCCAAAAATCAAACATTGTCTCCCCCCCATCAAACATTGTCTCCCCCAAATCAAAAATTGTCTCCCCAACTCAAAAAAATTTTCTCCCCAACATCAAAAATTGTCTCCCCCCAAAATCAAACATTGTTCCCCCAAAATCAAACATTGTCCCCCAACTCAAACTTGCTCCCCCCAACATCAAACTTGTCTCCCCCCAAAATCAAACTTGTTCCCCCCCAAACTTTAAACATTGTCTCCCACCCAAAATCAAACATTGTCTCCCCCAACTCAAACATTTTCCCCCCCACAACATTGTCCCCCCAACTCAAACATTGTCTCCCCCCATCAAAATTGTCCCCCCAACACAAACTTGTCCCACCAAACAAACATTTTCTCCCCCAAAAATCAAACATTGTCTCCCCCAAAATCAAACATTGTCTCCCCAACATCAAAAATTGTCTCCCCCCAAAAACAAACATTTTCTCCAACAACCAAACATTGTCTCCCCCCAAAACAAAAATTGTTCCCAACATCAAACATTGTCCCCCCCAAAATCAAACTTTTCTCCCCCAACATCAAACATTGTCCCCCCAAAATCAACATTGTCTCCCACAACATAAATTGTCTCCCCCCCAAAATCAAATTGTTCCCCCAAAATAAAAAATTGTTCCCAAATAAACATTTCTCCCCCCCAAAATCAAAATTTTCTCCCCCCAAAATAAACCTTTCTCCCCCCAACATCAAAAATTGTCTCCCCCAACATCAAAAAAAATTTTCTCCCCAAAATCAAAAATTGTCTCCCCAACATCAAACATTGTCTCCCCAAAAATCAAACATTGTTCCCACCAACATCAAAAAATTGCTCCCCCCCCATCAAACATTGTCTCCCACCAACATCAAACTTTTTCTCCCCAACATCAAACATTGTCTCCCCAACATCAAAAAATTTTTGCAAAATTGTTATTGCTTAAAGAAAAAATTTGAAAAATCGATCAAAATATTTGAAAGCGAAGAAAAAATTTTAAAAAACGTAGAAAAAATTGAAAACGATGAAAAATTAGAAAACGATGAAAATTTAGAAAGCGATAGAAAAATTTTTAAAAACGATAGAAAAAAATTAAAAAAACGATAGAAAAATTAGGGGAAAACGTAGAAAATATTTGAAAAGCGATAGAAAAATTAGAAAGCGATAGAAAAAAAATTAGAAAGGGGTAGAAAAAATTTGGGAAAACATAGAAAAAAATTAGGGGAAAAAGATAGAAAATTAAAAGCGTGAAAATATTAAAAACATAGAAAAAATTTGAAAAACGTTAGAAAATATTAGAAAACGATAGAAAATATTGAAAACGATAGAAAAAAAATTAAAAGCGATAGAAAAAAATTAGAAAGCGATAGAAAATATTAGAAAGCGATAGAAAAAATTGAAAGCGTTAGAAAAATATAGAAAGCGATAGAAAAAATTAAAAACGTTAGAAAAAATTAGAAAGCGTTAGAAAATATTAAAAGCGTTAGAAAATTTAGAAAAACGTTAAAAATATTAGAAAGCGTTAGAAAATATTGAAAAATGATTAAAAAAATTTGAAAGCGTTAGAAAATATTAGAAACGTTAGAAAATATTAGAAAAACGTTAGAAAATATTAGAAAGCGTTAGAAAAAATTAGAAAGCGTTAGAAAATATTAGAAAGCGTTAGAAAAAATTAAAGGTTTGAAAAAAAATTAGAAAAGTGATATAAAAAATTAGAAAGTGTATAAAATATTAGAAAGCGTTAGAAAATATTAAAAACATAGAAAAAAATTTGAAAGGTTAAAAATATAAAAATTTATTAAAATTTAGAAAGCGTTAGAAAAAATTAGAAAGCGTTATAAAATATTAAAAGTGATATAAAAATTTGAAAGAGTTAGAAAATATTTGAAAAACGATAGAAAATATTTGAAAACGATAGAAAAAAAAATTTGAAAGCGATAGAAAAATTTTGAAAGCGATAGAAAATATTAGAAAACGAAAGAAAATTTTAGAAAGCGAAGAAAAATTAGAAAAAGGGTA
>NC_069410.1:75346463-75373673 GCF_026875155.1 Cherax quadricarinatus
TTTTTTGAAGACTTTGAGTTTAGTCTTGTACAACATTCAAGGTGGATGGATGTATGTACCTGACTGAGTCTCTTGATCCAAGGAGATGGAAATACTGTTGATGAGCTCTAGCTCTAAGACGACCAACACTAAAATTCCTATTAGGATTATAGTTTCCCATAATCACTCTCTCGTAGTACACTTATTTTCGTGATGTATGCCAATGTGAAACAGTTAATTGATACTCTGACTTTGTCTGAGTTAAGTACATTAAAACTTCAGACGTGTTGGCGAGTAGCCAAATATCTCGGTGTGACGTATAACAGGAATTACAACGCAGAAACTGTCAGAGCGTTGATTAAAGATATATTGTTTCCTGCTCATACAGAGATGTCTGATTATGATTCAGATTCAGAAAGTCTAGTGTCAAAATTTTAGGAAGTATGACTCTATTTGATGAAGTAGAAGAGCAACTAAGGCAGAAGTGTGTTAGCCTAGTGTAGCTCAGTTCTCGCTCACTCCTTCCCCCACTGACACATTAGTACAGAGTATAGCTGGTAGTATGACTAAGCCTCATGCTAGTACTGTGTATGCTACACCTGTCTCTACTTATCCTAGACCAGATCTAGACTCTCTTGAGACGCCTGGACAAGGTGTCCGACCTAAGGACCGTCCAGACCACGTTAGATTCCTTACTCCTCCGTTACCCACTGGTCCTATCTCTCGGGAAAACAGTTTGAGAGGTTTGAATGCCTCAATATGTTGCAGACTGCACAAATAGAGGCACAGAGGAAATTGAACGAAGAAGATTTCCAAAGAGAAAATGTTCGTCTTGGAAGACAACAGACTGATAGATCACAAGACACATTTAATGTGCAGAAAGCTGCATCCATGGTTCCTAAGTTTTTGAAAGTGACTTAGACATCTATTTTGATGTGTTTGAGAACCAGGCACGTGCTATGAACTGGCCACGTAAGCACTGGGCTACCTTGTTGCACACAGCTTTGACAGGAAGAGCTCAAAGTTGTACTGCTGCTTTACCATTTGCCAAGTACATTAGTTATGATGCTGTCAAGCAAACTATTCTAGAGTATAACTTGTTACCTGTAAGCTATCAAAGCGCATTTCGTACGTTACAACGGCGACAAGATCAAAACTTGTGTAGAGTTTGCTCGTGAGAAAAGAGTTGCATTTGAGAGGTGGTGTAGGTCTGCCAAGTGTAACAACTACGACAGCCTTGTTCAGTTGTTACTACATGAAGAGTTTAACAACTGTATGTCTGCTGACATACAAGAATATCTGATCGATCATACTACCTCTGATATTCTAGAAACTGCAGCATTAGCAGACAATTATGAGATTTCTCACAAACTTGTACGTACTAAAACACAGAGAAACAAGGTAACTAAAAATTGCTCTAGAAGTTGGCAACCTAAATCAGCTGCTCATTGCCGGCCTGATGTACCTGCTACTGTAACTTCTCATACCTTTACCAGGAAAACTCACAATCCTGAATCTGTCTCTGTGGCTAGACAGAAATCTAATATCGAGAAGAAGAAAGTTAAATGTACCTATTGTAACAGAAAAGGACATGCTAGAGAGTATTGCTATAAGTTAGAAAGAGATACGAGAAGCAGTCGTACGGCTGGCGCCCCCACACAAGTCATATCTTCTTCCAAGCAACAAAGGCACCAAAATCCTAGTAATAACTCTGCTCCTACTATTTTAGATAATATTACTCAGGACAGATGACTAGCGTCAGAGAGTGCATCTGACGAAAAGATTCGTTCAGCGATGAGTCCTTACTTTTCGAGATGTAAAATAGGATTTGACGAATCACATCTGAGATAATTACTTTCCGAGACACTGGCAGGTATCTCACGTTATTAAGAAAAGATGTACTGACCATAACTGACGATACCTATACCAAGATAGATATATTGTTAGAAGCTTATGGTGGGCTGTTATAAAAGTACCTCTTCACAAGATATACATTGAAACAAGCTATTATACTGGTTATATTTCAGTGGGTATATCCAGTGGTGTATTTCCCATCAGGTCAGTGGACTTGTTGATAGGGAATGATATCCTTCATGCTGGTATATGTAAAGAACCACTTGTGATTGATAATAACACTGATGATAATTATGCCATTGAAGCTTGTAGAGAGAAGCCTATTTTATTTCCTCTCAGCGCAATTACTAGAGCTATGTCAAAGATACAACAACCATCCTTGTCTCCTGTTGAGTTAGTGGATGACAATGATTTGGGCTTGAATATGTTGTTTAGTGACGCTCTGCGCCCAGGATCATTAACACCAACTCCCCCGGTCATCAAAACCCAGTCAGGGCACAACTAACGTTAAATTTCTAACTAATGATGATTTAATCAAGATCAGTTTGTTGATCAGTCACTGGAAAAGACTAAGAGATATAGCAGTTACTGAGAGTGAAGCAAAGGATCTCGATAATTGTTACTATTATAGTAACGGTATATGATGGAGAAAAAATACATGTAAGTTGTCAGCTGATAGTGTTTCCACCACAGTCAAGCATCTCGTAGTGTTACCAGTTACATTTCGTGAACAAGCCATTGATTTTGCTCACAATAGTCCCATAGGAGGACATTTGGGTGTCAAGAAGACACTCGGTAAACTGGCGAAACATTTTACTTTGGGCCCAAAGATGAAGGAAACAGTAGCTGATCATGTGCGACATGCCACGTGTGTCGAGTGACAGGCAAGCCAGAACACACACCTCCACCTACACCTCTCACTATGTTCTTTAGTAGCAAAGGATATGGGTGCTGAAGTTCAGGTTGTTGTCGAGGTATAGGCCTAGGAATTTGCCTCATTATGCCTGGCAACACTCTACTTGCAGGCTAATGAGGGCAAATTCCTAGGCCTATACCTAGACAACAACCTGAACTTCAGCACCCATATCCAACACATAACCAAAAAGTATCCAAAACGGTTGGGAATCCTCTCCAAGATACGATACTACGTGCCGCAAACTGCCCTTCTCACACTATACCATTCACTTATATATCCATACCTCACCTATGCTATCTGTGCTTGGGGTTCAACTGCAGCAACACACCTAAAGCCAATAATAACCCAACAAAAAGCCGCAGTAAGAATAATCACTAAAATCCCATCCCTGGCAACACACCCTTCCCCCACTCTTCATAGATCTAAACTTACTCCCTGTTCATACATCCACACTTACTACTGTGCATCTACATCTACAGGCCTTAAATTCCAGTATTAACCTTGACCTAAAATGCTTTCTTGATAGTTGTGACAGAACCCACAGGCACAACACAGACACAAACATCTCTATGACATTCCCGTGTCCGCTAAACCTTTACAAAAATTCAATGTATGTCAAAGGCCCTAAAATCTGGAACACCCTACCTGAAATATTCTAAAAATGCAGACACATTCATCACCTTCAAAACTACCATCAGAAAACATCTTATTTCCCTGATATCCCTGTCAACTAATTACACGAATACCGAATACCAAACCCGGTGGTCAACACTTACACTCACTCACTACCCCCATTTGACCATAAGCAGAAATATCAATCTGAATCTCAAAATAATGAATCTTATAAACTAGTCATAAGTTGGCCTGTGATACTCCAATACTGAAAACTATGTATAGTGCCAAAACAAAAAGCATTCACATTACTAAACTCACAAACTAGTATTTAGTCACTTAGCCATAATACCAACTTACCTCATAATTTTGTAATATTTTAAACTTAAGATTTAATTTAAGTCTGCCCGAAATGCCTAGCCATGCTAGGAGTTCTAGTGATACACTCTGTAATTATTATTTTACTACATGTAAAATCACACAATAACCAAATTCTGTAAACTCAGCATTGTAATCCTTTTAGAGAATAAACTTTGAATTGAATTGAATTGAAAGTTCAGTTCACGGGGACTAGTGTTTTTCAATTTGTTCAAAAGGTTGATGCTTGTTTCCCTCTGCCCCAGTGTTGATCCTAATTTCAATCTTCCCTTTCTTTTTACATATAGGGGAGGGGCTATGAGTGGGGTTGGTGCTCCAACATAACACCACTGAATTTCCATCCTATATGTTACTATTATCAAGCTCAAACGACACAAAAAAATTATGCCATATTGGGGAAAGAGCTCTAGTCTTGGGGTTTCCCCCCCCCCCCTTGGAACATTTTGACGTGATTTGGGCATTTCCCCCCATTTAAAATTTACGTAATTTTATGCCCAAATCCTTTTGTTACTTCCCATGTAAAATTCAAAAAAGAAACGTAATCCCCCAGCCCATATTAACTATGTTTTTTTTCAGTCAAATTATTATATTTTATTTTCACAGTGTGATGTGTATGGGGAGACTAAGTGAGTGATGAGTGGGTAGGTCGTGTGGGCGATGTACTGCGTGACGGAAAAACTGTCCGCCGCAGCCCCCCCCCTTCATACACACCTTAAGCTGTTTCATACCAGATTTTTAAATTTTCCCTGATTCCCAACCACTACTTAAGGGGGAATGCTGCCCCCTGTTATAGCACAAGACTATTATGCCGTCTGCGCTACCCCTGTCTCTACATGATGACATAACCCAAGTATGGGGTACGATACTGTGACTCCCCATTACTGGGGCATAACTTATAGTGAAACAGACATGTTAAATTTAGAAGTGCTTGGACAAGAGTGACCTGATTAATGTTTTTTTAAAATTGTTTTGATAGAGTAATCAGTAAAAATGTGAAAGATTTTTAATGCAACTCCTAGTGCGACCGTTTGTCGGTTGGGGGGGGGTGTTTGAAACCCCCGAAGGGGTTACAATATATATAAGGGATATAATGTTATTTTAAAAATATAAAATTATTTCCCTTTTTCATAAATTTTTTTATATTGCTTATATTTGCGAAAAACTAAATCGTAAATGTATTGCTTTAAAATTTTATTTATGTAGTTATGTTGTTAGGTAGGATGTTAATATTTGTGCTCTTAAATCTTGATTGTCTAATACTGTAATTATGCTTGTGGCTATTAGACTCCCGGTTTCTTTTTCCCGAGGGGCGCTGTCCACGGAGCATCACGTAATCGGGGGGGGGTGTCCCACCTCGCCTGAAGTTTCTTTGGGTCTAGACCTCTTGGGGGTTGGACAGATTGTCTGTCTCATTTTCTTTTTTAGTTCGTAAAACCTTTTCACAGAACATTGTATGACTTAGTGTTTTTCTACGTTGTACTTAGGTTTTGTCGATAGACACTCTAAACAACTCAGGTCCTGAGCGGTAGCTTCTGACCTAACTTGTCTGGTATCTGTGTATTACACAGTGGGGGGATTTTTTATCTGAACTTAGATCGTAGTATGGGGTATTGTATGTGGAGGATCGTGGGGTCCCTATTATGTCGTTATATTTTTCCCCTTGTTTCTGATTGGTCACAGTTGCTTGTTATTTTGCTATTGGGCTTAGTTTTCTTTATTGTTCAAGCAGATGTTTTGATTACCCGTTGGGCAAGAATTTAGTTTTTTTGAGGACTTTGTCAGTCACTTGTTTAAGTCAGTGAGTCGTGAGACGTAGAGAATACTTTAAAACTTACACCTACACACAAACTTGTACATATTTGTAATATCTTATTAAATGTTAAAGTACCGACGGGACTTAAAATTAAAAATGTGATATGTTTTCAGCACAATACTATTGTTACCAGGAATTGATTTTTATTTTTTTGATTTTATTAATTTAATTTAATTTGATAATATACCCCTAGACTTAATAAAAATTTTTAAATTTTTTTTTCTTGTTTTTAGCCTCCTTGTAATCCTGAAACCTATTGAATCTACTGAATTTTAATGGATAATTGGACAAAGGGTACTGATACTTGTTACGAAAACCCCGTAAAGGCTGGGTGCAGAAGGGGAGTCCTTTTTTGTATTCACTGGGGATCTCTAAGCTTTTAAAACGCGTTTTTGTAACAGACATAGGCCCCTTCTATAGACGTTGGTTTTGTGCGTGCGTGGTGTGTGTGTGGTGTGTGTGTTGTGTGTGTGTGTTGTGTGTTGTTTTGGGTGTGTGTGGTTTGTTACCATTTTGTCATTGGGACATGTCAATTAGACATAGGCTGTTCATATGAGTACGCGTGTGGTGTGTGCGCGCGCCTACCTCACCCGGTTGGGTTGCGGGGTGAGCACAGCTCCTGGCCCGCTCCTTTTACACTTTTCCCCCTCCATGAGCTTTATCAACCTCTTCTTACAACCCATGATGGTTTTCCCGCCTCCCACATCCCCTTTCCCCAATATTCCCCTTACTGACAACTCTGTGGCGAAGAAATACTTCCTAAAATCCCTGGTCATCTGAGCTTCAACTTCCAACTCTGACCCCTTGTCGCTGTGTCCCCCTCTCTGGGAAAATCTTGCCTCGGGCCCCCCTGTCGATTCCTCTCAGTATTTTTTTAGTTGTTTTACATTCGTCAGTGTTAGTGGGCAGTGTCAGTGTTCAGTGGCATCGTCAGTGTTCAGTGGTCATCGTCACGGAGGTCAAGACCCCGAGCTGCTTGGGGATTAGCGTGGGCGGTTTCAAAGCATGGCTTGCTTCTACAGTGTTTTAAAAGCTAGGTTGGGGATTGAAGGAGGGGGTCTTGCTTCCCAGGAGGAGATTAGGAGGCGAAGGGCCCCCTCAATGGGCCTGGGAGAGAGTGTGGGTGGTTGGGGATTGGGGGGAATTAGGCTTCTAGCAGTGAGGTGCGTCTGTTTTTCCGTGAGGAGGCTGTTGGGGGGTGGTAGCAACGGGTACCACGGAGGTGCAGCCCAGCACCTTACAAGTGGCGAGTTGTTCACAATAATGGGAGGCGCATAAGTAAGGAAAGTTAAAGTGCAGATCTAAGGGAGGGAAACGCTTCTCTGTTCTCCAGGATGAATGACTCATGGCCAGTGAAGGTAAGGGTATCTCCCCTGCTAATGAAAAGGGAAGCCATTCTTGTGGGGGGTGACTCTCAGGTAAAAATAGTTGAACGTGCTTTTTTTTAATAGGAATAAGAAATGAGAGATAGAGTGTGCTTCCCTGGAGCTGGTGTTGGGGGGCATTGTAACAGACTGGGGTAATATCGTAGGTAATGGGAACAAGCCCATTATCTGTCCAGTTGGTGGAAATGAATTGGGGAAAGGGAGGAGGAAGAGTGTAAAAGTACGGGCAGCTATAGATTTCATTAAGTCTAAGGAGGGGTCCCAAAATATGTAGCATCTTGCCCAGAAGGGGAGTAGGAAATGAAGGTTGTCTAGGGGGAATTGGGGAAATTGCTGGGTAAAATACGCAAAAACTTGCAAACCATTCATTTACACTGGGAAAAACTTTTTTGGCAAACGATATGTATGCAAGGGATGGGGTTTATCTCTCTGGGCAGGGGGGTAGCACTTTCAGACTCGATTTAAAGGCCATGGTGAAATGCCTATGATTTTAAAATGATGGAAGATGAGGTATGGGGGGGGGGGAAAAAAGCGGTTGCAACACTAGGGGTTGAAACAGTAAAAGTATAAAAGGCATTCAGCATGAAGTTATAAATAAAGACAATAGAACAGGTCAGCAAACAAAGGGGGACAGCAGAGGGCAGCAAGGGACTAGCTCCCTTAAGGTTTACTATACTAATAGCAGGAGTGTTAGAAATAAGATAGATGAGCTAAGATTAATTGCAAGTGCAGGAAACATAGATATTATTGCTATAACAGAGACCTGGCTCAATCTGAAAGATAGAGAGATGCCCTCTGAATGTCACATACAAGGCTATAAATTATTCCACACTGACAGGGTCAACAGGAAAGGTGGTGGAGTAGCGATGTATGTCAGAGACAATTTAAATTGTTGTGTTAGACAAGATATTAAATTAGAAGCGTCAGCCACTGAATCTGTTTGGTTACAGCTTCTCGAGGGCCGAGAAAAACTAATTTTGGGTGTGATTTACAGGGCCCCAAATCTTGATAGGGAGTGCAGTAAACTTCTATGGGACGAAATTCGTAAGGCATCTACATACGAAAATGTTGTGCTAATGGGAGATTTCAACTATAGACAGATTGACTGGAGCAATTTTGACAGGAAATTTAGAGTCGGGTGACTTTCTTGATACGATCCAGGATTGTTTTTAAAACAGTTTGTGACAGAGCCAACTAGGGGAAATAACCTCCTTGACTTGGTTCTTGCCAGTAGGAAACACTATTAATAATCTTGAGGTTAATGATGAGCTTGGGGAGAGTGATCACAAATCACTCAGTTTTAACATATCATGGAATTCCCCTAATAATGGCAATCAAGTCTCCCTCCCTGACTTTCGCTTGGCTGATTTCATAGGACTGAAAAATTACTTAGGTGGGCTGAACTGGAATGACCTGACTAGGGGGCAGGTAGGTGGTGATGGTTGCCGATATGATGCTTTCCAGGGCATAGTTCTAGCTGCTCAGTCAAATTATGTTCCAAATAGGGAAATCAGATCAAACAAAAATGATCCTAAATGGATGAACAATAGATTAAAATATCTGATTGGTCAAAAGAGAGGCATATATAGGCAAATCAAAAGAGGAGAGGGGCCAATTAAGAAATCGATATATTCAGTTAAAGAGAGAAATAAAAAAGGGAATTAGAAAAGCAATAGAGATTATGAGGTTAAAGTTGCAAGAGAATCGAAGACTAACCCAAAAGGATTCTTTCAGGTATACAGAAGTAAGATCAGGGACAAGATAGGCCCACTCAAAAGTTCCTCGGGTCAGCTCACTGACAGTGATAAGGAAATGTGTAGAATTTTTAACACATACTTCCTCTCAGTTTTTACACAGGAGGATACCAGCGATATTCCAGTAATGATAAATTATGTAGAACAGGACGATAATAAACTGTGCACTATTAGGGTCACAAGTGACATGGTCCTTAGGCAAATAGATAAATTAAAACCTAACAAATCCCCAGGCCCTGATGAACTGTATGCAAGGGTTCTAAAGGAATGTAAAGAGGAGCTTAGCACACCTTTGGCTAATCTTTTCAACATATCACTACAAACTGGCATGGTGCCAGATAAGTGGAAATGGCAAATGTGATACCTATTTTCAAAACAGGTGACAGGTCCTTAGCTTCGAACTATAGACCAATAAGCCTAACCTCCATAGTGGGAAAATTTATGGAATCAATAATTGCCGAGGCAGTTCGTAGCCCCCTTGAAAAGCATAAATTAATCAACGAATCTCAGCATGGTTTTACAAAGGGGCGTTCCTGCCTTACGAATTTATTAACTTTTTTCACTAAGGTTTTTTGAGGAGGTAGATCATGGTAATGAATATGATATTGTGTATATGGACTTCAGTAAGGCTTTTGACAGGGTCCACATCAGAGACTATTGAGGAAAATTAAAGCACATGGAATAGGAGGAGAAATTTTTTCCTGGATAGAGGCATGGTTGACAAATAGGCAGCAGAGATTTGCATAAATGGGGAGAAATCAGAGTGGGGAAGCGTCACGAGCGGTGTTCCACAGGGGTCAGTGTTGGGCCCCCTGCTGTTCACAATCTACATAAACGACATAGATGGGGGCATAAAGAGCGACATCGGCAAGTTTGCCGATGACACCAAAATAGGCCGTCGATTCATTCTGACGAGGACATTCGAGCACTCCAGGAAGATTTGAATAGACTGATGCAGTGGTCGGAGAAGTGGCAGATGCAGTTTAATATAGACAAATGCAAAGTTCTAAATGTTGGACAGGACAATAACCATGCCACATATAAACTAAATAATGTAGATCTTAATATTACGGATTGCGAAAAAGATTTAGGAGTTCTGGTTAGCAGTAATCTGAAACCAAGACAACAGTGCATAAGTGTTCGCAATAAAGCTAATAGAATCCTTGGCTTCATATCAAGAAGCATAAATAATAGGAGTCCTCAGGTTGTTCTTCAACTCTATACATCCTTGGTTAGGCCTCATTTAGATTATGCTGCACAGTTTTGGTCACCGTATTACAGAAGGGGATTTTAAATTCTTTTGGAAAAATTGTACAAAGGGAGGGAAAAAGTTGATCCCATGTATAAAAAACCCTTCCCTTGGGATATAAGGGCCCTGAAACTGCACTCTCAAAAAAGGGAAAAAAAAGCGTAAAATTAGGGGGATATGATGAGGTTTTAAAAGGGGGAATACGGGAAATTTTTTAAAGGGGATGTAATTGTGTAAAATTTAACTACCCTGGGACAGGACCCCGGCAGCAAGGGTTTTTAATTTGGGAAAAAATTAAAGTTTCGGGGAGGGATTTAGGAAATTTACGGGTTTGGGTTTAATAGAGTTTTTGGTTGAGGGAAAACAAACCCCAAGTACGTTATAAAACCCCAAAAAACGTTGTGTAGTTTAAAAAAAAGGGTTTGGGTTAAATTTTGGTAGTTGGGGGTGGGTGTGATTTGGGACCTGTTTAGCTTTTGCTAACAGGTCGGATGCCGTTTTCCCCTTTTTTAAGCCCAAGGGGAAACCTGCCTGACAAAGGTTTTGGGTCCCAATTGGCTTAAGCCTTTTGGGACTTGGACCCCCCCTCGCAGGGGGCCATTTTGGCCCTTTCTGCAGTTTTCCCTTCGTTTTATTTCTTATTTTTTTATCCCCTCCTATATTCCTGTCTTCCAGTGCCCTTTAGGGCGTTTTCCCCTTTAAACCCTCTCCTCGTAAGACATACTCCTTAGAAAACCTTTTGCACTTTCTTATTTCCCTTTTAACATGTTTTTGACTAGGTGGGGGTTTTCAAACTGGTCCCCGCCCCCCCCAATATGGGCCCATTGTACAAAATTTTTACAGGGTTTCCTGAATGTTCCTTTTTTGATGCCCGGTTTGCTGCTTTTTAATTTTTCCCAGGCCCCCCTTTTGCTGCGTCGTTATTTGGTTGTGTGGGCCCCCAATGGGGCTCGGTTTGATGCTCCCCCCAAGATCGTTTTCCTTAAGTGATTTTTTGCAGCCTTTAAACCCCCTAAAATGACTCCCGTCTGCGGTCTTCTTTGCCCTTTCCCCCAAATTCATGCCCTTTGCACTTTTGGTTTTTTTTAAACTGCAGGAGTTTATTTGCCGGCCCCAGGCTTGCAGCCTTTTCCAAAATCCCCTTTTTGGGGGCTTCTCGATCCTCCACACTTTTTTTTACCTTCTTTTGCTTCAACCGCCTGCAAACAGGGTCGCCTCTGTACTAGTTTTTCCTTATGTCATTCTTTTTGGGAAAACAACCCCGGGCCCTTGGAAATGACCCTTGGGGAAACCCCACTCGACACTTTGCGCCATTTAAAACGCTTAACCACGTACCAACACATTTTGTTTCCTTCCTTTGGTTTACCGGGACCCGTGAAATTTTTTTTCCCCGGTTTTTTGTGCCTGTTTCTTTTGCTTTTAAACCCACCCTCTTGTGTGCTATTGTCGCAAAGCCCTTCTTGCAATAAAAGAAGATCCCGCTCCCCATCCCTCTCTTTTTTTCTTTTTTTATTTCTCGTAGAACTCCAGTGGGGTTTGTAATACAGGTTTTTCCATCATTGAACCCCTTGCTGGTTTTGCTTTTTTATCCCTTTCCCCTTTTAGATGCTCCCCCACTTTTTCCCCCGAACTCTTCTTCATGACTTTACGAAATTGTAAAAAGGTAAAGGGGACAATGGCCTGTAGTTCACTGCTGCTTGTCGCCCCTTTTCTTAAAAAAAGGGAACATTTGTGTTTCCATACCTAAAAGCAGTTCCCCAAAATTTCAATAGTTTTATTAAAGTTTTTTGTCAGCGGCATACACGTGCCCCTGTTCCTTCTTCAAACCCCAAAGGGGAGAGACGTTATCAGGGCCACCGCCTTCGAGGTTCTAGTTTTTGGCCTAAAATTCTTCGCCTCCCCCTCGGTTGTTACAGTGTGTCTAGCACTTGCGGGCCCCCTCCCACCCGGTTTCCGGGAAGCCTTTCTGCCCTTACACCGTGAATAAAGCCTTAAATAGGGGTTTGGGGTAATTTTTTACTTCGGGTGTTTCCCTATGAGCTCCTCCCCTTTCCCTTCCTTACCCTGTTTACCTGGTCTTGACTTTTTTTTTTTCCTTCAAATGTAGCTTGCATAAAAACCTTGATTTGGGGGTTTTTGATTTTATGTCGTTCCCCTATTCCCGCTGGGTCTATCCCTTTTTCTTGAATTTTCTTTTTTTTGGCTCTTTGACTCATTTTCCTTTTAATTTCTGATATTTCCCTTTAGTTTTTTTCCCAAATTTTTAGCCAGGGATTGGGCTTTAATCTCCCCTCATCCCCGAGTTTTGTTGCCCCTTGGTAGGAACTTCTTCTTTTCCCCCGGGCATTTTGTGGTCACATTTTTCCCCATCTTTTAAATTTTACTTCTTTTTTTAGCTCTTTTTCCCCATTGTATCATATGGGAAATTTGCCAATGCCTATGTAGTCCCCTTTTTTTGAATTGTTTTTTCCCCTTTTCCTCATGCCTTTCACTCTCCCCCGGGTTAAACTCAAGAAGGTATTCAAAATCGGGAAACCAAAGAGATCACTGAGCCGGGGGCCCTTTATGTTTTTATCCCCTATGTCTGAAATTTTTTAAAAGGAATAAAAAAAGGGGGGCCCTTTACCAATGGTTTCTTCCTCTCCTCTCTCTCTGGTTGTGTCCAAATTATGCTGGAAGAATGAAGTTTTACAGCACCCGCCCCCCGGCACCCTTACCAAATCCACGTCTCTGGTCCCGCTTTGGGGCTCCGGGTTTTCCCCAAATTTCCTTTTTGTTGAAATCCAGGACAGAAAATTTCCCCAAACCCATCTGGCCCCTTTTCCCAACCTGGGTTTGTGTGTCTATCATCGCTCTGTTGCTCTCTTGTCATGGTTCCTGCTGCTCGGTGGGGGGATTTTAATTTACTTGGGCTCATCATTTTTGGACCCCCGGGCTGGGGACGGTGCATGAGGTACGTGAGATACAGAGTAAAGGGGAAAAGATAAAAACCCCCCTGACGAAAAGTGAGGAAAAAAAGAGAAGTTTTGTTTCCCAAAGGGCAAGAGAAAAAAAGGGAAAAAAGAATGAGCCCCCGGGGTTTTCTAGGAATTGAAAAAAAGGCCCCGCCCCGGTTTTTCTAGATCATGGAAAAAAATTACTGAAGGCAAATGAATCAAAAAAAAACAAAGGGGGAAAGAAAACCCAAAAGGGGCAGAAACAAAAATTTATGTAAAAAAAAGATAGAGGGCCCAAATTTTGCCCCAAATTTTTTTAACCCAAAAACATTAGGAGGAAAAAAACAGTCAAAGGAACCGCTAATTTAGGCTGAGAAAGAAGGAGGGAAGCTATAGGAGGGGACCCGCAAAAATGGGAAGAGTTTAAAAAGAAATTTAAGGAGGGTATTCCCATGTAATCATCTGCCCTTTTTTTCTATCCCGTCCCCCCATCCCAAAACACATTTGGTTTTTAAAGAGGGGAGTGGGAAAATCCAAACTTCCCCTTGTTTAACCCAGTCTTTCCTCAAGATCTTTTATATCCTTTTGGAAGATCCCCGTCCCGTTATCACCCTCATAAGTTTTTTTCTCTGTGAAACTATTTTTCCGGGGTTTCCCCTCCTCACTCTTATCTGATATTTTATCTGGGGTTGGTGTACCAAAACCCTTTAGCTTCCTTTCCGTACGTATTCTGGGAAGGGGAAGGGGTTTTGGGAAAGGTGTGCATACGAAAATTAGGGTGGGTATTATAAAGGTGCAAACGTTGGGATTTTTTTTTTTTTTTGGGAGGGGGGCTTGGGTTTTTTGGGGTTGGGTGGGTTTTGGTTGGTTTTTGGTTATTGCACTACCTAATTATGGGGGTTTCAGGGGTCGATTCTTTGCTTTTGCCCCCCCTCTTCCCCGGTCGTACTAGGGGCTACTCTCTCTCTCTCGGTCCATGAACTTTAACCTTTTCTTTTCTTAAAACTATGCTTTTGATTCTGCCTCCATTACATCACTCTGTGGTCTATCCCCCTTTTTTGACAACTCTGTACTGGGGGGGGGAAAAACTTCCCAACATCCCCTTTTGGCTCAATGAGTCTTCAATTCCCGTTGTGTTTCCCTTTATCTGTTTTCCCCTCTCGGAACATCCCCGTCCCCTTTTCCCCCTTGTGTTTTTGGGCCCTGTGGTTTTAGTAGGGAATGGGAAAAAATCTGTGGGGGCCTTTTTTTTGTTGTTTCTCCCGAGGCTACATTTATATTTCCCTCGGAAAATGCCTGTCTTCGTTTCCCCCGGCGTCGTCGATCTGTCTCATTTTTTTTTTTTTATTTTTCGTGTTCTGTCGCAGATGAGGTACATAAATGGGGAGTTTTATGAGGGCCCTTTTTAAAAGTGTTTTTTTATATTATGCCCATTTTTCTCTTGAAAGTCAGTTTAACTGGGGGGGGATTTCCCCCCCAAAAGGGGTCCCCCCCCCAAAACTCTTTAAAAATTTTTCAACTAGAAATGTTTCCTTTTTCGGTTTTTTGCAATTTTACTCCCAAAACTCTCCCCCCCCCCTTCCCTTATTCCCTTCCTCATAGGTTTTCCCCCTTCGCCCCCATGAAGCAAATGAAACAAGGTGACTTCCCTCTCCTCTTTTAATTTTTTCCCCCAAAAAAAATACCCGGATTTCCATTTTTAAAATCTCTTTAAATTTTTTTCCTTATGTTCTCCCCGACGTCCTTGTGGCCTGAACACTTCTGCAAAGGGACTTCTTATCTCCTTTCCCCTTTTTTGTCCTCGCTGTCCATGATGGTCCCTTTCAGAAAACCTTTCTCCCATTTGGTCTGTCCCTGTATCCCACTTCAGCAAATTTTTTAATTCTTTTGCCTCTCTGCATTTTTACCTAGCAGCTACAGCCCCATATCTCCCCTTTTATGCTATATTTGATATCTTTTCCATCATTGGGTTGTAAAACTCGTTTAGTAATTTTTCCCATTCTAGCACCAGTGTGTTCTTGAGCCTTTCTGACCAGCTATTCCCAGTTCCCTTGCTTCTCCATCCTACCTTTTGGGATACCATATTGTTATTTTTAGTGGGGGTGTCGTGGTAGTAGTGTGTTCTGAAAAGGTTCTCACTATTTGTGGTTGCAGGGGTCGATACATGGCTCTTGGCCCCGCCTCTTCACTGATTGCCACTAGGTCCTCTCTTTTCCCTACTCTGAGCTTTATCATACCTCGTCTTATAACAATGTATGGTTCCTGCCTCCACTACATCACTTGCCAGATTATTCCACTTCCTGACAACTCTAAGACTAAAGAAATGCTTCCTGACATCTCTTTAACATCAAAGTTTCAGTGCCAATTGTGTGTGTGTGTGTGTGTGTTGTTTGTTATTTTTTACTATTTTTTTCCTGGGGCACATGTCAAATTAGACACTAGGCCTGTTGAAATATGAGTACGTGTGTGCATGTGTGCGTGTGTGTGTGTGTGTGTGTGTGTGTGTGTGTGTGTGTGTGTGTGTTGTGGTGTGTGTGTACTCACCTAGTTGTACTCACCTGTTAAAGGTTGCAGGGGTCGAGTCAAAGCTCCTGGCCCCGCCTCTTCACTGGTTGCTACTAGGTCACTTCCCTGAACCATGAGCTTTATCGTACTCTGCTTAAAGTTATGTATGGATTCTGCCTCCACTACATCGCTTCCCAAACTATTCCACTTCCCGACTACTCTGTGGCTGAAGAAATACTTCCTAACTCCTGTTTATTCCCTCTGTGTCTTCAACTTCCAACTGTGTCCCTTGTTACTGTGTCCCAATCTCTGGAATATCCTGTCTTTGTCCACCTTGTCAATTCCTCATGTATTTTGTATGTCGTTATCATGTCCCCCCTATCTCTCCTGTCCCCCAGTGTCGTCAGGTTGATTTCCCTTAACCTCTCCTCGTAGGACATTCCTCTTAGCTCTGGGACTAGTCTTGTTGCAAACCTCTGCACTTTCTCTACTTTCTTTACGTGCTTGGCTAGGTGTGGGTTCCAAACTGGTGCCGCATACTCCAATATGTGTGTTTTGTGTGTGTGGGGTGTGGTGTGTGTGTGTGTGGTGTGTGTGTGTGTGTGTGTGTGTGGTGTGTGTGTGTGCAGTGTGTGTTGTGTGCAGTGTGTGTGTGTGTGTGTGTGTGTGTGTACTCACCTAGTTGTACTCACCTAGTTGGGGTTGTGTGTGGGGTGTGTGTGTGTGGGGGTGTGTGTGTGTGTGTGTGTGTGTGTGTATGTGTGTGTATATGTGTGTGTGTGTGTGTGTGTGTGTGTGTGTGTGTATGTGTGTGTATATGTGTGTGTGTGTGTGTGGTGTGGTGGGGTTGTGTGTGTATGTGTGCGTATATATATTTATTTTATATAAAATATATATATTATATATATATTATATATATATATATATATATATATATATATATTTTGTGTGTGTGTGTGTGTGTGTGTGTTGTGTGTGTGTGTGTGGTGTTGTGTGGTGTGTGTGTGTTGGTCACCTATTTGTATTTGGCAGGCATCGATCACGGCTCCTGGCACCGCCTCTTCGCTGGTCACAACTAGGCCCAAACTCCGTGCTCCTCGAGCTTTATCGTAACTTTTCTTAAAGCTACGTGATGAAAAAAGCTATGTTGTAACCCCCCCCCCTTGTTCATGTGTCCCTTCTGTGAAACATCTGGTCCCTATCCACCTTGTCAATTTTCCTCTCAGTATTTATCATGTCGTTCTCATGTTTTCCTATCCCTCCCGTCCTCCAGTTCATCAGGTTGCTTCCATTAATTAACCTCTCCTCGTAGGCATACTACTTTACTTAAGGATAGTCTTGTTGCAAACCTTTGCACTTTCTCTAATTTCTTGAAAAATGCTTGACCAGGAGTGGGTTCCTTTCTGGTGCTTGACGTACACAGTATCACCCTAAGATCCTTGTAATTGAGTGAAGTCTGCAGACTTTGGCCCCCCTTGCACTTGGTTAAACCCAGGAGCTAGTTGTTGAACAGGTTACACCCTATCCAGATCTTTTTGTGGTCCTTGTGTGAGAAAAGTTCATTAAATAAGAGGGGAAAACTGAATGACTGGTGGAGGAAGTAAGACTGGTAGTATACCTGTTCAGAAAGGGGTATGTGAGCAGTTACTCTTAATTTTCCCCCATCAATTGGGTGAGAGCCAATAAGGGATCCTTGCTGGCAGAGTTGAATCACTTGATCTTCCTGCTCGCATCAAGTCTGTAGTATAAAGCCCACTCTTAATTAGTTATTTTTCTGTTTATTATTTTTTTAAATTAATAGAGACAAAAGTTATACTCTTGTTAGGATTTTTAACTTGTCCGGACTTGGATACAACTATGTTTATAAGATAATATTTGGTCATCATCATTTCTCATAAAGGCCTTCGACCTATCATGTGAATGATTCCTTGTCCGGATCGTAATTTCATTTTTATTTACTTCTTATCATTGCTGAATGATTGTGCACTGACGGGAGACGTCTAGGGATATCTGTGTTCCTTATCTTTGGTTCCACGTCTACTACATTACGAGACCTTTACTGAGCAGGTCCATAATCTCATCAAAGGCTGCATCTTGGGAACTCTGCTGTTCCTTCACCTTTGCTTTAGATCTTCACTCCTGTACAGGTCAAAAGCCTCATTTGAGAACTGTTTTTATCTTCCCACCAGGACAGCTATTTATCTGGGGCAACATACTGAGGAACTTACCTTGTTCTTGATACTCTGTTGCCGATTTTCAGTTCACTACAACTGCCAGCAGCTAGCTCCCTTACCTAAGCTGCTAGCTGAACACCTTTATAGGTATTGTAACCGTCTGGAGCTGGACTTCACAACAGTCACGACCACCTGTGCCCCTTACTTTCCCCCTCGTCCGTTACACTCCAGCAATTCCTGTGCGCCTTGCCATACCAACGGCTGATCGGAAGAGCATCCTTCTGTACATAATAGCCGTGTTCATTTTATTCATTCTTTAAATTTCTTCCCACAATTTGCTTCAGTTAGGACGATTTCATGTTTGTTTTATATTTTAAGATAATTGTTATATTCAAATAAAAATTTGTTTATCTTGCTTTGTTATAACTTATTTTTCTATGTTTTCTTTTCATAAGCAGGAGGAAGCCCCTTCAAAAACTCTGGGGTTTGAAAGGCCCTTTACACCTTCCATCCTATCTGATCCTCATGCATTTTGAATTCTCCTCATTAGCTTCACATAGTCTGCAAACAGGGACACATCTGAATCTATCCCTTCCATTATGTCATACACTATACCAGGAACAACAACGACCCTCTTAACTGACCCTTGTGGAAACCCGGTCTTCACAGGTGTTCGTTGGTTTGTCCCTTATTACTTTGATTGTAAGGTTCTCACTACATGTTCTAGTGTGGGGTAGCTTTTACTTAATGGCCTTATTTGTCTAGGGGTAATACTTAAAATCATGGCTGATAATCTTGAGTGTCTCTGATACCTTTTTCACAGCCCTCTTCACAGGTTATGTAAACTACTACTATAAAAATATAACTGTATTCTCAATAGATATGTACAAATATACAATCACAGCCTCCATTTTCAAAACAAATCTACACACCCATTCTTGTGCTCCACATGGTGTGTTCCAACTCTTCCCTCTCTCTCCTTGGACATAACTCTGGGCTAACCAGTGTTTTGACCACCTTTAGTCACCTGGTATGGTGGCCAAAACTTAAATTAAAAAAATCTACCCTGGAGCACACATGATGCCCAAAAGATAGGAGAAGGACCCAGAGATCCTCCCAGGTTAAAGGGTCAGCCACAGAGAGAGAGAGTCAGAGAGAGGGGGAGAGAGAGAGAAGCCTCCCTAACTCCCCCACCAAAACTTAAAGACTGTTGCCAAGCACACTTCCCCAGTTTCCACAATTCTACCACCCCTTTAAATTTTTACTTTTACAAAAAGAAATACAACTTTATAAACTACTTATTTAAATTGTGTGTTTATGTGTCTATAGTATAACCTTTATATTGAAAAAAATTTAGGTTTGACCAGCTGCCTCTCAGTAAAAGGTTGATCGCCCTTCTGACATTTAGAGCAAAGTCCCCATCAATTCAATATAATTAGGTATTATTTAGTAACTGTTACTTATAAATACATGTTGGGTCCTATGTCCCCATAACCCCCCCACCTCCAGACAAAATCTCACAAAAGCTACCCGTTGTCCCTCAGGATACGGCTAGTAAAAAGTATATTGCTTAAGTCTGAAGGCGGTTAAAAGACTACTAGAAATGCTACATATTTCCTTGCACCATAACTACTCCTCACTTTACTGTTATTTACACAGATTGCAAATTTTTTTAAAAAGCATTTTAACCCATACCATTACTCAAGGGTTTGTAACTATTTACAATTTAGTGGCTTTTAAACAATACACATTACAATGAAAAAAATTGCACACAATGCCCACTGTGAAAGCCCGCGCACCACAGGCCTGTGCCTCTGCTACGGTAATCCAGCAAGCAACTGGTACTCAAGGGTGGCATCTTCCTGATCAGGAGACGAGAGTAGAGCCAAACCCAGAGCAGTCAGGTGTACACCGGGCAGGAAACTTCACAAAATTGTCAAGGTGTCTCTCATTGGTGGCTCGAACCAAACAGTGAGACTTCCAGTCAACACTCACGACCCTTAACATGGTCAGGCACTCAAGCCATCTTCCGAGGTCCCACCCCACACAGATCCTCCAAACTTATGAAGAGGAGGCTGACATAAAATTATGGAGGGGTCCAGGGGCACAAAGGCAAACCGTGGGGCCGTTTTGTTTTATAGAGCACACCAAGACACAACATCACATACCTTCCTGAACGTCTCATGTTACCGAAGGTTGTCAACTACTGCCTCAACTCACATTTACGTACACCCTGACCCTCGTCACACCTTTGGCTCTGACTCGACTCCTTCACGTCAGATGGCTGGTAGAGAGTACTCGGGCTCGCCGAGAGTTCACCACTGCAAAAAACAACAAGGTCAGCACATGACCAAACACTATTTTACAAAGTACGCACCATGCATCTACATGAAACTTCTAGAGAGAGCATCAGCAACCACATTCTCTGAGCCTTTTATATTTTTAACTTCCAAATTAAAAAGGCTGTAGGAACAAGCCCATTCTAAGGTCTGATTTTAGTCACTATACACAGGAACGGTTAAAGAGATCCTGAGACATGTACAAATGCTGAATAGCCAGTCCCAAAATGAAAATTCTTTCCTGTGGTAAATGTTGACATTTAAATTTAGAAGGTTGCTCATTGATAGTAACAGTTCTGCAACCTCTCGCAGTGCAACAACAACACCAAAGAAAATTCTTTGCACCAGGTTGGATACATTAAGTTTACACAGATACCATCACGTTCCATCTCCACACAAATTTTAAGCACACAATGAACACAATTTGCAACACACTTTAAAAATGGTACTGGAACACAGACCATGGAAATCCATCTTCCATGTTTTAGCTTATTTAAATTTTTGCATCTTTTAGTGCAAAATGTTCAATCTTTCTAACCCTGTAAAACCTTAGTTGTAAATGTACTTTGTGGTAGTCAGTGTTTATGCCCAGGGTGCATTCAAATTTGGGAACCATGAAGCATGGGAATGCCCACTGACTCTCACTAAGCACTACAAACTGGCGTTGGAAGAATTTCACTTCTTCCTCCATTCCCCAATTTTTCATACAGATTTTTCCCACACAAAAATTGTTTGAAATTGGCTCAGCTTCCTTAACAATTTCTTCTGGAGTTTCAACTTTTCCCATTACTGCATCCCAAATTTTATAAAGTTCCAAGGTGGCTGAGCCAACTCTCCAACTTTTTTTCTCATTAAAACCCAAGCATGCATTTCCCAAAATCTTTTACACACATTTTTATTTCTTAAATACACTTTTGGTATTTCATACAGATTATTTTTTTGGGCAGCCTTTACATTCCATTAAAACTTTGGGTTTCTCTCTGAATTTTTTTGACATAACTTCAAACCTTTAACCGGTTATTGTGTACACTATACTCATTCTTTTCTTGCTTGGGGGTGTGGGTTTTATATCTAACCCCGGGGAACTCCCCCACAACATGTTCAGTCACAGCAACTTGCTATACAGATTTTCACATGATTTGGCCCCAGTATCGCACTTCCTCTCCAGCCTCCAGAGTATCATGGTCCATATTTTTGGTCCCACATCATCATCCTGGTCTGGTTGATGGGCACGTTAAATGGTACCATCCACCTATACGAGCCAAACAGTATCTGAAACTGAGAAAAAGCTCCGAGGGGGGAGCATCACCATCATCCCAAGCCATAGCTCAGAGATTCCAGAGTGCTTCCCCACTCAGAAAAATACAAAGAAAGGGTTTCATCTCATCCCAGTTGTTAGTATTGTCTATACCATAGGCTTGCATCATTGTCTTGAGGGTTTGATGTAATTTTCTATTTCCCCTTTAGATGGAGAGTGATACACAGTTGAACATGAGGCTCTTATTTTAGTCCCTTCAAAACATTTCTAAAAGATTTTGAGGAAAAGTTAGGCCCTTGATCTGTTTGTGCTGTTTGAGGAAACCAACATGAAAAAAGAACTTCATCAAAACCCTTAAGACTACATGAGCAGTTATCTTATGCAGAGGGACTGCTTCCAGGTACCTGGTAGTGGAGCAAATATTTTTTGAGTAAATAATTTTTTCCCCAGTTTGGTCCTTGGGAATGGACCAAGTACATCAAACTACCAGCTTGCTGAAGGGTTCACCTGGTGCTGAAATTAGCCTGAAGGGGAACAGGGTTAATACTTCGACTAGGTTTCCCTAAAAATTTGGGAAAGACATGACAGGTCTCAATATACTCTCTGACAGTCTCCCGCAGCTGAGACCAGAAGAAATGCCCGGAAACCTTGGACATCACCATTGGGGACAAAACCCTTTGTTCTCCTTCCATCGATACTGCAAACAGAGGTGAATTCTTTGTAAGAGTTTTCCCCTGAAATGAAAACACTTATTTAACTGTTTAAAAACCCCTTCCTCAGCAACAGCGACATTTTCTGCACAGAAATTAATTGCACCCTAGCAGGTGCAGCCTCTCTCACACTATTTCCTTGATCTCTGCACTGATTTGGGTCAACTCGGGTTGTGGTATCCCTTTTTTTTAGTTGATTGCAGTTCAACCTCAGAAAAGGAGTTTCCAACCTAAGTCTCACCTCCTCATGAGAAATATAAGGATTACCCTTGGTTCTGGTCACGGACATCTCTGTGATGGCACCAACAGGGAAAGGTTTCTGGCGGGTCTCCCTAGCCTTCTTCTCCCAAACTTTTGGGGGCCTGGTTGCCCCAACTATTTGTTCCTCATGTTTAAAAGACCCATTAAACATTATTCCCTATAAAAGGTCGACCCCTTGAAAGGGAAATTCATTGAATACTTACAGGGGAGGTAGCCAACTTTGTATGAGATTTACCCATAATTTTGTGTAAGGTTCTTTATGGTTGAACCGTTTAATACCCTTCAACAATTTATCTACCCCGTATGGTTCCTTAGACACTGGTAGCACTCCAGCACGTAGCAAAGAGTAGGTGCTACTCCATCTCTCAAGGACAAAATGTTCTCAACTCTGCCTACATTTTTTTGCAAACCAACTGTGGACCTACTAGAAAATATACACATCCTGGGGGCTAGATCCAAAGGTTCCTCCCCCACCTTGCCTTGAAGACCTAATGCAGGCAACTGGTTTTATCTCTGCAGTTAAAAGGGCCTCTGGGGTGGTTCCTCCCTTTCCTGTTTTCGCTGCCTTGAAACCCGCAAAACTTTTTTGTGTGTCCAGTTTTGTTACAGTAGTAACAGGCATAACTCTTAAAGGTATTTTTACCATTTGGTGTAGGACTGGTACTGTTTACTCGAGGACCTGAAAAATTATCTGATTGTCTAGGGTAAACTTTGAGCTCCAGCTGACTTACCTTTCTTTCTTTTTTAGAGGGTGCCTCAGCCTTCATTTGTCCCTGAAAATTCTTGTCCCACTTACCTTTATGACCATAAGACTTGGAATAAGGTTTAGAATGAGTGGGGAAATTTTTAGAAGCAGCATTGACTGTTTTTACTTACCAATTCCCTGCGAGCCAAGAATCGGTCACCTAGATCCAGTGCTTCTGAAAGATTATCTGGGTTTTTGTCCCCAAATATTCTCTGAGGTCAAAGGGATTGTATTGTACATTCCTCATGAACCATTAGAAATTTCTAATTTGTTTATTAGTCTTTATTAACTCCTTTAGAACAAACCCATTTCTTAAAAAGGAACAGTTTCTCATTCCCAAACTCAGTTAAGGTTGCCCATCCCGAAATTTTTTATTTCTGAACTTTTGTCTATATTTCTCAGGGGATCATTTGGTAGGCAAGCAATACTTCCTCTTTAAACTTATCATAATCAGAAAAATCTTTGCCCCTCCAGAGTTTTTTACTCTTTGGAATCCTTTACCTACAAGTTGTGTGCGAACTAGGGGAGCCCACTTCTGTTTGGGCCATCCTTGCTCCAAAGCAGTCTTCTCAAAAAAAAAAATTTCCTATCTGGGTCACTCTCTGTAAACTTAGGGACAAAATTGCAGCTTTAGTTATGTTAAAGTACTGCTCAGGCTCTTTTTTCTGAACCTCCTAACCTTTGACGTTCTTTCTCCTTAGCTTTCATTAATTTCATTTCAGCCTCTAGTACAGCTAATTTCAGTCTCATTCTCTCCATTTCCATTCACCTGGAGTAGGTGATTCCTCATCTTCACTATTAAAAAGGCATGTTTACTGATGAATTATTACCTTCTTCCTGAAACCTTAAAAATCTGAAGACTCATCTTTGGGCATAGTTTTATCTTTAAACACTTGCTTCCCTCTTACAGTATCAGTGGACAAAGTTTTCCCACAGGCACATAAAAATAACACAAATTGAATGTAAACTATGCACATAGCACTTACCATAACCACAAAAAAAATGTGTTACTCCCTTTCCCCCACCTTAGGAGAAAAACAACCTGTAAACTAATATATGAAAACAACACTTCCACTGACACCACCCTTTGGGAAATCTTCTACCAGAAACATGCAACTGTTATTACCCCATACCAGCACATATAGTTCAAAGAATGTTTTGAGTTATTTTAGCAGTCAAATAAACTCTCCCCGGGCAAGCTCCCATGTTAGTTGGTTTGTCCCTTATTACTTTGATTTTAAGGTTCTCACTACATGTTCTAGTGTGGGGTAGCTTTTACTTAATGGCCTTATTTGTCTAGGGGTAATAATTACATCATGGCTGATCATCTTGAGTGTCTCTGTACCTTTTCACCAGCCCTTTCACAGGTTATGTAACACTACTATAAAAATATAACTGTATTCTCAATAGATTGTACAGAATATACAATCCCCGGGCCCCCATTTTCAAAAAAAATCTACACACTCCATCCTGTGCTCCACATGGTGTGTTCCAACACTCTTCCCTCTCTCTCCTTGACATAACTCTGGGCTAACCAGTGTTTTGACACACTTTAGTCACCCTGGGTATGGTGGCCAAAACTTAAATTATAATAACTCACCCTGGAGCACACATGATGCCCAAAAGATAGGAAAGGACCAGGATCTGCCAAAGGTGAAGGTCAGCACAGAGAGAGAGAGGTCGAGAGAGGGAGAGATGAGGAAGTACCTAAGTCTCCCCCCAAACAAAAGAAAGTTGCCAAGCACACTTCTCAGTTACACAATTCTACCACACCTTAATTTTACTTTTACAAAAAGGGAAAAACAAATTTAAAAACTTATTTAATTGTGTGTTTATGTGTCTATGTAAACCTATTATATTGAGAAAAAGGTTTAACCAGCTTTCTCTCAGTATAAGGTTGATCAGTCTTCTGACATTTAGGCAAAGTCCCATCATTCAATATAATTAGCTATTTGTTATAGTAATGTACTTATAAATAATGTTGGGTCCTTATATCCCATAACAACAGGTGCCCCTCTGACACCGCACCCATGTCACTTGTTTCCTTCTTGTCGATCCATTGCTTTTCTTTATTCCGCCTGCTCTCTAGCTTTTGCATTAAACTTTGTATTGTGGTAGCAAGGTCGATTAACAGTCCGGCCCCCCTTTCTTTGCTGGTCGCTAATAGGTCTCTCTCTCCCAACTCCATGGCTTTATGGTCTTGGCTACATACATTATCTTAGTTCTGTTCCACTTTCTGACAACTTTGACTGAAAAATATTCCTAACATCCTGTGTAGATGAGTCTTCGATTAAGCAGTTGGACCCCTTGTTTTCTGGTCCACCTAACATTTCCCGTCCTTATCCACCTCAACAATTCTTCTCAGTATTTGATTTGGTCTTTATCTTGTCTTCCCCCCCCTCCCTCTGTCTTTATGTGCCAGGTCGTTTACCTTAACTCTCCCCGTAGGACATACCCCCCGCTCCGGGATTAGTCTTGTGCAAAACTTTGACCCAAGTTGTGGGTTCCAACTGGTGCTTTCATACTCCATGTGGGCCTCAGTAAAGTTCAGTCTTGAACGATTCCTCACTAAGTGTTTGAAATACTTTCTTAGGTTTGCCCGGCACCCATATGCTGCAGCACTTATTTGATTAACGTGCCCCTCAGGAGATGTGCTCTATATTATACTCACCCCAAGATCCTTTCTTTGAGTGAGATTGTCTTTGGCCTCCTAGCTTGTACTTGTTTGCGGTCTTCTTTGGACCTTCCCAATCTTCATGACTTTGCACATGGTGGGGTTAAATTCTAGGAGCCAGTTTGCTGGACCAGGTTTGCATCTTGTCCCAATTCCCATGTAGTCCTACTTGATCCTCATCAGATTGAGTTCTTCGCATTAGCTTCACATCATGTCCGTCATGTTATTCACATATACCTGAAACAGCACCTGCACTAGGACTGACCCTTGTAGAATCCCCCTTCTTACAGGCGCCCACTCTGACACGTGTGTGTTGTGGGAGGGCCCTTTCATGTGTAATATTCCCTGTTTGAACTGTACAAGGTAAATATGAGGTCCAGCCTTGCTGGTTCATCCTCTCCTCACTCGCTGGTTGTGTCCAAACATGTTGGTGCATGAGGTTTTCCAATACTGTTTCCAACCCTTAGCCCTCTGGTCCCCCCATGTGGCTCCTGGTTTTCCATTTAGTCTCCTTGTGGTTGAAATCCCCCATGAAGTGTAACTTTGCCTGGCTACCTCGGTCAGTATGTCCACCATCTTTGTTACTGTCATTGATATGCTTGTCTTCGTCTCCTGCTTGTCAGTGCCCGGTTGTACATCACTCATTTTTGGGACCCCCGCTCTGAAGTGTTCCTACAATGTATTTATCTGCTTCCCTCTGCCTTGACCTCCATCTCCTCGAAAATCCCTTTTTTTCATGAGCATTGCAACTCCTACCCCTCTGTTCCGTCTTTCCTCAGGATCTGCAATCCATTCGAGAAGATTGCGTCTATCACCCCCATGAGCTTTGTCTCGTGAGTACTATGTCCGGAGATGATTCAGTGATTCGTTCTTGCCACTCTCCACTCATTGGGTATTCCATATGCGTTGGTGTACCATATTTTCAGCTACCTTTCCAGTACTGTATTCTGTGGGGTTGGATGGGCTTGTGCTGGCTGAGGGTGCGGAAGGCAGGGCTGGGTACTGTGTGAGATTTCTGTGATGGCGGTATTATTGCTGTGGGGAGGGGACTGTGAGTGTGGCTTGTTTCTAGTTATTGTTTCACTGGTATGAGGTGGAAGAGGTTGAGGGGTTTCTCTGGGTGATTCTGTGGGTGGTTGTGTTTATTGTTTTCCACAATGCTTCACTCACCTGTCTGTCAATGCCTGACCTGTCTTCCCTTATTTCCAATGGCGTCGTCCTGCTCTCTTTCTCGGTTTCTGCTGCACGAACTTGCTTCATAACATTTCTGTCTTGAATATCGGTTTGACTGTTTTTTTATTCTGAAAATTTGTCAGCTGGGTCATATCCTTCCCTCTTGTTATTTTAATGATGTTCTCAATCTTTTACCTCCCCTGGTCTTCTATCGTTGACAGTCCTCCCAGTCTATATTGAGTTTAGATACGTCTCAAGTGCATTATTTCATTTTCCTAAGTCAGTTAAGTTACAAGGCATTCCATATCCTCACTCATGGATAGTATTACAACACAGCCTTATAGATACTGTTGTCTGTAAATGGAGAAATCTGGGTTCGTAGATTTTATAAAAGTCTTCAATATATGGAAGGGGTGTTCAACTCAAGCGGCTGCATAATTAACTTGACTTAAACATCATGCTTATTCTGTGAGCAGCAGAACAAATAACAATGTT
>NC_069410.1:75374173-75390768 GCF_026875155.1 Cherax quadricarinatus
TATTTTTTAAATCTTTGCCGTTTCAGTTCACTACCACTGCCAGCAGCCAGCTCCCTTAACTAAGCTGCTAGCTGAACACCTTTATAGGTATTGTAACCGTCTGGAGCTGGACTTCACAACAGTCACGACCACCTGTGACCTTACTTTCTCCCTCGTCCCGTTACACTCCAGCAATTCCTGTGCGCCTTGCCATACCAACGGCTGACTCGGAAGAGCATCCTTCTGTACATAATAGCCGTGTTCATTTTATTTATTCATTTAATCTTCCCACAATTTGCTTCAGTTAGGACGATTTCATGTTTGTTTTATATTTTAAGATAATTGTTATATTCAATAAAAATTTGTTTATCTTGCTTTGTTATAACTTATTTTTCTATGTTTTCTTTTCATAAGCAGGAGGAAGCTCCTTCAAAAACTCTTTGAGGATTTGAAAGGCCCTTACACCTTCACATCCTATCTGATCCTCATGCATTTTGAATTCTCCCCATTAGCTTCACATAGTCTGCAAACAGGGACACATCTGAATCTATCCCTTCTATTATGTCATTCACATATACCAGGAACAACAACGACCCTCTTAACTGATCCTTGTGGAAACCCGGTCTTCACAGGTGCCCACTCTGACACCTCGTCACGCACCATGATCACTTGTTTCCTTCTTGTCTGATCCATTGCATTTTCTTTTATTCCTGCCTGCTCCTCTAGCTTTTGCATTAATCTTTGTAACTGTGTGGTAGCAAGGGTCGATTAACAGCTCCCGGCCCCCTTTCTTTGCTGGTCGCTACTAGATCTACTCTCTCCCAACTCCATGAGCTTTATGGATCTTGGCTACACTACATTACTCTCTAGACTGTTCCACTTTCTGACAACTTTGACTGAAGACATATTCCTAACAACTCTGTGACTTAGGTGAGTCTTCGATTAACCAGTTGTGACCCCTTGTTGCTGTGTCCCATCCCTGAAACATCCTGTCCTTATCCACCTTAACAATTCTTCTCAGCATTTTGTATTTTGTCTTTATCATGTCTTTCCCCCCCCCCTCCCCTCTGTCTTAATGTCGCCAAGTCAGTTTACCTTAACCTCTCCTCGTAGGACATACCCCCTATCTCCGGGATTAGTCTTGGTGCAAACTTTGACCAAGTGTGGGGTTCCAAACTGGGCTGCATATTCCAATATGGGCCTCACGTACAATGTTCAGTCTTGAACGATTCCTCACTAAGGTGTCGAAATGCTATTCTTAGGTTTGCCAGGCACCCATATGCTGCAGCAGTTATTTGATTAACGTGCCCCTCAGATGTGCTCTATATTATACTCACCCCAAGATCTTTTTCTTTGAGTGAGATTGTCTTTGGCCTCCTAGCTTGTACTCTGTTTGCGGTCTTCTTTGACCTTCCCCAATCTTCATGACTTTGCACATGGTGGGGTTAAATTCTAGGAGCCAGTTTGCTGGACCAGGATTGCATCTTGTCCCAATTCCCATGTAGTCCTACTTGATCCTCATCAGATTGAATTCTTCGCATTAGCTTCACATCATGTCCGTCATGTTATTCACATATACCTGAAACAGCAACTGCACTAGGACTGACCCTTGTAGAATTCCCCTTCTTACAGGCGCCCACTCTTGACACGTGTGTTGTGGGAGGGCCCTTTCATGTGTAATATTCCCTGTTTGAACTGTACAAGGTAAATATGAGGTCCAGCCTTGCTGGTTTATCCTCTCCTCACTCGCTGGTTGTGTCCAAACATGTTGGTGCATAACGTTTTCCAATACTGTTTCCAACCCCTTAGGCCTCTGGTCCCCCCATGTGGTTCCTGGTTTTCCCATTTAGTCTCCTTGTGGTTGAAATCCCCCATGAAGTGTAACTTTGCCCTGGCCACCTCGGTCAGTATGTCCACCATCTTTCTGTTACTGTCATTGTACGCTTGTCTTCGTCTCCTGCTTGTCAGTGCCCGGTTGTACATCACTATCATTTTTGGACCCCTGCTCTGAAGTGCTCCTACAATGTATTTGTCTGCTTCCCCTCTCCCCTGACCTTCCATCTCCTCGAAAGTCCATTTTTTTTTTTCATGAGCATTGCAACTCCTCCCCCTCTGTTCCGTCTTTCCTCAGGATCTGCAATCCATTCGAGAAGATTGCGTCTATCACCCCCATGAGCTTTGTCTCGTGAGTACTACTATGTCCGGAGATGATTCAGTGATTCGTTCTTGCTACTCTCCACTCATTGGTTATTCCATACGCGTTGGTGTACCATATCTTCAGCTACCTTTCCAATACTGCAGTCTGTGGGGTTGGATGGGCTTGTGCTGGCTGAGAGTGTGGAAGGCAGGGCTGGGTACTGTGGGAGATTTCTGTGATGGCGGTATTATTGCTGTGGGGATTATTATTATAATCAAAAAGAAGCGCTAAGCCACAAGGGCTATACAGCGCTGCAGGGTAGAGAAGGAAGCGAGGGTATTGGATGGCAGAAGGGAGGGGGGATGATCAGCAGGTTTTCAGAAAACAGCGGGGCAGGGGATAGTACGGGGGTAGAGGGTAGCAAGAGATTGAAGTAGAAAGGGCTGAAGGTATCAGAATTTGTGAAGTAAGTCAGTTGTTGTCAAAAAGTCAATGAGAGTGTCCAGATGAAAGGTGGGTCCATCAGCGAGAAGGGAAGGTAAAGAGAGAGCAGCGGAGTGAAGACGACGACAGAGGTAAATTCTGCGTGCTCATTGATAAAGTGGGCAGTCCAACAGAATGTGGCTGACTGATAATGGAGCTTGGCAATTCTCACAGAGAGGAGCAAGACGCCTCTTCATGAGATATCCATGAGTAAGACGAGTATGGCCAATGCGAAGACGGGAGAGAGTAGTCTCCCAACCTCGACACTGGTGATAAGAAGACGGCCAGTAACCTATACTCGGTTTAATAGATTGAAGTTTGTTGCCGAGCATAGTAGACCAACGTTGTTGCCAACGGGTGTGAAGTTGGGAAGATATTGCAGCAAAATAGTCCGTAAATGGAATACCTCTACATGAAACTGGTAGGTCATGTACTGCTGACCGCGCAGCAGTGTCTGCCTGTTCATTGCCCTGTACGTCAACATGACCAGGGACCCAACAAAAAACAATATCTTTATGCTTGGTAAAGATGCGGCGTAGCCAAAGTTGGATACGGAGGACTAAGGGTATCAAATTTTTGTATAGTCTGTAAAGCACTAAGGGAGTCTGAGACAACCACAAATGATGACACAGGCATAGATGCAATACGGATAAGTGCTGTAAGGATGGCATATAATTCAGCAGTAAAAATACTAGCCGAAGATAGTAAATGCCCTTGTACGACGCTGTCCGGAAACAATGCTGCGAATCCTACGCCGTCAGAAGACTTAGAGCCATCTGTGTACACAGCAATGGCATGAGAATGAGAGTGAAAGTGGTCAAGAAAAAGAGAGCGGGAAGCGACCGTAGACAGTTGGGCTTTCGAGCAAGGAGAGAGAAAGAACAGACTCGAACAGCTGGAACTTCCCAGGGGGGTAGGGAAAAGTGAGATGCTACATGAACATAGAAAGGTGGTAATTGAAGAGAAGACAAGAGCGAATGAAGGCGAAGAGAGAAGGGACGGAGTAAACAGGGGCGGCGAACAAATAAAGAATGTCTACTAATATCAGTGACCATTCTATAAATGGAAGGATTGCGGAAATCATGAGAGCGTACATAGTAGCGCAGGCAATGGGCATCACTGCGATTGGATAAGGATGGAACGTTCGCTTCTGCATAGAGGCTCTCGACAGGGGAAGAGCGAAAAGCACCAAGGCATAAACGTAATCGTTGGTGATGAATGGGGTTAAGGCTAGAGAGAGTAGCAGGAGATGCCGCTGAATAGATCTGGTCACCATAATCAAGTTTCGATAAAATAAGGGTGGAATGTAGGCGAAGGAGGGTTCGACGATCAGCTCCCCATGAAGATGAGCAAGGGTTTTAAGGGGTTTTCACCCGGCTGTGACAAGTTGCTTTCAGAGGGGGTATGTGAGGTTTCCAGGATAACCTACGATCAAAAGAGGAGGCCCAGAAACTTGACTGTATCACGTTCAGGGATACGGAGCCATAGAGGTAAAAAGGATGATCGGAGATGACAGAGCATCTAGTGAAAGTGATTTGGTGGGTTTTAGTGCTGGAAAATTAAACCCCACGTGTGGTGGGCCCAATTGGAAACACGGTCGACTGCATGTTGGAGAGAAAACTGTAATGAGGTGACAGTCAGTGCCTGCACAGGCAATAGCGAAGTCATCAACAGAGTGATGACCAAATATTTGATGGAAGACTAGAGGCCAAATCTTTAATTGGCAAGGAGAAAAAAAGTGTTGTGCTCAGGACACATCCCTGGGGGACACCTTCAGCTTGGAAAAAGTCCGGGGAGAGCACATTATTAACTGAACACGGAAATGCCTGTCAGTTAAAAAGTTCTTAAGGAAGGATGGTAGATTGCCTCGAAGGCCTAAGGAGTGGGCTTGGGCTAAATTTATTATACCTCCAAGTTGTGTCATATGCCTTCTCAAGGTCAAAAAAATATGGCAATAACTGAGTGGTTATTCGCAAAAGGCATTACGAACATACGTATCCAAGCGTAGTAGGGTTATGGTAGAACGTCCCTTACGAAAGCCATATTGACGAGTGGAGAGACTGTTGTGTGTCTCTAAATACCACACTAAACGTCTATTTACTAGGCGTTCCATTACTTTGCAAACTGCACTGGTAAGAGCAATGGGGACGAAGTGGGAGGTTTATGTCCCGGGAGTGCCTGGTTTGCGGAAGGGAGAACAATGGCGGGTTTCCACAGCTGTGGAAGAAATCCTTGTGACCAAATAAAATTGTAAAGGGGTTTAAAAGGACTGCAAGGGCTGGACTGAAAGTAAATGTTGTAGCATACGAATATGAATGTCGTCGGGGCCCGCTGCCGATGATCGACAAGCTGGAGAAGGGGTTGCCTCCAGTTCTTGAAGTGTAAAAGGCACATTATACTGTTCTTCTCTGAGAGAAGAAAAGTCCAAAGGGGGCTAAAATCTCTGCAGACTTTGAGGAAAAAAATGAGGGCATAGTGGAATCCTGAGAAATACGGACCAGTGATTGCCAATTTCATTGGCAACATCTAGTGGGTTTGCTATATCATCACCGGCAACCCCCAGTACAGGAGCCCCGGGTCAGGAGAATATTTACTACTCAGTTTTCGTACTTTTTTCCCAGACTGCACTCATAGAGGAAACAGAGGTGAATAGGGGGAGACAATCTCGCCAGCAAGTGCGTTTAGCATCACGGATAACACGGCGAGCGATCGCACGCTTCTGTTTAAAATCAAGGAGTCGCTCTGTGGTTCTATTGTACCGGTACCTGCCCCATGCAGCGCGTTTCAAACGTACTGCACGAGCACAAGCAGGAGACCACCAAGGCACGCATTTCTGAGAATGCCTGCCCGAAGTTTGGGGTATAGAATGAGAAGCTGCGGTGAAAACGGAGGACGAGAAGAGGTGTAAAAGCTCATCGATGGAGGACGAAGAAGGAACCTCTTTAAAAACAGTTAGGTGTGAGTAAAGGTTCCAATTTGCCCGATTAAATTGCCAGCGTGGGGTGCGAAGAGGTGGCGAATATGAAGGGGAAGTAAGAATGATTGGGAAATGATCACTGTCATGTACGTCCGGAGACAGACCAAGTGAAGTCTAATGCGGCGGAGGAAGAGCAGACTGAGAGATCGATGCAAGAGAAAGTATGAGTCTGAGGATCAAAATGGGTGTGAGTACCTGTATTTAAAACATGGAGGGGGTGGGTGGCAAGAAAAGCCTCTAACTGAATTCCACGGGAATCACAGTGAGACCCCCCCCCAGAGGAAATGGTGGGCATTAAAATCACCAAGTAACAGAATCGGTGGCGGTAATGACGAAACAAGGAAGGCAAAATCCGGAATAGATAATGCCCGAGAAGGAGAGAGATATAAAGAACAGAGCGTATACCACCTATGTAAGTGGATACGGGCTGCTGGTGTAATGCAGCGAAGTATGAACAAATAGCTGATGGTACGGAATATCAGTGCGCAGAAGAAGGGCACTTTCATTAAAGGTCCCATCAGGAAAAGGATCTGAAGAATACAATAAATTATAGCTGAGATGTGAGAAATAACAGCAGAGTGTAATTTTGGCTCCTGTAAGCAAACACCAACAGGGCAAACTGGGAGAGTAACATCTGAAGCTCACCCCGATTACCCCTGAGGCCGCGTATATTCCACTGTAAATAGGCCACAATTGGCAATGATAAAGATACTTGAAATCCGCAGGTAAGGGTTCCTACGGACTAGAGGGGTTAGAAAAGTCCACATGCAGAGCAGTGGAAAACGTTCAAGCAGCGAAGGAATGGTGCGCTGTGAAGAAAGGAGTTGCGCAGATGGAGCAGAGGAGAGAGAAAGAGCGGAAGGTGGATCAGTGTCCATTGATGGTTTGGTCTCTGCAATATATTCAGAGATTGCTTCAAGTGTTTCTGAATTCAGAGATGTCGTATGGGAGACAATATTGGAAATGGTAGGGGAGGATGAGTAAGATTGGAAATGTATTGGACTGTACCAAGGTAGGGGGGGGCGAAAGGGTGGAGGGAACTGGAGAAGCATGGCAGGGGACAGAAGAGGCAGGAACCTGGGAGGTGGCAGAAGAGGAAGAAACTTGGGAGGGAACAGGGGAGGAAGGTACAGTACGAGGAGGAGGGTGAACCGCTACACTTGTAACTGAGCCAGTGAGAGGGGAAGAACCAGGGAAAGACAGGGAGGGTAAAATGAGGAGGTGGAAGATGGGTAGGAGGTGGTAACGGACCTTTTTTTGACTTTTGAGAAGTAGAGGGACGATTGGGAGGAGGTGTCGTACGAGGTCTCGTCGATACTGAGGCTTGTGAGAGAGAACTCGAAGAAGTGAGATTAGACTGAGGCGTTTGAAGTAGGGACGTCTGAGCCGAGGACAGCAAAAGGATAAGATACAGGATGATTATGGGAGAGGTAACACAGAGGTGGGTGTAGAAGATGGGATACCAGAAGTGGGGGGGACGTTTTGAAACACGGAATAAGAAACACGTGGGAGTCTCCCTTGGATGGCGGAGATGAGAAACTGCCATGGCATAAGGGAGACCTTCTGTATCTTTGAGGTAACGGATTTCCCGCTCGTTTAAATAGACTTGACAACGGCGAGAGTACGAAGGTGAGCCTCATGACAGTTAAGGCAAAGAGGGAGATCGATTGCAAGACGTATTAGAATGGTCATCGGCACCACAGACTGGGCATTCGGCGATAGATCTGCAATATTTCGCTGGATGGCCAATCGCCAGCAATTTCTACACTGTTGTGGTGTAGGGATCACCTTTCGAACATGTAACCGATGTCCTGCTATATAAACTGAGGATGGGAGTTCTCGGCTGTCAAAAGTTAAACGAGCCACATTGCTAGGGTATCGTCTCCGCCTACGGGCAGGAAGAACGTAAGTGTCTACCTTGAGGATTGGAGATCTTGGAGTTCCAGCTGTTCAAGAATGTCAGTGCCACATGTCTGGAAATTTTTGTTTGAACTATGGTATGGGGCAGAATGACGGTACCACTACAAGAATTGAGAGGAATGACGTTTTTCAAGAGTGACAGGAACAGTATCGATATGGGAAAGACGAGAGAGCTCATGAGCCTGGGTAGCAATTCTGTACGGTAATGATGTGCGTACCGCTCTTAAGAGCATGAAAAGAAATATCTTTACCAACATGGCATAGGAGTGCCTTGCCAAACTATGGTCAGAAAGATAGGCAGTAGAGGAAGTCGGTCGTAAAGTGAAGAATTTAGTCCATTTTTTCAGTCAGAAACCGAGCGTGGAAAGGTAGTGAAGGACGTGTCGATCGTTGAGAAGAACGAGAAGGTGGAGAAGTATCATCAGCAGGTAATTGTCGTTGGCATTTAGGCGTGGGACCAGAGTTGGTCCGACGTGGAACGGGTCGGCAATTTGAAAATTGCCGGCACCGTAGAGGGAGAGGCTGGAAGCATAGTCAGAGGAGAGCGAAGGTCCGATAAATCGAAGGAGTCATTCGAGGCCTCGGTACCTGAAGCGGGTGAGGAAACAGCACCGGCAATAGGTACAGAGGCATGAGGAATGTCTGAAGAGTGGGCCAAAGACGAGGCAGGGTCAGAACGGGGTGCGGTATCAAGAAGGGGCCCGGGGGTACCAGGTTCATGGACTAGGGCTGCCATGGTTAGGTTACTTCTTTCTTTTTGTTTTTAAGAAAAAAGAAAGAAAATAAAAATAAAAAAAGAATAAAAAAAAGGGGGGACCGGGGAGGGATAGTTCCTAGGAGGAATGAAAGGGCCAGAAATCTCCCTCCGCGCCCAAGAGGACCTCAGCACCGCAGATGCAGCATGGAACCCGTGCCATACCCTACCCATCATGCTAGTAAACTAACAATCCGGGATAGCAACCTCACATCTGCCGAGCTACCTTGGTGGACAAAAGAGAGGGCGGCCGGATATCCGCCACAAAGCATACCTCCTTCGGCCACCACCCCCGGAATCTAAAAGGTGGCTTCCAGAGATACACTCGTCGCCCGAAAGACACCCAAAGCTACTCCGGGATACCGGAGAGGGATCGGGACATCCCCAGGCGATCCAGATTCCACGGCAAACTACGCCACCGCTAAGAACCTCAACGGAATGCGATGGACCCCGGTATCCTTTCCCCTACCTAGGAACTAGTGCGCCTGTGGGAGAAATCCCAAAGGACAAAAAGAGGAAGGGCAAAAGGGAGGGGTGGGGAGGAGGAGGAAAGGAAAAAGGGGAGGATGGGATAGGGGAGGGGAGATTGGGGGGTAATTAGGTTCGGTCTGAGGAAGAAGACCGACAGGTCTAATTCCTCAGACCAAGAGCCTCTTCACCATGCCAAGGAGCCCCCCTTGAAGAGGTTGCTGTGGGGAGGGGACTGCGAGTGTGGCTTGTTTCTAGTTATTGTTTCACTGGTATGAGGTGGAAGAGATTGAGGTGTTTTTCTGGGTGATTCTGTGGGTGGTTGTGTTTATTGTTTTCCACAATGCTTCACTCGCCTGTCTGTCATTGCCTGACCTGTCTTCCCTTATTTCCACTGGCGTCGTCCTGCTCTCTTTCTCGGTTTCTGCTGCACGAACTTGCTTCATAACATTTCTGTCTTGAATATCGGTTTGACTTTTTTATTCTGAAAATTTGTCAGCTGGGTCATATCCTTCCCTCTTGTTATTGTAATGATGTTCTCAATCTTATACCTCCCCTGGTCTTCTATCGTTGACAGTCCTCCCAGTCTATATTGGGTTTAGATACATCTCAAGTGCATTATTTCATTTTCCTAAGTCAGTTAAGTTACAAGACATTCCATATCCTCAATCATGGATAGTATTACAACACAGCCTTATAGATACTGTTGTCTGTAAATGGAGAAATCTAGGTTCGTAGATTTTATAAAAGTCTTCAATATATGGAAGGGGTGTTCAACTCAAGTTAATTGTAAGCGGCTGCATAATTAACTTGACTTAAACATCATGCTTATTCTGTGAGCAGCAGAACAAATAACAATGTTCCAGAGTGTTACACACCAAGTATTGTAACCACTATTTCCTTCTGGTTAGAGCATAACAACTTTGGTCAGAGAGGTTAGGGTAATAATAATGATCCTCCGGAATGACTAATTTTAATTAAGTATATTCATAATACAACAAAAAGCCAGAAATAATATACGAATTATCGTATATAAGTTAAGAATACATGTTTGTTCTGTATTATCTAAAATATATAAGGCTTTCATAACAGATTAGGAGGAGATCCTAGATATAACTCTTATTTATATATATATATATATATATATATATATATATATATATATATATATATATATATATATATAATATATAATATATATATAATAAATAAAAGAGAGAGAGAGAGAGAGAGAGAGAGAGAGAGAGAGGAGAGAGAGAGAGAGAGAGAGAGAGAGAATTACTTTAATGTATAAAGTCTTGTTTCCCAATTGGAAGCAGTCAGAATAAAACAGAGTATGTCCAGGCCGTATAAACCTTGGCCAGTTACCAGAGAGGAGCAGGAGTGTTCTCGTTGGCTGCTACTTCTTCACTGCTCGTCCCTCAACCTTGAGCATACAGGTAAAGTGGGTCACGTGACGTGACTCACCAACACTCAGTAGAGTAGTTGAACATAAAGGGGGGGGGAAGGGGGTGGTATAACCATCGAACATCACGGCTAACCATACACCGGCACACCGGGCGGCAGGCATGTTACTATACCTCCAATTAAACTTATGGGAATTCGCTGCCTGACCACGGTGGAGTGCGGTCGTGCTCAGCACCCCTCAGCTGTTTTCAGGAGAGCTACCTTAGTTCAGCAACAACCATTGAGTAGTGAGGACGTGCGCTGCTCATTGGGATATCAAAATGGCGGAACATACAGTACGGAGAGTGAATACTATCTGCATAGAGCTGGTTCGTGGTACGTTAAGTGGAGATACGATGAACGTCCTTCTCCCTAACATCATCAGGGATACATATGGTATTCCCAATGAGGAATTGTATGGCGTCGCTCTTAATGGTTTAACAAGAATCTTTGTGAAATTTCTACGAGTCGATTTCTACACAAGAATTGTCGAGCATTACCAGGAACAACGCATGAGTGTGAATTCAACGATGGATGTTGTGTTACATGACGTCTCTAAGTATTTCACATGGGTGAAGGTACGGAATGTACCCTTTGAGGCTACGGCTTATGGCCTGCAGGAGTTTTTTCGAAGTTATGGGACAGTGCATTCTGCAACAATGGGGGTGTGGAGGGATGGTTCATATGAAGGAATGCCAGAAGGTTCTTACACCCCTTAAAATGTCTTTAACAAGGCCTATACCATCCTATGTTACGATGATCGGTTGTAAAAACACAGGTTTATGTGACTATGCTGGGCAACGGAAAACATGTCGTCTCTGTGTAGCTCTTATGAGCACATGGCAGCCCAGTGTCCTAGGAGGCGGGCTTCTCGAATTCTGGACACTCCAATTGTGATTCAACAGTCGTGTGATTTGGTGCCTGGCTCTGATGCCTCGGGAGGCCGGAGGAATGACCTCTGGAGTGAAGAGGTCGACCGGGAGGTGGCGGCGGCGGAGACATGTGTCACTCTCCCAGGGGCGTCGGGGGAGTTGAAGGTGACATCTGAGGAGACTTTCGTCCAGGACGCTTCAACCCAGGATGGGTTATTGGCAGATGTGATCAAGGATTTTTTGGATGAGGAGGAACCCTGTGCAAAAGGTGTCCTCAGTTCATGTGAAGCTGGAGCTTTGGAGGGACAACAAATTGTTGAGGAAGACTTGAGTAAGATTGGCCGGGAGCATGTGGTGGCTGTGGAGGTACACCAGGAGGATTTGTCTGAGGGTGGTATGTGTGTAAGTGTGAGTTCTAGGAAACGAACTGCGGCATCAGAGATAGATGAGGTCATTACTCCGGGGCAGAGGCCGGGGAAGAAGTCATGGGCAGCGGTTGTGGAGCCGATGACACATAGTGGTAGAGGTGTGCCTGAGTTGCAAATTGGGAAAGGGAGGGGGGAGGTGACTGCACAGGAAAACTCGAGTGGCAAAGGAACACGTAATATGAAAAGTGCAGTGGGTAAATCCCAGAGGCATAGGGAAAAGCCGCCCCTTCTGTAATTTTCAGGTGTGTCACGCTTAATGTTAATGGACTTAAGACTGAGGTCAAGAAAGTTTGCTTGGAGTGGTTTTTAAGGCGGTTTGATGTTGACATATGCTTTTTGCAAGAGCATAATCACAGGGCTGGTAGTGTGTTGCGGGTGAAAGGATATCGGATGTATGTAACCAGTGGTTTGCAATTGAAAGATGGGGTAGCAGTTGCAGTAAAGGAGACCAGCCCCTTGCGTGTCATCGGTTGGGAAGAGGGGGGGGGGAGGATCGTGAGGGTGGATGGCGTCTGGGGTGAGAGTCGAGTTAGTTTCGTGGGAGTTTACATGCCAGCAACTAGTAATATCAGGGTAAAAGTAGATTTTGTCAGAGAGGTATTGCTGTATCACTTGAGAGGTTTGCCTGCTATAACAGTAATAGGAGGTGATTGAATTGTGTGATTAGGAGTGGTGATGTCGAACCGAGAGGGGCGGTTGTGTGCTGAGTGTGCTGAGGGATGTATTGCGAGATATTGGGGTTGTTGATGTGGTGGGGAGGGGGGGTTACCTAGTGGAGCATACGTTCGTCCGTAGGGGATATGAAGCGCGATTAGACAGAATTTATATTAAGCAGGGTATAGATGTTGTGAGGGTGCAAACCTTCGATGTGGGGTTTTCTGATCACAGAGCGGTAATAGCAGATTTGATGTGGGATGGAGTGGTGCGTATTTATTCTGGGTACTGGAAATTAAATGTAAGGCTTCTTAAGGAGGAGGGGGAGGGGCCTTTTTTCAGTGATTGGTGGTTGCCTTTTTGGGAGGTCTAGAACAGGGAGATAGATCTGTTAGATTGGTGGGAAATGCAGGCAAAACCTGGAATAGCGAATTTTTTTAAGGCTAGGGGACGAGGGGAGGCGAGGTGGCGTTTTGGGTTGCAAAATTATCTGGAGGGACAGTTGCAAGATTGTTATGTTGGGGGAGGTGGTAGGAGGGATGATATGGACAGACTGCGGAGTAGAATAGCTGAATTACACAATGATAGGTTTGATGCAATTAGGGTTAGGGCGGGGTTAGAGGATGTTTTGTGGGGTGATAAGCCGTCTGGGTATGTTTTACGTAAATTTCGGGACCAACAGAATGTAACCACCATTCTACAATTGGAGACAAGCCCTGGGGTGGGAGGGTATCCAGAGGGTCGAGTCCTATCCAATACGGAAAGTATGAGTCTCTATGCTGATAGTTGGTTTAGGGAGAAATGGAGTTGGAGGGAGGGGGGTTCCTGGGAGGGTATTTTTTGAAGGGGGGTTCCATAGCGTTTTAAGTGAGCAGGATAGAGTGGGGTTGGAGGTTGGTATAAGTGAGGTTGAGGTGGAAGAGGCAGTTTTCGGGATGAGTACCGGGAAAACACCAGGGATAGACGGTATACCAAATGATTTTTATAGAGCACATTGGGGGTGTATTAGGCAGTGTTTTGTTAGGCTATTGGACCATATGTTAACTAGTGGGAAGTTGGGCATATCGCAAAGTACGGGTGTCATAGTTTTGGTGCCAAAGAAGGGGGGGGGTAGAGAGTTGAGTGCTTACCGTGCAATATCTTTGATGTGCGCTGATTACAAGGTTTTTGCGAAAATTTTGGGTAATAGACTGAAGAAGGTCATGGGGTCGGTGATACATGGGGGGGCAGTTTGGTATCCCGGGGAGGGGTATGCGGGTAGGTCATGGTCGTATTCGGGATTTCCTTGAGGGTAGTAATAAGGGAGGTATTCTAGGTCTGGATTGGAGAAAGCTTATGATTATGTGGATAGGAATTTTGATTGAGACTATGGTGAGAATGGGTTTTGGAGGGAGGGTGGTTGGATGGGTGAGGACTTTGTAAGAGAATGCATCAATGAGAGTACAGGTAAATGGGAGGTTGGGTAGTTCAGTAAGCATGGGAAGGGGTTTAAGGCAGGGGTGTCCACTCTCCCAAATACTCTTTGCATGTATGCAGAATCCTTTCTATGTTCTGATTTATGGTGGGGTGGGAAGGTTGGGGGAGAGTGGAGGATATTGTGGGAATATTGTTGGTTATGTAGATGATACAACTGTTTTACTTAATGAATTGAAGATTTAAGAAAAGTGGGAAGGGTAATTGAGATTTTTGGGGAAAGCTACTGGGATGAGAGTTAATAAGCAGAAATCACGGTTGTTGGAGGTAGGGGGCTTGGGTAGGAGGGACCTTGGGGGGAGTTTTGGTTGGATAACTGTAGATAGGCTAAAGATTTGTGGGATTTTGTTTTTGGCAGATGCACAGGAGAGCAGGAGGGTTAATTCAGAAATGGTAATGGACAGAGCTTTGAGTAGGCTGAGGAGTCTAAGGGCCGGGGATGTAACCTTGCATCAAAGGGTTGTGGTGGTAAATACGCTGATTTATAGTAAGGTGTGGGGAGTGGCGGAAATTTACCCATTACAAAGTCAGGATATTATGGAAATGCAAAGAAGAGTCTTAAGGTATGTGTGGGGCTATGGGAGGGCGTGGTTGGGCAAAGATGTATTAATGACTGCGGTAAAAGGGAGGGAGGACTGGGATTGATTGCATTAGGGTCTAGGGTGAAGGCGCTATATGTGAAGCAGAGGTATATTCGGGCAGCGGGGGAAAGGGATCTTCGGGTGGGGGAGGTGATGGGGGATATCCGCAAATGGTGGGGTGGCAAGGACTTAGTGGAGTGTGAAGACATGTTGCGGTTTATGTTAAAGGTATGCAATGTTAAAAAACTCAAGGTAAAACGGTTAGTGGGTGTGGGCCGTCGTCAGGAATTAATGCAAGGGATGGCAGTGTATCCCACATATGATTGGAGAGTGATATGGGTGGAATTTAGTAAATTAAGAATACCGGCAAGAGCGAGGGAATTAGTATATAGATTTCTTATGGGGACGTTGGCATCGAAAGAGGTGCTAAGACGAATGGGTTTTGTGAGAGAGGCGTCATGCGGTTTTTGTGGGAAGTTGAAACGGCTTTTCATTTTAGTATATTTTTGTTTTGCATTGGAGGTGGTAAGATTGTGGTTGAAGAGGGTTTTCTTTTTATTGGGGGGGGAAAGATAAACCCCTTAGGGCTTTAATGTTAGATATGGAAGGGGTACCCAAAGAGGTGGGAAGGGCTATCAGATATGTAATAGTTGATTACTTGTATGTTTCTTGGGGGATGAGGAGGTGGAAGGGAACATTAGGATAAAAAGCGTTGGCGGCGAGTTTTTATAGGACAGCATGTAGGAACAAACAATTATATGGGGGAAGGTTGGGTAATTAGTTTTCCGGAGGATATACGTGGACTTACTGTTGAACGTTTACTCCGTTTGAGTATGGGGTGAGAGGCAAGGGGTTGGTCTCTTCAGTGGTGCGCCCTCTTGGTGTGATTGGAAGCCTGGTGAGGTATGGTTGATTGGTTTGCACGGTGGTTGATGTGGGTAAAGTTTATTGTAGGGAGCCGTTGGGGCTCCGGGTATGTAGACCTTATGAATTTGTAAATCACAGAGTCAAAAGTTGTATGTGATTTTCGGTTTTTTCCCTTATTGTTATAAGAATCATTTTATATTAGGAGGTTTATATTTATATGTATAATGTGAGGTTATGTCTTATATATTTTTAATCTGAAGATAGATTTAGCCTTGTCATACACCTCTTTTTTTTTTATTGTATTGAATGGGTACATTATGCACTATGTACGAAAATATATAAGTATTTGATGGGGTTTATATATACCCTTATTTTGTATGGAAGGTCCTATTATATATTGAGTGTTAATCGGTAACATTAACTTTGTGTATGTGTAGGGTGTTTGTGGGAACCAATGTCTTAGGTATAGTTCCATCATAGATTGTAATATTTAGTTTATTTGCAGACAAGTCATTTAGCGATTTATTTCTATGTATGATTTAGTTTGTTCTTATGAATAAGTGCACATACACGTATGTGTATATGCATGCGTATATGTATACATATATGATTGCAGGACTCGTTCCTACATGTCTTATAATGACCCTGACTGTTTTTGTTTGGAAGTCTGCTGGTTGGGTAAATTTAGTAGAAATTGTTTTCAATGACCATTCATTAGGGAAATTAATGTATGTTATTTAGAATGGGGACTGTACATACGGGGGGGGGGGTTAGAAGTGTCAGCTGTGTCTGCACTGGCAATAATGAGTATTGTAAAGGAGGGTTTGAAGATTATGTATATGGTTGTGGGTTATGTATGTGGTTGTAATATGGCCATGATCTATGGTGTTCTAAATGTACCGGGATTGTGTATTAGAGGTTTTGTAATATCTAGTATGGTTTTTATTTTACTCTTATACTTTACTGTATTTGTTCTATGTTTTAATAAAATATTAAAAAAAAGTACCATTGAGTGTACAATGTATTAGTTTATATGATATTGTTTTTGTATATAAAATTTCATATGTACAATGAATAAGACTGTCAGGTTTTGGTTATACCATAGCTATATTGTGGTTAAGATATGTTCCGGTAGTTCTCTGTTTAGTTATATGTTGTCTTCCTATATAAAGTTTCCATGTGTACTGTATTTTAAATAAAATATAAAAAAAAATTAAACTTATGGCCATGTTACATAAATTATAATAATTGTTAATAAGAATTAGCCTTAATAATACAAGGACGTTCATTTCCAATTTAGCTATTAAAGGAAATAACCGCAATGTAATATTAAAGAAAGGTTAACCATAGGGGCATGACACAGAGGTCAAAATGGATCTTTGTCAGAACCTACTGGCATTGTTACATCACTAGAAAGAAATATTAATCATTTCATATTTTACAGTTACTTCATATAGTTGATGTATATAACACTGGATCCAGTCTCTTTAGAAACTAGACATTCATCTTGTGGATGGAAAATTCTGATGCAACCTCAGATTTCAATATTCTTAAAA
>NC_069410.1:75391268-75415346 GCF_026875155.1 Cherax quadricarinatus
AGGTTACAAGTAGTGAAAAGACAATTAAATGAAAATGATGGAACACGCGTGAGCAAAAAATGCAGGGAGGCAAAGCAGAAGTTTGTACCTATGGGTAAAAGAAGCAATGTGAAAACTAGGTGAGTCTTATGGTTTACCGGGAGGTGCAGAGAGGCCCAAGGCCAATGTGCTAGATCATGGAAGGAAGTATTGAAGACAAAGGACTCGGGTATACAAAGAGCTGAGCAGAAGAGCCAGAAAAGAATATGCATGGATATTGAGGGAAGCCCAGCGGCAATTTAAGTAAATGATATCAGCATTCGATATGCTGAATCTGCCACAAAGTTGTTATAGTCTTATCAAGAGGAGATAAAACAGTCAAGAACATAGGTAATCAGGTGAGAGAAGGAGGAAATTACAGGAAGATATGAAGTGCTCAGTAAGAGAGTTTAGGAGGTTTTCTCAGTGGGGACAGAGAGGCTTGCAGCAAACTGAGGTGTAGGAATAACAACAGGAAAAGTGCTGGACGGCACTACACACAACGAGGAGAAGAAGGTGACGAAACTGCCTATGTAAACTAGATACCTCGGAATGCGGTGGGCCCAGATAATATTTTCCCCTAGGTCTGAGAGAGGAAACAGGAGATTACTGTGGATTAGCAGCTCTAAACAATCAACAATCTATCGAAACAAAGCAACTACTTGAGAGTATGGAAGACAGCAAATGCAGTCCCTATTTTTTTTAGGTAGCACTGAACTACATGACTATTGTCACTGCCTTATTAATATGTTAAAGTCATGAGATTATCAGGAAGAGTGGTGGAACACCTAGAAAGGAATGGATCAAACTGGACAACCAGCACTGCTTCAGTTATGAGAAAATCCTGCACCACAAACCTACCGGAGTTCTACAACAAGGTAATGAAGTAAATCAAGACAAAGAGGGAAGAGAGACCGCATCTTCTTGTGAGATGCGTACGACCACTGCTTATAGGCAAAAGAGATTGGTGTGAAAAAATCCAGAGAAGTAGCAGGATAGCAAGAAAAGCACTTGAATGTAATCAGGAAGGAAATACTAGGGATGGTAATAGCGCGAGATCTCAGAGTAGGCGAATGTGTCGGTAGAGTGTGAGTTCCACTAGGGGTCGTCCTGGGGCCGGTGCCCTGTTTCTCGTATTTGTTGAGTAATATGACGGGTAGGGTATTGGATTCAGAAGTGGGAAAGGACAAAGAATATCGCTCGAAGGTCAAAAGACTGCAAAACTCACTCTGGAAAAATGTTCTTGGGGGTGAGTATAATACTCAAGCACATCCCTGAGGCGTTACGCCATAAACAGCTCTTGATAGAGTGATACACAAAATATTGTTAAAAAAGGTGGTTTGCTCGTATATTAGGGAAAAGTTTTATTAACGAGGCTAACTAATGGGAAGCAGAGAGTATGCATAAATATTGTATAAAATCTGAGTGAGGATCAAGTCACTGTGGGCATCCCATAAGATCGTTTTAGGCCCATTGTTGTTAGTGATATGTATTAATGGACCTTGAATGAGGAATGCTATGTGATACAACCAAATTTACTGACGACTAAAAAGCAGGCAGAATAATAAGATTTAGAGGAAGAATGCCCGCTAAACTCAGTGGATTTGGGCAAGCTTAATATCGGTTATCATTTAAAGTGGCAGATGCAGTTCAATGTAGTTAAGTGCAGGTCCTCATGCTTTGCGAATCTGAATATGCCTGGCACTTACATCTCTGAATAATACGGAATTTGACATTACAGGAAATTATGGTAAGCCTAGCAACCTAAAGCCAGGAGAGAAGTGCCCGACGAGTCGTTTAATAGGCTAAAGATGTAGGATTTTATATCAAAAAGTATATGCAATAAGAGTTCAGAGGTTATACTACAGCTCTATACATCATTAAACAAGGCCTCACTTAAATATGCGTCATGTCTCGTCTCCGGTTCTACAGAATGACTACATTTTTCACTAAGATGGTCTGAGATGCCTTAAGGAGAGTTATATCACTGATTATTTAGTGGAATATAATGACTTATAAAACGCACAGAAATATGAGATCTATTGTTAACGTCTATTTTTTTTGGATGATGTTTTTGATAGCATTAAAATTAATCTCTCTAAAAATCATGTAAGTCATTTTTAAGACAATACAAATTATCCATTTTGTTGTCAGCTTAAACTCCAAATTTTATAAATATTACAGAAGGAAAAGTATGAAACACTAAATTTTTATAATTAAAAATATTGAAAATTAGAACTAAAAGTCCTAAGTATCTTAATCTTCCGTAAATAAGATCAGCAGACATAAATTTGAAAGTCGAGTCGGTATCAAAAAACCATTCTTACCTTATTTATTTAATGAATTTAGCCAAACCAAAAAACTTGCACAGTCAAAACACCTTTACCATAAAATACACCTTATTTCGGAAAAAAAAAAAATTTTTTTTTTACGTACAGTTAGAATAAGGATCATGCAATTATTAACAGAAACAATTTCTCAATTTGTGTAACAAAATCGTCCAACTTGGGAATTACACTGCCCCCCCCCACTAATAAAAAATAATAATAATAAATAATAATATTATTATTATTATTATTATTATTATTATTATTATTATTATTATTATTATTTATTATATCAGATGAGACATTTCCGCTTATTGGCATAAACTAACAATCCCTACTTTTATATCTATGTTGCTTTACAAGCATCAAAACTGTCCTAGAAGTGTGTAAAACTTTTAGAGCGTTCAGAATAGATAATCGCAAGTTTGAAGGATAGTATAATAATGTCACAATTTTTAATAAGGTTATCGGAATTAACATCAAGGACAGTCCAGTTAAAAATGTAGGACACACCAAGTGTTTGAGAGTTGAGGTGGATTGGTGTTTCATTTTTATAGCAATGAAACCAATATCACATTTGGTCTGATTAAAAATGTGTGTGGCACCTGCACTGCCTGATGCTAAGTCTGAACTTTGTGGCACCTGCACTGCCTGATAAAGTCTGAACTTTGTGGCACCTGCACTGTCTGATGTAAGTCTGAACTTTGTGGCACCTGCACTGCCTGATGTAAGTCTGAACTTTGTGGCACCTGCATGGCCTGATATAAGTCTGAACTTTGTGGCACCTGCACTGCCTGATGTATATCTGAATCTTTCTGCAGGTAAGGTAAACCAACATTGAAAAATTTAAGTTATTCAGAATCGGAGTTAGAAAAAAAATAGACATCTGACAACCAGTATGTATTTGTTATCGTTCGATGCCTCGTAATAAGGATTCTGTAATCTTTTATTTTTTTTCTGTATTAGAGCAAACTTGAAAGAATTCAAACCCTCACTAATCATGAATATCGTGTGAGGAAACCCCTAAAACTGCTTTCAGACTAATTGACAATTATATACATTGTAAGAGAAAAGTTAAATGCTTCATGTAACACTAAGAGCCGCTACTCTAGTATCTTAGCCAACAACACTTTGCCTCTGTACCAGACGTGAATTTTCATGTTAATAGGTGAATGCAGTTTTGTGTCTGTGCTTCTCTGCTTGTCTGTTAAACCCCCCTCCTCTCTCTTTCTCTCTCTCTCTTTCTCTCTCTCTCTCTCTCTCTCTCTCTCTCTCTCTCTCTCTCTCTCTCTTTCTCGCAATCTCACCTTACAAGTCCAACACGTCAAGCAGTAGACGAACAAGTCAGAAGAGCTACCACCTCCTCCCATTCACGTCTCCAGACTGACTCGGCTCGCTTCTTCACTCACCATTTTCGATTCACTAACATTCTACTGAATTATTAAGGACTACTGATGGGAACATTCCTTGTATTTGTCTGTAGGAACATCTTTGTTAGGTGATGATAGAGGCTGTAATCGACTAAGGCTCCAGGTGTGTGCCTAAAGAATAAGGTTCAGAAAACAAAATATTCCCCGCATAATCAACAGCGGGGCCAGGAGCTTGTTTCCTCGCTGTTGAAGTGCTCTTTGTAAACTTATCCAATTAAAACTTTTATGATTGAATAGCACAGCAGTGAACTTGCCACACGCAGTTCGATTCCCTGTCCATTCTTCTGTTTTTATAGACCACTGATGAAACTAAGTCACAAAAGTGTTGGTTGTAAAATAAACTTATTTAGAACTCTGGTGGTTGAATGGTTATTGCGCTGAGCTGGCTACTCGCTGCTCCATTGTCAGTCTTCGTTCATTCTTCTTTTATTCTTTATCTATCGTTCATTATGACATATCTTCGGTTTAGAGGCTACTGTAAATAACTTTGAGGTTTATGAGAATAAATGTGGGATTGTGGAAAATAAAACTGTAGCGTGGCAGACATGTGTAACTGATGTAACCATGGCGAAGAAGTGCTGGCTGGATAATTACCCTAATTACAACTCATTGTCCTCTTCGCTTCCGGGCCGAGTGGACGTGCTGCGCATGCGCTCCCGATTCAGTTGATTTTCTGCGCAGTTTACCTGTTTTGAGCAATCAAAATGTCGGACAGACATGGACGCAGGGTGAATACTGTCTGTGTGGTGCTGGTACGTGGTGCTCTGAGTAGTTCTACAATGCAGGTGCTGCTGCCAAGTATTATCCGCGATGTATATGGCATACCGAACGAAGAGTTGTATGGTGTAGCAGTGAATGGAGTGTACAGGATCTTCATCAAGTTCAAGAGTGCTGGGTTTTACTCCAGCATAGTCGACGCGTTTCAAGAAAAGAGGATGACCGTTAATTCTGCAGTGGAGGTCTGCCTACATGACGTATCAAGCTATGTAACGTGGGTAAAGGTGAGAAATGTCCCCTTTGAGGCCTTGGAATATGATGTTGTGGAGGTATTCCGTAGGTATGGCAAGATCCATTCGGCACAGTTGGGAGTGTGGAAGGATGGGCCTTATATGGGGCTGCCAGAGGGGTCTTTCACATTGAAGATGACATTGAGACAACCTATACCATCGTACGTTCTGATGGAAGAGTTCAGAACACAGGTTTATGTATATTATGCAGGACAGCGTCGGACATGTAGGCTGTGCGGGTCTTATGACCATATGGCGGCCCAATGTCATCAAAGGCAGGGACGGAGGGAACAGGTGCCAACAACTGTGGAACGACAGCTGCTCTCCTTGGCACCTGCGACAGGTGAAGCTGCAAGACAGGCGTCTGGAAGTTGGAGTGAAGAAGTAGACAGAGCGGAGTCGGAGATGGGAGCGTGCGACACGTTACCTGTGGGAACTGTGTTGTCTGAGCGACCATCTAAGGATGAGACTGTTGACAGAAGTGACTTACAACAGGATGGTCTGTTGGACGAGGTCTTGAAAGACTTCTTGGGGAAGGTGGAAGACAGTCAGGAAGGGAGAGAAGGACGGGAGGGTATTGGAGGGGGTAGCAGCTGCACAAAAGTGTGAGAACACCTTGTGCAACGAGAGTAAGCAGCACACGGTGGAGGTTGAGGTGCACCAGGAGGACATGGATGCTGAGGCAACGTGTGGAGGTGGCACACGTAAGCGAGCAGCTGGGACGTCTGATATGGAAGATGTCTTAACGCACAGGGCAGAGATCTGGAAAGAAACCTGGAAGACTGGGCTAGAGCTACCGGGGAATGGTGGCACCGGTTCTGTGGTGCTGCAAGGGTCGAAGGAAAAGGGGGGAAACGGAGGTCTGGATAGACCAAGTGACAAACGTGGCTATAGTCAACAACCACGTCTTTCAAGCAACCTTCAAAAGCGGCGGGGAAAGCCGCCTTTATTGTAATAATTCAAGGTGGTCACCATTAATGTTAACGGCCTGAGAGCTGAGATTAAGAGAGTGTGGATGGAATGTTTTTAAGGAGATTTGATGTGGATATATGTTTCATACAGGAGCATAATTACAAGTTTGAATGTGGAGTTGCGCTTGAAGGGTTATAAGTTATATGTGAGTGGATCGGTGAGGTTAAAAGGGGGGGTTGCTGTGGCTGTGAAGGAAACCAGTCCCTTGCATGTGTTGGGGTGGGAGGAGGGTGGGGGTGGAAGGGTGGTGCGGGTAGAGAGAGAGTGGGGTGAGACAAGGGTTTGTTTTATAGGAGTATACATGCCGGCGGATGGAAATGCAGCAGTTAAGGTAACTTTCGTGAGGGATGTTTTGCTTTTTTATTTGAGGGATTGCCTTTAGTTACTGTGATAAGAGGAGATTGGAATTGTGTCATACGACAGGGTGATGTGGAACCGAGGGGGGCGGGGTGTGTGTTGGGGTTTTTACGCAATGTGTTGGGGGATGTGGGAGTTTTAGACGTAGTGGGGAGGGGTGGTTGGAGGATTGAGTATACATATGTACGAAGGGGTTATGCTGCACGTCTGGATAGGCTCTATGCTATGGAGGCAATAAGAGTTCTGGGAGTTAGGACCTTCGATGTGGGGTTTTCGGACCACAGGGCGGTTATTGCGGATCTTGACTGGGAGGGTATGGTTAGGATACACACTGGTTATTGGAAATTAAATGCGAGACTTGTGAAGGGGGAGGGGGTGAATGAGGCTTTTGGGGATTGGTGGCACTCTTTTTTGGGATCAAGGGATGTGGGGTCGTGTGTCTTGGAATGGTGGGAGAAGCGAGCTAAGCCGGGTATTGTTGGATTCTTTAAAAATAGGGGACGGGAAGAGGCCAGGTGGAGGTATGGGTTACAGAATTATTTGGAATGTCAGCTGAACGAGTGTTATGAGGAGGAAGTGGGGAAGCAGTATGGGACCGTGGAGCAACTTAGAGGTAGACTGGCGGAGATACACAATGACAGATTTGATGCTGTGCGTGTGAGGGCAGGATTGGAGGCTGTATTGTGGGGGGATAAACCTTCGGGAAGTGTTTTAAGACGTTTTAGGGTAAGGCAGAAGGAGTCAACTATTTTGCAATTAGAGGTTAGTGAGGATATGGTGGATATCATAAGGGACAGGTGCTTACTACTACAGAAGGCATGAGTAATTATACTGATTTCTGGTTTCGAGAGAAATGGAGAAAGGGGGGGGAGGGCGATGCTTTTGAGGAAGTGTTGGAGGGGGGGGGTGTGGGTTAGGGCAGAAAGAAGTGAGGATGGGAGGAAAGTGGAAGGAGCGCATTAGTGTGGGATGTAGAGTGAGGCATTTTACCTGAGTACAGGAAAAGCACCGGCGGGCATCGAGAGGATTTCAAATGATTTTTACAGAGATCATTGGGAGCAAAAAACAAAATATTATAAAGGGACTTGTCTGTGGATGGTCATGATTGTATGGCTGCTGGATGGCAAGCTAAGTCAGAGACACAAAGTATTGAGTGGTGGGTGTTGGTTCGGAAAAAGCAAGTGGGAGAGTTTAAAGTGCGTATAGAGCAATCTCACAAAGTTTTCTGACAACAAGATTTTTGCAAAGAATTAGTATAGGATGAAGTAAGGTAATTGGTGCGGTTGACATAGGGGACAGATGGGTAATACCGGGACGAAGTATGAGAGTTTGGCATGGGCGCATAAGGGACTTTTTGTTGGAGGGTTGCGAGGGGGAGACTTTTTGGGTTATTGATTGGGAGAAAGCATATGACTGTGTGAATCAGAAAAATTTTTGAGGGCTTTGTTTGTTTGCGTTCTGGTTTGGACTGGGAGTGGGCGAGGTGGGTTGATATCGCTAACTCAACTCAGCGGCTATGGTAACGGGTTCCAAGTTAAATGGCAGATGTGGAGGCTGTGTTAAAATGGAGAGGGTGATAACGCAGGGGTGCCCCTCTTTCACAAAATTCCCCAGTTTGCGTGCATGCAACATCCGTTCTATGGGCCGTTGAGGGGTGGGAGCTTTAAATGGGGAGAGGTAAGGGCGCTCAGGGCATGTGGGGTATGTGGATGATACCACTATCCTATAGAAGTGTGGAGGGAATAGCGTATGGTGGGGAGGGTGTTGGGGATTTTTGGGAGGTGTCGGGCATGAGAGAACATAGGGCGAAAATCGTGTTAATACCTGAGGTGGTGCTTGGGTGGGGGGGGGCTGGGGTTGGAGTTTGGTGGGCAGAGGTGGAATAATTTTGAAGATTTGTGGAGTTTTAACATGGCGAATGCGCAGGAAGGCAGGCAGGTAAGTTCAGAGAGGGTAGTGAGAAAGAGAGTAGGTGAGTAGATGTGGAGGGGTTTACACGGGCGGGAGATGACACATTACAGCAGAGTGGCGGTAAAGTTAATTCCGCTGGTTTTTACAGTAAGGTTTGGGGTATAGCGGAATTGTATCCTTTGAGAACACAGGACGTACAAGAAATAACAGATACGTGCTCTACGTTTATGAGTAGGGGTTTTGGGAGAGCATGGCTAAGCCAGGAAGTGGTGATGTCGAATGAAGCAGAGGGGGTGTGGGTCTTTTAGCACTGGGGCCCGAGGGTGAAAGCGATATAGTAAAACAGTCATTCGTTGGGGCGGAGGGGAAAAGAGGGGTAAGAGTGGGGAAGGTGATGGGGGATGTGCGGAGATGGGGGGGGAGGAAAAGATTTAAATTGAATGTGGGGATATCTGAGGGTTTTGTTTTTGGGTTTAAAGATTTTGAGCGACTTAAAGGGGGGCGTTTGGTATATTAGTGGGAGGAAGGAAATCCTGGGGCGTATGGGTTACCATTTAGATTGGGGGACGATATGGAAGACTTCAGGAGGCTCATTTTAACCTAGGGTACGTGAGTTGGTTACAGATTCTGGAGGGATCCTACTTCAAAGCGTTTTGAGTTTAATTTTTTTGGGTGGGGGAACCGTCCTCAGTAGTGGGTGAGCTGGAAACGGCATTTCATCGTTTTTTTTTGTGAAGAATTGAGGGAGTACGGATTGGTTGGCGAGGTTTTTTCTGTTAGGTGGGGGGTAATTAGAGCCCCTGCGGCTTAGCATTAGAGGTAAAAGGGGAATCAGGGGAGGTAAAAAGGGGTTTTTTATGGGGTATGGTTTTTTTGTATATTTCCTGGGAATGAGAGAGCGGGGGGGTTAGGATTGAATTAAGGCAATTGCAGCGCGTATATAAGGAGCTCGTAGGAACAAACTTTTTTTAGGGGAGTCGGGGGAGTTGTTTTCCGAAAATACAGAGAGTTACGTCAGTCGTCTCCAGCAATTGGTACAGTGAAAACCAGGGGGATGGTATTTTTTGGGTAGTGGTTTTTTCGGGGGTTTTTTAGTGGGGGTGGCGTATATGGAATGGTTTTAGCAAATAAAGGGGGGATGGTATGAAGTGAATGGATTAGGGTTGGGGTGAAAAAATTTGATTCCGGGTTGCTGTTGTAGGAATGGAACACGAAAACTTTTTGGCACGTAAATTGCTTTGGGTATGGAGGTAAAAGTGTGTGAATTAGTGTTGTGTTAAAAGTAATGTATTATAAGATAGGAAAACTCCCGGTGTGGGCGTTATTATAGGAACCGATATGAGGTAAAAAAAATTCGGGGTTAAATTTTAACTTTTGGCTTAGTCAAAAAATATAGATGAACGATTTCGTGGTTTAAATTTTTTAGTACAGAATTTTTTTTTTTTTTTTTTTTTTTTTTTTTTTTGAGTGGTGAGACACTCCTGGTAAATTTTAGAATGTAAATCTGATGGATGAGGGTAAAAGTTTGTATATATGCCAAAAAAAATTCGAATAACAAAGTTTTTTTTGTTTCTGTGTTTCACAGTTTTAAAATAATATTAAATTTGTATTCACTTAGCGTGTTTTTTTAAAATTTTGGTTTTTGGTTCAACGTTTTGGTTGGGGGCAGGGGGGGCCAAGAAACCCGGTTTCAAGTGTGAAGGCCTTTGGGATGGGGGGTGCATGTGTGTAAATGTAGTGTTGGTGTAGAATTTAATTTTTTCACTAAGAAAGTCCCTGTTTTGGGGTTATTAGAGGGAAAAAATGATACAATGTCAGTAAACTGGTGACTGGGTTAATTATCTTTTGGCGAGTTCATTATACAGAAAACAAGTTGTGGTTATTAAACAACTCCATGTATATAAATTTCTGTTTTTTTTTTATTAGGGAAAAATAAAATGCATTCTTTAGGGGGGGTATACACCCCTTGTCAAAAAGAATTTTAAATTTGATGAACCTAGTAAAAGTTTTATATATCCCATCGTTGGTTATTAGTTTCTTTGCTTCGGGGGTGAAGGGGGGATTAGTAAAATTTTCTGTCAGATGATCTACAAAAATTTAAAGGTAATCGGACAAGTGTAGGAAATATAAAATTAACGTGTTACGAACTTATGGCATTTGTAAGGATTCTGTATGAAGGGTATATAAATAACAAAGGGAAAAAAAACATGCAGATTGTTTTTGGGGTCATCTTTGGGTATAATAAAATAAAGATGAAAAATTTTGTCATCTTGTTAATCTTAACTTAACATAGAACATGGGAATAATTAAGGGGATGAGGGGCAGTTGTACAACCAAAGGTTTAAACGTCTGTGTTCATTTAGACAAAGAAAATTTTTTAATTTTGTGTAAAATGATACTGTTTCTTTTATCTATTAATGTATTTTTTGTTTTAAATAAAATAAAAAAAAAAAAATTACCCTAATTACAACTCTTTGGGAGTAATTTTTATAGTTCTGGACAAGAGTTTTTAAAACTCCTTCCATTCCAATTTAAATTAAGAACTCAGGTTTCAAAGAAAAGGCCCCTGGTGCCTGTGATTGATATGCCTGGGCACTTGGTACTGGTTGTATGCCCGGGGGACTTTTTACTGATTTGTAGCCTGGGGGCCCTTGGGACTGGGTTTGGGCCATTTGGGGCCCAAATGACGGTCCTTAGGGAAATAGATAAAAAAAAAACTAACCCAATCCCCAGCCCTATGAACGTATGCAAGGGTTCTAAAGGAATGTAAAAGGAGCTTTGCAACTTTGCTAAAATTTTTCAACATATCACTACAAACTGGCATGGTGCCAAAAAAGGGAAAATGGGAAATGTGATACCTATTTTTAAAACAGGTACAGGGCCTTTCTTCGAACTATAGACCAATAAGCCACCTCCATTTGGGGAAAAAATTTTGGGAAACAATAAATTCCCAGGGAGTTCGTACCACCTTTAAAAGCAAAATTAATCACGAATCCAGCAGGTTTTTTCCCCAAAGGGGGGTTCCTGCCTTACGAATTTATTAACTTTTTTCACTAAGGGATTTGAGGGGGTAGATCATGGTAAAGAAAATGATATTGTGTATATGGACTTCAGTAAGGCTTTTGACAGGGTCCCACATCAAGATATTGAGAAAATTAAAGCACATGGAATAGGAGGAGAAATTTTTTCCTGGATAGAGGCATGGTTGACAAATAGGCAGCAGAGAGTTTGCATAAATGGGGAGAAATCAGAGTGGGGAAGCGTCACGAGCGGGTTCCACAGGGGTCAGTGTTGGGCCCCCTGCTGTTCACAATCTACAAAAACGACATAGATGAGGGCATAAAGAGCGACCCTCGGCAAGTTTGCCCATGACCCAAAATAGGCCGTCGAATTCATTCTGACGAGGACATTCGAGCACTCCAGGAAGATTTGAAAAAGACTGATGCAGTGGTCGGAGAAGTGGCAGATGCAGTTTAATTTTAGACAAAAGCAAAGTTCTAAATGTTGGACAGGACAAAACCATGCCACAATAAACTAAATAATGTAGATCTAAAATTACGGATTGCGAAAAAAGATTTAGGGGTTCTGGGTTAGCAGTAATCTGAAACCAAGGACAACAGTGCATAAGTGTTCGCAATAAAGCTAATAGAACCTTGGCTTCATATCAAGAAGCATAAATAATAGGAGTCCTCAGGTTGTTCTTCAACTCTATACATCCTTGGTTAGGCCTCATTTAGATTATGCTGCACAGTTTTGGTCACCGTATTACAGAATGGATATAAATTCTCTGGAAAATGTACAAAGGGGATGACAAAGATGATCCCATGTATCAGAAACCTTCCCTATGCGGAAGGCTAAGGGCCCTGAAACTGCACTCTCTAGAAAGACGTAGAATCAGGGGGGATATGATTGAGGTTTATAAGTGGGAAGACAGGAATAATAAAGGGGATGTAAATAGTGTGTTTGAAAATATCTAGCCTAGACAGGACTCGCAGCAATGGTTTTAAGTTGGAAAAATTCAGATTCAGGAGGGATATAGGAAAGTACTGGTTTGGTAATAGAGTTGTGGATGAGTGGAACAAACCCCCAAGTAAACCTTTATAGAGGCCAGAACGTTGTGTAGCTTTAAAAATAGGTTGGGATAAATACATGAGTAGATGTGGGGGGGTGGGGAGTTAGACCTGATAGCTTGTGCTAACAGGTCGGTTGCCGTTTTCCCTCCCTTTAACTCAATGTAAACCTGACCTGACTAGGTTGGGTGCATTGGCTTAAGCCGGTAGGGACTTGGGGCCTGCCTCGCATGGGCCAGTAGGCCTTCTGCAGTGTTCCTTCGTTCTTATGTTCTTATGTTCTTATGTATGCCTGGGGCACTTTGTACTGATTGGTATGCCTGGGGCACTTTGTACTGATTGGTATGCCTGGGGCACTTGGTACTGGTTGGTATGCCTGGGGCACTTGGTACTGGTTGGTATGCCTAGGGAACTTGGTACTGGTTGGTATGCCTGGGGAACTGGTACCTGGTTGGTATGCCTGGGGCACTTTGGTACTGGTTAGTATGCCTGGGGAACTTAGTACTGGTTGGTATGCCTGGGGAACTTGGTACTGGTTGGTATGCCTGGGGCACTTGGTACTGGTTGGTAGCTCCTTATGATGTATTGATTGCAACAAGAAAGGCCAAGAGCTAATACTCAACTCCCCCAGTTGTTGTGCATCTTGTATCGCTTGTTCTCGATATTTTTACATAATATGAATACCACATGATAATTCTTATCCCAATTCTCTAGACATTTTCCTTCCTCTGCCTCTGCTGTTTCTCTTACAGATATGTTATTAAAACCCAAACAGCGTCATTAAGTTTGTGTTTCTACTGAAGTGCCTCAGTAAACAAGTGTTACGGAAACAGCTTCTGCAGAACAGGTTGGTTAATCTGTCATCGACGACGTTTGATCAATTCCACAACTTAGTAATTAAAAGGACACAGTTGCAACTAATGTTACATTTTATTGTGGCAACGTTTCGCTCCTCTCCAGGAGCTTTATCAACCGAAACGTTGGCACAATAAAATGTCACATTAGTTGCACCTGTGTCCTTTTACTTTCCACATTGTCGGTAATTCTACCAACATTAATACAAGTTAGTAATTACTAACAATACTGATTTGTTAATAAGACAAGAAAGAAAAACTGTTATTAAGGTAAGAAAGATCAAGCAAAAGTTCTTCAGTATTTTTCCACTCGACTGTCAAGATCATTTATTATATTACAAATATAGACGGTTGATAATAATGAAACAGAAAACGGAAGGTTTACATGATAGATAACTGAACAAATTTACGGGACAAATTGACTTTAAACGTTACGTTGTATCTGTCACTGTACATAGATAACGTTCAGAATTATATTATCAGATAAAAGCGCTAAATGCTTACGGGTATATAACACCTGTGGAATGGGAGGCATTAAAATTAGATTCAAGCAAGGGAAAGATATGTCTGGTTTCTTGGATCAAGAACCAGTCACCAGTATCATGGGTTCAAATAATGTAATTAGTTATAAGTAAGATTATTCAGGTTAACACAAATACAGTTACATAGATTATCAAACACAGCAGTATATGTGTAAAGAACCTAGCATAACCCAAAAAGGTTAGACTAACTTATTTCCATTGGGGTCCTTTGCTTATTTACTATAGTATTTGGAGGTTAAAAGGAGCAAAATGTCTGATCAAAGAAGCTTTCTCCAACAATCCCACGGCGGGAAGAATTATGGGAATTTGCTGATGACACCAAAATAATCCGTCCAATTCATTCTGTTGAGGACATTAGTGCACTCCTGGATGATTTGAATAGACTGATGCAGTGGTCGGATAAGTGGCAGATGCAGTTTAATATAGACAAATGCAAAGTTCTAAATGTTGGACAGGACAATAACCATGCCACTTATAAATGAATATTGAAGAGCTTAATACCAACTGATTGCGAAAAGGATTTAGGAGTTCTGTTAGCATAATTAAACCAAGACAACAGTGCATAAGTGTTAGCATTACAGCTAACAGAATCCCTTTGGCTTCATATTAGAAGGTATAAATAATAGAAGTCCTCAGGTTGTTCAACTCTATATATCCTTTGGGGAGACCTCATTTAGACTATTTCTCACAGTTTTTTGGGCACCTATTTCAGAATGGATAAAAAAGCTCTGGAAAAAAGTACAGAGGGGAAGAACAAAGTTGGTTCCCCGTATCAAAAAAATCTTCCCCCATGAGGATAGCTTTAGGGCCTGGGAAACTGCATTTTCGAAAGGCGTAGAATTTTTTGGGGGGTAGATCGAGGTGTTAAATGGAAAGTAGGAATAAATAAAGGGGGTGTAATTAAACGTTTTCTGAAAATATCCCGCCAAAAAACAAGGGCTCGCAGCAATGGTTTCAAGCTGGAAAAAAACAGGGTTCAGGAAGGGGTATAGGAAAGCACTGGTTTTGGGAATTGGGGTTGTGGATGAGTGGAAAAAAACAAAAACCCCCGAGTTCCATCATAGAAAAAAATTTTACCCTTTCGTTTGTTTTAAAAAAGGGTTTGGGGAAATAAAATGAGTGGGGTGGGTTTGGGGTTGGTTGGACCTGACCTAGCTTGTACCTACCCGGTCTTGGGGCCCTGCTGTTCCTTAAGTGGAAGTTTAACCCGATAAGTTTGGGCTTTTTTTCTAAGGCCCGGGGGGGGGGGCATGGACCTGCTTCCTATGGGTCAGTAGGCCCGTTTTTAAAAATTTGGGGGGCCAGGGGTGGCCACGGCTGCGCCTCATCCAAAAAGGGGCCCAAGGTGGTGACTTTTTTTGTATTTCCTTCCATTTTCTTTTTTCGTTTCCTGCCACTAAAAAATCACCTGGAGTTGGGTTGTCGTAGCTACTATTGTTTGTCTTGTGGGGGTCTGTGCCTCCTGGTCCCTTTTAGATGGTATGCAGGGCACTCGATGTTGTAACACTGCTTCTGGAGGACCGAGGAGTGGCACATTTTTGGGTGAAAGAAAGTACAGGAAGAAGAACGACACACTCCTTTAGACAGGAGGTCGCTACAGTTTTTTGGGATGGTCAAACTTGCATGTCCCATTTTTTTCCCCTGTTATTCCATGCTTACAGATGCCCCAAGCATAATATTTGCACAAATTCACCTTTGGTTGAGAATTGTTGGGAGGTGTGTTGTCAATTTCTGCAGGTTCTGGGACTGCACTATAATCCTCAGTATCCAAGCCAGGGCCACCCCGTTCTGGATTACATCTACTTTCCCCAGTAGAGGAAGAAGGAGGAGACTCCTCTCCAACATCTGTACTGTGGGCCACGGTCTTGTGCAATGATGGTTGTATATTTACGGGTTTAGATGGTTGTATATTTACTGTTTTTGTGGTGGTTTTGGTTATGTTAGAGTACCAGACATGTGTACCCAGGAGACCTGTCATCTTCACATCGCTCAACGACTCTCAAACATATATTACTGCCATTTCTAGTTGTTGCAATGTTATCTCTGTTGTGTTAATCAAAAATAAGAACAATATTTTTATTAATGTTATTTTTATTAATGTTAACTCCGGTGAATGAACAAAATAAGAACACTACCGTGGCTCCTATGAGAGTGGCTGGATTGGAAATAATACCACCCTGGTAGACGCTTTTGAATCCAAATTAGCAAATCTTGAATTATAATAACATTAATAATTTGCGACCACTGTCAGCCTCAGAGTTATCTCTGAGTTACCAGACTTGCCACGTGGTGTGCCAGTGGTTCGTCTTTATGTGTCCGCACCCCTGCCTCCCCAGGTGCATGGGTCAGGAATCCATCCGTGGGCCCCCGGATGTCTACCCTTCCTCACTTCCCTAAGGTCAGCTCGCCTCTCTCTCTCTGCTTCCAGCCTCAGCCTTCCCTTGGGTTATGTATCCAGGAAGTCATAGTCCGCGCCGGATGTGTCCCCTTTTCTCACTTTCCCAGGTCAGCAGCACCAACCTGTATTCATGCCTTACCCCAGGTTCAATGTATACATGGAATCAGCCGTTCTACCGCAGATGGCTTCCCTTCCCACTTCCCCAGGTCAGCATCAACTGACACGTTATTCATGCTTCCCCAAGTTCTGTATTCCAGGGAATCCTTCGTTCGTCCGGATAATCTTCCCTTCCCCACTTACCCAATGGGTTGCCTCAACAACAACCTTTCCCCAAGTGTAGGTATCAGGAATCCATCACGCTCGCTCCCGGATGTCTGCCCTTCCCCCACTTACCCTATGGTCAGCGAGGTTAGGTCAGTGCCTTCCCCGGAGCGGGTCTCCGGAGTGCACCTTGGTTGTCACCTCAGTTGAATCCCTTCCCCAATTCCCTCCAAGGCTGCGGTTGTCTTGCGTTACCCAGGTTCAGGTATCCAGGGAGGCGATCGTTCTACCGCCGGATGTTCGTCCCTTCCCACTTTCCCCGAGGTCAGCTCTAACTGCAAGTATTATGCTTTCCCCAGGTTCATGTATCCAGGAAACCATCCGCTCGCTCCCAGATGTCTCCCTTCCACATTTACCCATGGTTAGCTCTAAACAAAAACCTTCCCCAAGTTTATGTATCCAGGAGTCCATCGCTCGCGCCCGGATGTCTTCCTTCCCCACGTAACCTAAGGTCAGCGAGTTAGGTCAGTGGCCTTCCCCGGATCAGTGTTCCAGGGAGTCCACTTGTGTCACCTCAGGTGGATTCCCTTCCCCACTTTCCCAAAGTCAGGGTATTCTGCTTTACCCAGGTTCATGTATCCAGGAGTCGATCCGTCTACCGCCGGGATGTCTTCCTTCCCCACATCCCCCAAGGTCAGCTCTCAACTGCAAGTATTCTTGCTTTCCCCCAGGTTCATGTATCCAGGAAACCATCCGCTCGCTCCCAGATGTCTCCCTTCCCATTTTACCCAAGGTTAGCCTTCACGACAACCTTCCCAAGTTTATGTTTATCAGGAATCCATCCGCTCGCTCCAGGATGTCTTCCCTTCCACTACTTACCTAAGGTCCAGCGAGTTAGGTTCAGTGCCTTCCCCGGATCTCGTGTCTCCAGGAGGTCCACTTCGGTTGTCACCTCAGGTGGATCCTTCCCAATCCCCAAATGTCCAGCGGTTATTTCTGCTTTACCCAGTTCAGGTATCTAGGAAATCTATCCGTCTTCGCCGGATGTCATCCCTTCCCCACTTCCCCAAAGGTCAGCCTCATATGCTTGTATTTCATGCCTTTCCCAGGTTTATGTATCCAGGAATCCATCCGTTCGCTCCCGGGGATGTCCCCCTTCCCCACTTACTAAGGGTCAGCCTCAACTACAACCTTCCCAAGCTATGTATCCAGGAATCCATCCGTTCACTCCGGATGTTTCCCTTCCCCATTTTACTAAGGTCGGCGGTGCCTGCCGGATCAGTGTTCCAGGATTCCACTTGTGTCACTGAGTGGACTCCCTTCCCCACCTTCCCCAGAGTCAGCGGTTGCCACCATCAGTTGACCTTGCTGAAATGGAAACTTGGTCTTGTCTAGCTGGTCTTCGGTTGTGACTGTCAGGTAGGTGGGAATTACTGGAGGGGACACACGTAAACTGCGTCCAGTAGTACATTCACCAAGACAGCTGGAACCGTAGACCAGTGGACGAGACGAAGCTCGTACACAGCTCGGCCACCTCGGGGGCTAAGTAATTACAATTTTGTGATTTCTCTTCTGTTCACTATGATATTTATACTGAGAACAAGTTGTTTTTTAATTATTTAGCAGTTTAAATGTGGTTGTGTGAGCGACATTCTTTGTGAATATGTAAATATATAAAGATGAACACGTTTGAGGACACTGTGGAGGACTGTGTGTCGTGATGTAACTTGTTTATTTTGCAATAATAATGTAAATTACGTGTTTTTGTATATTGATGTCATATGTACCTGTTCTTGTGTGTTCACGAAGGTTATGTGTCATGTTATTATGATATGAAAAAGTATCAAATTCAAATCTCTAATTTCCTCTATGAAAACTCTATAACAAATTTATTATAATAGCTATTTCTGGTGTTTCGGTAAATGATTTGAATGGTCGGATTTTACATATTACATGCGCGCCAACATGTATATAGTGTGTGTGTGTGTGTATATACAGAAGTTTTACATAATGTGTTAATAAAGCTGTGTTTAGAGTGACACTGGTCTTATGATGGCTTACTCTGTAATGACTGTCTTCTGAGAAAAGTACAATCACCTCACAAGTCTTATAAGACCACGGTGACATCACACGTCTTGACGACCACAGGTGACATCACACGTCTTTAAGGACCACAGGTGACTTCACACGTCTTTAAGACCACAGGTGACATCACATCAACATTATCTAACACCAAGTTGTGTGTGTAAATCTTTTACCGTCTTTCTTGCATATTATAACTTAATTCTACACTATTGCTCTCAAAACATTTGCTAAGATTAAAATACATTTTTAATCTAGTATATTTTGATCAAACCTATAAATCCACCTAAGATGTTGCTTCCCTTTATATAAGTGTTTTTCACTTGGGTATTTCATTGTTTAAACTTGATGCATATATTAATTTCCCTTTCAGAATTCACACTTTTCTTTGGTACGCATATTTTAGTCTTTTCCATCTTTTCATCCATTCATATTTTCTGCACACCTTTATGGTCAACAGCTTATTCCATTATAATTATTATATTCTTAAAAGTTTTCCCTTTTCTTTTTTAAACATTATGACAAAATCATTTAAGTAGTATTCCAGAACAATAGTACAATGCCTCACAAACTTCAATCTGAATACCAATTCTAAAGTTCCCAGTTTTATTCTTCTTATTGATCATTTCTTTATTCTGACTGACTAACTGTTGACAGCAGAGTCAGCAGGCTGACAGCTGGACTCAGCCAGGATGACAGCAGAGTCAGCAGGTGACAGCAGGGTCAGCAGGCTGACAGCAGAGTCAGCCAGGCTGACAGCAGAGTCAGCCAGGCTGACAGCAGAGTCAGCCAGGCTGACAGCAGGTCAGCTAGGCTGACAGCTATACACGGAACTGTGCTCTTCTTTATTGTGAATTATTATGTAGTTCACATAAGTTTTCTTCTGATGTTTACTTTTCACTTTCATCTACACATACACATCACTACAAACACACTACTACGTACACATATATATACATACATGTGTACACATACACATCACTACAAACACACTACTACGTACACATATATATACATGTGTACACGTTCTCATAAGCATATCTACACTCTCTCGCGCCACTGTTTAAATTAATGAGTTCTATAAGAATAGTGTAAGAAAATTAAGAAAATTCTTGATCACTGGAATGAGGGTTACAATATTTTGATGAAATATTTTGGAAAAGGATATAAATATGTGAAGAAGTGATTAACTTCAGAGGACTTGAGTTTAAAACAGAGATATTCTTATAAATTATCTTAATAAACATTTAGTTTAATTAGAATTAATTAAATAATTCTCTCAGTTTTCTCATACACTCTTCTCTCACCTCTTCAATAATGACACAAGAAACATTCACCACAACAGATGGAAAAAAAAACTCTGTCATGAAAATAAAAACTATCAACCTGGATGATTCGATCTACTGAGAATAAGAATTTTGGTGGTGGCTGCCAAACCTGCCAGTATACGACTGTGTGTGCCACAACCTGGCCAGTACGACTGTGTGTTGCCACAACCTGGCCAGTACGACGCCACAACCTGGCCAGTACGACTGTGTGTTAATATCTCCCATACTGTTGTTATGTACTGTGATGTATATCAATGTTTAACATATATGACACACTGGAGGTTGTGGTGCCACTATATTGCAGAGATATATGACGCACTGATTGTTGTGGTGTACGATGTTGAGAGATATATGACACACTGAATGTTGTGGTGCACTATGTTGCAGAGTATTATTGAACACTGAATGTTGTGTGACTATATTGCAGAGAGATATGGGACACACTGAATGTTGTGGTGTACTATGTTGCAGAGATATATGACACACTGAATGTTGTGGTGCACTATGTTGCAGAGATATATGACACACTGAATGTTGTGGTGCCACTATGTTGCAGGAGATATATGACACAGGATGTTGTGGTGCATATGTTGCCGAGATCTATGACACACGGAATGTTGTGGTGCACTATGTTGCAAGAGATAATGACACACTGAATGTTGTGGTTTGTTGTACTATGTTGCAGAGCTTTATGACACATTGAATGTTGGTGGTGTGCACTATGTTGCAGAGGATATATGACACACTGAATGTTGTGGTGCTCTATGATTGCCGAAGATATATGGGACACATGATTGTTGTGGTGCCCTTTGTTGCAAGAGATATTATGACACACTGAATGTTGTGGTGCACTATTGTTGCAGAGATATATGGACCACACGAATGTTGTGGTGCAACTATGTTGCAGAGAGTATATGGACCACACGGAATGTTTGTGGGTTGCACTAGGTTGCAGAGATATATGGCCACACTGTATGTGTGGTGTATTTGTTGCAGAGATTTATGACACATTGAATGTTGTGGTTGTTCTATGTGCAGAGATATATGTCACACTTGAATGTTGTGTGGTGTACTATGTTGCAGAGATATATGGGGACACACTGAATGTTGTGGTGCATATGTTGCTGAGATATTATGGACACACTGAATGTTGTGGTTGTACTATGTTGCAGATATATATGACACACTAATGTGTGGTGTACTATGTTGACAGAGATATATGACACACTGATGTTGTGGTTGTACTAGTGTGCAGATATATATGACCACACTGAATGTTGTGGTGACTATGTTGCAGAGATATATGACACACTGAATGTTGTGGTGCACTATGTTGCAGAGAGATATATGGCATATAGCTGGAAAAGTAATGAAAAAGACAAACTGTAGAAGGGAAAACTATTGAAATGAAGGTGTTTGTTTCACAGGTGAAGTTCCTCTCTGCTGTTATGTGTTTTTTCACCACCATCGTAGTGTTTGTGATGTGTATAATAGTCTGTCTGATACACAGAGTTAATAACACTGTATGTAACCGTTGGTAAATACTGATAGAAAACTTATGGCAGGATTCTTTTCTTAGGATTCTGTTGGTAGGAATCAAGTTTATAAGACTGGTCGCTATTATAGATTACATACTGGAAGGACTGTTTCCAGAAGGACTTTTAGTAGGAAGACCTACGGTAGGGTTTCTGTTGGAAAAATAGTTTTGGCAACACTATGTTTAAAAGAAAAGAACCTTTAGGTAGCGATTCGTTTGTAACGTTAAGATGAATAAAACGAGGACTCACGAAATCGTAATGGCACGATTGCAAACAAACCGAAACCCACGGGCGGGATTGAACCCGCGGTCAGAGAGTCTCAAATCCCGCCCGTGGTATGGTTTGTTTAAGATGAATCAAGTCAGATGGTTTTACAGTGGACATATAAAACAGTGTGTATTAACACACAAAACATGAAAGTAACTCATTAAAACAGTATCATAACGATAATAAAATATAGTGACAACATCATTGAGAAAAATACACATAAAAAAGTAATTTGAGACCATAAAACAGTTTGTAGTGACAAATAATTTAGTACATTATCACATGAAAAAGCTTAATAATCAAAACCTCATAATTACACACAAAAAATTTGGTAATATAAAAACAGTACATTAAACAGAAGAACAGTACAATTCAAAAAGAATTAAAAATAAATGTAACATACAACGTAGATAGTAGGTTGGTAGAGTACAGCAACCACCCAGGGTGGTACTACCGTCCTGTGGTAGTAGGTTGGTAGACTGCAACCACCCAGGGTGGTACTACCGTCCTGTGGGTAGTAGTAGGTTGGGTAGACAGCAACCACAGGGTGGTACTACCCATCTGTGGTAGTAGGTGGTAGACAGCAACCCACTCAGGGTTGGTACTACCATCCTGTGGTAGTTGGTTGGTAGACAGCAACACTCAGGGTGGTACTACCATCCTGTGGAGTAGGTGGTAGAAGCAACCACCCAGGTGGGACTACCCCCTGTGGGGTTTGGTTGGAGACACAACCACTCAGGGGGGTACTTCCATCCCGTGGTGTAGGTTGGTAGACAGCAAACCCCCAGGGTGGTCTACCCCTCCGTTAGGGTTGGTAGACCGCAAAACCCCCCAGGGGGTCACCGTCCTGTGGTAGTAGGTTGGTAACAACAACCCCTCGGGGGGTTTTACCTCCTGTGGTAGTAGGTTGGTAGACGAAAAAACCAGGGTGGTATTCCCCTCCTGTGGTAGGGTGGAACAAAACCACCCAGGGTGGAACATCCCGTGGTAGTAGGTTGGTAACACAACCACCCGGGTGGGACTACCATCTGTGGGTTGGTTGGGAGACGCAACCCCCAAGGGGATACTACCATCCTGTGGGTGGTTGGTAGACAGCAAAACACCCAGGGTGGTTACCATCCTGTGGAGTAGGTTGGTGCAGCAACCCTCAGGGTGGTACTACCGTCCTGTGGTAGTAGGTTGGTAGACAGCAACCACCCAGGGTGGTACTACCGTCCTGTGGTAGTAGGTTGGTAGACAGCAACCACCCAGGGTGGTACTACCATTCTGTGGTAGTAGGTTGGTAGACAGCAAAACCCCCCAGGGTGGTACTACCGTCCTGTGGTAGTAGGTTGGTAGACAACAACCACCCAGGGTGGTACTACCGTCCTGTGGTAGTAGGTTGGTAGACAGCAACCACCCAGGGTGGCACTACCGTCCTGTGGTAGTAGGTTGGTAGACAGCAACCACCCAGGGTGGCACTACCGTCCTGTGGTAGTAGGTTGGTAGACAGCAACCACTCAGGGTGGTACTACCATCCTGTGGTAGTAGGTTGGTAGACAGCAACCACCCAGGGTAGTACTACCATCCTGTGGTAGTAGGTTGGTAGACAGCAACCACCCAGGGTGGTACTACCATCCTGTGGTAGTAGGTTGGTAGACAGCAACCACTCAGGGTGGTACTACCGTCCTGTGGTAGTAGGTTGGTAGACAGCAACCACCCAGGGTGGTACTACCGTCCTGTGGTAGTAGGTTGGTAGACAGCAACCACCCAGGGTGGTACTACCATTCTGTGGTAGTAGGTTGGTAGACAGCAACCACCCAGGGTGGTACTACCGTCCTGTGGTAGTAGGTTGGTAGACAACAACCACCCAGGGTGGTACTACCGTCCTGTGGTAGTAGGTTGGTAGACAGCAACCACCCAGGGTGGCACTACCGTCCTGTGGTAGTAGGTTGGTAGACAACAACCACCCAGGGTGGTACTACCGTCCTGTGGTAGTAGGTTGGTAGACAGCAACCACCCAGGGTGGATACCGTCCTGTGGTAGTAGGTTGGTAGACAGCAACCCACTCAGGGTGTACTACCGTCCTGTGTGTAGTAGGTTGTGTAGACAACAACCACCCTGGGATGGTACTACCGTCCTGTGGTAGTAGGTTGGTAGACAGCAACACCCAGGGTGGTTACTTACCGTCCTGTGGTAGTAGGCTGGTAGTACAGGAACCACCCAGGGTGGTACTACCTCTGTGTAGTAGATTGGTAGACAGCAACCACCCAGGGTGGTACTACCGTCCTGTGGTAGTAGGTTGGTAGCAGCAACCACCCAGGGTGGTAAATACCGTCCTGTGGTAGTAGGTTGGTAGACAGCAACCACCAGGGTAGTATACCATCCTGTGGTAGTAGGTTGGTAGACAGCAACCACCAGGGTGGTACTACCATCCTGTGGTAGTAGGTTGGTAGACAGCAACCACCCAGGGTGGTACTACCATCCCTTGGTAGTAGGTTGGTAGACAACAACCACCCAATATACATAATATACTGTACATAATATACTGTACATTTAAAATATGTACAAATATAAGTACATAATTCGTACTAATATCGTCATAAAATATGTACAAAAAAAATTGACTTATTATAGTTCTATTTTCATTAATTTTTTTGATATTTTTAATAAAACTTTTATTTAACTTTTTTTATTTTATGAATAAAGTTAATTTGCTTGGTAAAAAATATTTTTA
>NC_069410.1:75415846-75453794 GCF_026875155.1 Cherax quadricarinatus
CACACACCACACACAGCTGTCAACTCGACCTTGAAATCACAATTAGGTGAGCGCGCCACACATAACACATCAACCCCTGCAACCCTCAACTAGGTGATTACACACACACACACCCACACACCACACACACACACAACAACACAGCTGTCACTCGACCCTCTATAAGTACAATAGGAGAGTACACACCACACACACACACACAACACACACACACACCAACACTCACCACCACACACAACGCAGATACACAAGATATATGATAAAGCTCATGGAATAGGGAGAGAGTGAACTTAGGGAGTGACCAGCGAAGGAGGTGGGGCCAGGTTCTGTGAATCGGACCCTGCTATCACAATTAGGTGAGTAAAACACACATACACACACACGTTTATTGGTGTACAAACAACATTCAAGAGATTAGTGAAAAAAGCTACAGGATCAGGCACACATAACAGGAAGGGCTTTGAAAGGATCAGAGAAAACCTGGACGGAGGGCAACAACGTGACGAGGTGACAGAGTGGGTGCCTGTGACAGCCGGGTCTTTAATGACCAGTGCTGTTTTTTGGTATAGTGGATGGACATGACGAAAGGGAGAGACTCAGAAGTGTCCCTGTTGCAGGGAATAGAGGGGAGGAGATTAGGAGTTGCATAGCCTCATCTACAAACAGATGGAGTTTTGAAGAAATGGGAGGGACTGGGCAGAGCGAAAGCGATGACTACATAGGAACACTTCGACTGGAGGTTCAAGTAAGAAAGACATTAAAAAAAAAAAATTTTAAATGATGGAACACCCGTGAGCACAAATTCCGGGAGGCAAAGGAGACGTTTGTACCTAAAGGCTAAGAAGCAATGTGAAAAATTTGGAGGTGAGCTATGTTTTACGGGAGGTGCAGGAGAAGGCCAAAGCCAATTGTGCTAGATCATGGAGAAGTATAGAAGACAAAGGACTCGGGAATACAAATAGTGAGCAGAAGAGCCAGAATAGAATATGCATGGATATTGAGGGAAAGCCCTGCGCAATTTAAGAATGATATAGCAGCGATAGCTGAATCCAGACCAAAGTTTGTTATAGTCTTATCAAGAGATTAAAACAGTCAAGAAACTATGTAATCAGGCTGGGGACGGAGGAAATTACCAGGAAAGTATATGAAAGAGCCTCGTAAAGAGATTTAGGAGGTTTTCTCAGTTGGGACAGAGAGGCTTCAGACAAACTTGAGGTGGACAGAGTACAACAGAAAGTACTGGACGCACTAACACAACGAGGAGAGGTGACGAAACTGCTATGTAAACTAGACTCGAATGCGGTGGGCCCAGTATATTTCCCCATAGGTCTGAGAGAGGAACAGAGATACTGTGGAAGCAGCTAACAAACAATCAAACAAATCTTCGAAAACAAAGCAACTACTTGAGTATGAAGACAGCAAATGCACAGTCCCTATTTTTTAGTAGCACTGAACTACAGACTATTGTCACTGACTTGAATAATTTATAGTCATGAAAGATTTATCAGAAGAAGACGGTGGAATACTAGAAAAGGAAGAGATCAAACAGGACACCCAGCACTGCTTCAGTTATGAGAAATCCTGCACCACCAAACTACCGGAGTTTACAACAAGGTATACAGAAGTAAATCAGGACAAAGAGGAAGAGTGGCACGCATCTTCTTGTGAGAAGCGTTCGACACTGTGCCTCAGCAAAAGAGATTGAGTGAAAAAATCCAGGAAGTAGGCAGGAATGCAAGAAAAGCACTTGAATGTATTGTAGGAAAATAATCGGGATGGTTACCATAGCGAGATCTCAGAGTAGGCGATGGTGTCGGTAGAGTGTTGGTTCCACTAGGTGCTCAGTCCTGGGGGCCGGTGCTGTTTTCTCGTATATGCGAGTAATATGACTGTAGGGAAGTTCAGAAGTGGGAAAAAGGGAAAAAGAATATCGCATACGGAGGTCAAAGCTGCAAACCGCACTCATGGAAAAATGTTCTTGGGGTATCATACCAAGCACATCCCCTGAGGCGTACGCCAATACGCTCGTGCTAGAGTGATACACCAAATTATTGTTAAAAAGTGGTTGCTCGTAATATTAGGGAAAAACGTCCTTATGGAACGAGGATACTAATGGAAGCAGTGGTATGCATAAATTATTGTTAAATCTGAGTGAGGAATCAGTCACATGTGGCAACCCATAAGGATCAGTTTTAGGGCCATTGTTGTTAGTGATAATGTATTAATGACCTTGATGAGGGAATTGCTAAGTGATACAACCATCTTACTGACGGACCTAAAAAGCAAGGCGGAATAGAGATTAGAGGAAGATTGCGCTAAACTTCAGAGGATTTGGGCAAGCTAATTTCGTTATCATTAAAGTGGCAGATGCAGTTTCAATGTAGTTAAGTGCCAGGTCATCCTGCTTGCGAATATGGATTTGCCTTTGCACTTACACTCTGAATAATACGAATTGACATTACAGAAATTATGGTTAAGCAGCAACCTAAAGCAGGAGAGAAGTCGCCGTGTGCGTGTAATAGGCTAACAGAATGGTAGGATTTATATCCAAAAAGTATATGAATAAGAGTTCAGAGGTTATTACTACAGCTCTATACATCATTAACAAGACCTCACTTAAATATGCAGCTCATTTTGGTCTCTCCGTTTACAGAATGACAACATTTTCCACTAAGATGGACTGAGTATTGCTCTAAGGAGGTTATATACTGATATTTAGTGGAATATTATGAATATAAAACGCACAGAAAATATCAGAATTTTGTTAAAAACCGTCTAATTTTTTTTGATGATGTTTTGATAAGCATAAAATAAATCTCTCTAAAAAATTATGTGAGTCATTTTTAAGACAATACAAATATCCATGTTTTTTGTCCGTTAATACCCAAATTTATTAATATTACAGAAGGGAAAAGTATGAAACACTAAATTTAATATAAAATATTAGCAAATTAGAACTAAAAAACCCTAAGTATTCTTAATCTTCGTTAAATAAGACTCAGGACAGCATTAAATTTGAAGTCGGTATCAAAAACCTTCTTATCTTAATTTATTTAAGAATTAGCAAACAAAATTTGTACAGTCCAAACACTTTAAATAAAACACCTTATTCGAAATTTTAAATTACAGTTAGAGTAAGAATTTGCAATTATTAACAGAAACAATTTTTCAATTTGTGTATCAAAATTGTCAACTTGGGGAATGGATTACACTGCTTAATAATAATAATAATAATAATAATTAATAATAATAATAATATAATAATAATAAACAAATAATAATAATTATTATTATTATTATTATTATTATTATTATTATTATTATTATTATTATTATTATTATTATTATATCAGATGAAGACTTCTCCGCTTATTGCGCATAAAACTATAATCCTACTTTTATATGTATGTTGCTTTACAAGCATCAAAACAGCCTAGAAGTGTGTTACACTTAGAGTGTTCAGAATAGATAATCGCAAGTTGTAGGATTATAAAATAATGTCGCATAAGGTTATCGAATTAAGACCTCAAGACAGTCCAGTAAAATGTAGGACGCAAAGTGTTGAGAGTTGAAGGTGGATCTGGTGATTCCATTTTATAGCAATGAAAACTAATGTTACATTTGGTCTATAAAATGGACTTTGTGGCACTGCACTGCTTGATATAAGTCTGAACTTTGTGGCACCTGCACTGCTGATATAAGCTCTGAACTTTGTGGGCACCTGCACTGCCTGATATTAGTCTGAACTTTGTGGCACCTGCACTGCTGATGTTAAATCTGAACATTGTGGCACCTGCACTGCTGAGGTAAGTCTGAACTTTGTGGCACTGCGCTGTCCGATACAAGTTTTGAGCTTTGTGGCACCTGTACGCTGATTAAGTCTGAAATTTGTGGCACTGCACTGCCTGATATAAGTCTGAATTTGTGGCACCTGCACTGCCTGAATTAAGTCTGAACTTTGTGGCACTGCACTGCACTGATTATAAGTCTGACTTTGTAGCACCTGCACTGCCTGATGTAAGTCTGAACTATGTGGCACCTGGCACTGCCTGATGTAAAGTCTGAACTTTGTGGCACCTGCACTGCCTGATATAAGTCTGAATTTGTGGCACGCACTGCCTGCTATAAGTCTGAACTTTGTGGCACCTGCATGCCTGATATATGTTGAACTTTGTGGCACCTGCACTGCCTGATATAAGTCTTGAACTTTGTGGCACATGCACTGCTGATATAAGATTGAACTTTGTGGCACCTGCATAGGCCCGATATAAGTTGAACTTTGTGGCAACCTGCACTGGCCGATATAAGTCTGAACTTTGTGGCACCTGAACTCCCTGATATAGCCTGAACTTTGTGGCACCTGCATGCCCGATATAAGTCTGAACTTTGTGGCACCCTGCTTGCCCGGTGTAAGTCTGAACTTTGTGGCACTGCACTGCTGATATAATCGAACTTTGTGGGGGGGGGGGGGGGGGGGGACACCTGACTGCTGTTATAAGTCTGAACTTGTGGCACTGCCACTGCCCGATGAAAGTCTGAACCTTTGTGGCACCTGCACTGCTGATATAAGTCTGAACTTTGTGGCACCTGCACTGCTGCTATAAGTCTGAACTTTGTGGCACCTGCACTGCCGATGTAAGTCTGAACTTTGTGGCAACCTTGCACTGCGGATTTAAGTCTGAACTTTGTGCACTGCCGCCGATATACGTTTGAAATTTGTGTGGCACCTGCCACTGCTGATATAAGTCTGACTTTGTGGCACTGCACTGCCCGATATAAGTCTGAAACTTTGTGGCACCTGCACTGCCTGATATAAGTCTGAACTTTGTGGCCAACCTGCACTGCCCCGATATAAGTCTGAACCTTTGTGGCACCTGCACTGCCCGATATAAGTCTGAACTTGTGGCACCTGCTGTGATATAAGTCTGAACTTTGTTGGCACCTGCACTGCCTGATATAAGTCTGACCTTTGTGGGCCACCTGCACGCCTGCTATAGTCTGACTTTGTGGCACCTGCACTGCCTGATATAAGTCTGAACTTTGTGGACCTGCACTGCCTGAATAAGTCTGAACTTTGTGGCACTGCACTGTGATATAGTCTGAATTTGTGGCACCTGCACTGCTCTGATTATAAGTCTGAACTTTTGGCACCTGCACTGCCTGATATAAGTCTGAACTTGTGGCAAGCCTGCACTGCCTGATATAAGTCTGAACTTTGTGGCACCTGCACTGCTTGTATAAGTAGAACTTTGTGGCACCTGCACTGCTGATAAAGTCTGAACATTTGTGGCACCTGCACTGCTGATATAAGTCTGCAACTTTGTGGCACCTGCACTGCTGATATAATGTCTGAACTTTTGTGGCACCTGCACTAGCCTGATATAAGTCTGAACGTTGTTGCACCTGCACTGCCTGAATAAGTCTGAACTTTGTGGCACCTGCACTGCCTGATATAAGTTGAACTTGTGTGGCAACCTGCACTGCCTGATATAAGTCTGAACTTTGTGGACCTGCACTGCTGATATAAGTCTGACCTTTTGTGCACCTGCACTGCCTGATATAAGTCTGACTTGTGGCACCTGCACTGCTGATATAAGTCTGAACCTTTGTGGCACCTGCACTGCCTGATAGAAGTCTGAATTTGTGGCACCTGCATGCTGATATAAGTCTGAACTTTTGTGGCACCTGCACTGCCTGATATAAGTCTGAACTTTGTGGCACTGCACTGCCTGATATAAGTCTGAACTTTGTGAGGCTCTGCACTGCCTGATATAAAATCTGAACTTTGTGGGCCCTGCACTGCTGAATAAGGCTGAACTTTGTGGCACCTGCACTGACTGATAGAAGTCTGAACTTTGTGGCACCTCGCTCTGCCTGATATAAGTCTGAACTTTGTGGCACTGCACTGCCTGATATATTCTGAATCTTTTGCAGGTAGTTACACCAGCATTGAAAATTGAAGTTATTCAGAATCGGGGAGTTAGAAAATAAAGTGACTTCTGACAGCAGTATGTATTTGTTATAGTACGATGCTCGTAATAAGGATTCGGTAATCTTTTATTTTTTACTGTATCTTAAGCAAACTTGAAAGAATTCAAACCCTCCATAATCATGATACCGTGTGAGGAAACCTTTAAAATGCTTTCGGACTAATTGGACGTTTATATAATTGTAAGACAAAGGTTAATGCTTCATGTAACACTAAGAGCCGCTACTCTAGTATCTTAGCCAACAACACTTTGCCTCTGTACCAGACGTGAATTTTCATATTAATAGGTGAATGCAGTTTTGTGTCTGTGCTGCTCTGCTTGTCTGTTAAACCCCCCTTTCTCTTTCTCTCTTTCTCGCAATCTCACCTTACAAGTCCAACACGTCAAGCAGTAGACGAACAAGTCAGAAGAGCTACCACCTCCCCCCATTCACGTCTCCAGACTGACTCGGCTCGCTTCTTCACTCGCCATTTTCGAGTCATTAAGGACTACCGATGGGAACATTCCTTGTATTTGTCTGTAGGAACATCTTTGTTAGTTGATGATAGGGGCTATAACCAATACCAATATAAATCGACTAAGACTCCAGGTGTGTGCCTAAAGAATAAGGTTAAGAAAAAATATTCCCCGCATAATCAACAGCGGGTCCAGGAGCTTGTTTCCTCGCTGTTGAAGTGCTCTTTGTAAACTTATCAATTAACTTTTATGATTGAATTAGCACAGCAGTGAAACTTGCCACACGCAGTTCGATTCCTGTCCATTCTTCTGTTTTAATAGCCACTGATGAAACTAGTCACAAAGTGTTGGTTGTAAAATAAACATTTTAGAACTCTGGTGGTTGAATGGTTATTGCGCTAGTGGCTACTCGCTGCTCCATTGTCAGTCTTCCTTAGTCTTCTTTTATTTCGTTATCTATCGTTTATTATGAATATCTTCGGTTTAGTGGCTTTACTGTAAATAACTTTGACGGTTTATGGAAAAATGTGGGATTGTGGGAAATTTAACGGTAGCGTGGCAGACATGTGCAATGATGTACCATGGACGTAGTAGTGCTGGCTGGATAATTAACCTTATTTAGAATCTGGTTAGCTGAATTTTTATAGTATCTGGACAAGAGTTTACTCTCCTTCTATTCCATTATTTAAATTAGACCACAGGTCCAAATGATATCCCTTTGGTCCCGTGGTTGTATGCCTGGGGTTATTTGGTAACTGGTTGGGATGCCTGAGGACTTAGTACTGGTTGGTATGCTGGGGCACATGGTACGGGTTGGTTATGCTGAGGAACTTAGTACTGGTTGGTATGCCTGGGGCATTTGGTATGGTAGGATGCTGAGGAACTTAGTACTGGTTGGTAGCCTGGGGGCACTTGGTACTGGTTGTTGCCTGATGGAGGAGCTTAGTACTGGTTGGTATGCCTGGGGCATTGGTACTGGTTGGTATGCCTGGGGAACTTAGTACTGGTTGGTATGCCTGGGCACTGTTACTGGTTTGGTATCGCCTGAGGCACTTAGTACTGGTTGGTTTGCTGGGGCATTTCGTTAATGGTTGGTTATGCTGGGGCACTTAGTACTGGTGGTATGCAGGGGCACTTGGTTACTGGTTGGTATGCCTGGGAATTTAGTACTGGTTGGTATGCCTGGGGAACTTGGTACTGGTACTGGTTGGTATGCGGGGCACTTGGTACGGTTGGTATATGCCTGGGGAAACTTGGTACTGGTTGGTATGCCTGAGGAACTTAGTACTGGTTGGTATGCCTGAGGAACTTAGTACTGGTTGGTATGCCTGGGGCACTTGGTACTGGTTGGTATGCTGGGAACTTAGTACTGGTTGGTATGCCTGAGGAACTTAGTACTGGTTGGTATGCCTGGGGAACTTAGTACTGGTTGGTATGCCTGAGGAACTTAGTACTGGTTGGTATGCCTGGGGCACTTGGTACTGGTTGGTATGCCTGGGGCACTTGGTACTGGTTGGTATGCCTGGGGAACTTGGTACTGGTTGGTATGCCTGGGGAACTTAGTACTGGTTGGTATGCCTGGGGCACTTGGTACTGGTTGGTATGCCTGGGGCACTTGGTACTGGTTGGTATGCCTGGGGCACTTGGTACTGGTTGGTAGGCTGAGGAACTTAGTACTGGTTGGTATGCCTGGGGAACTTAGTACTGGTTGGTATGCCTGGGGCACTTGGTACTGGTTGGTATGCCTGGGAACTTGGTACTGTGGTATGCCTGGGGAACTTGGTACTGGTTGGTATGCTGGGAACTTGGTACTGTTGGTATGCCTGGGGAACTTAGTACTGGTTGGTATGCCTGGGGAACTTGGTACTGGTTGGTATGCCTGGGGAACTTGGTACTGGTTGGTATGCCTGGGGAACTTGGTACTGGTTGGTATGCCTGGGGAACTTGGTACTGGTTGGTATGCTGGGGACTTGTACTGGTTGGTATGCCTGGGGAACTTGGTACTGGTTGGTATGCCTGAGGAACTTAGTACTGGTTGGTATGCCTGGGGAACTTGGTACTGGTTGGTATGCCTGAGGAACTTAGTACTGGTTGGTATGCCTGGGGAACTTGGTACTGGTTGGTATGCCTGGGGAACTTGGTACTGGTTGGTATGCCTGGGGAACTTGGTACTGGTTGGTATGCCTGGGGAACTTGGTACTGGTTGGTATGCCTGGGGAACTTGGTACGGTTGGTATGCCTGGGGAACTTGGTACTGGTTGGTATGCCTGAGGAACTTGGTACTGGTTGGTATGCCTGGGGAATTTGGTACTGGTTGGATCCCTGGGGAATTTGGGTACTGGTTGGTATGCCTGGGGAACTTGGTACTGGTTGGTATGCCTGGGGAACTTGGTACTGGTTGGTATGCCTGGGGAACTTGGTACTGGTTGGTAGCTCCTTATGATGTATTGATTGCAACAAGAAAGGCCAAGAGCTAATATTCAACTCCCCAGTTGTTGTGCATCTTGTATCGCTTGTTCTCGATATTTTTACATAATATGAATACCACATGATAATTCTTATCACAATTCTCTAGACATTTTCCTTCCTCTGCCTCTGCTGTTTCTCTTACAGATATGTTCTTAAAACCCAAACAGCGTCATTAAGTTTGTGTTTCTACGGAAGTGCCTCAGTAAACAGGTGTTACGGAAACAGCTTCTACAGAACAGGTTGGTTAATCTGTCATCGACGACGTTTGAGCAATTCCACAACTTAGTAATTAAAAGGGCACAGTTGCAACTAATGTTACATTTATTGTGGCAACGTTTGCTCCTCTCCGGGAGCTTTATCAAACCAAAACGTTGGCACAATAAAATGTCACATAAGTTGCACCTGTGTCCTTTTACTTTACATATTGTCGGTAATTCTACCAACATTAATACAAGTTAGTAATTACTAACAATACTGATTTGTTAAGACAAGAAAGAAAAACTGTTATTAAGGAGAAAGATCAAGCAAAAGTTCTTCAGTATTTTTCCACTCGACTGTCAAGATCATTTATTATATTACAAATATAGACGGTTGAGAATAATGAAACAGAAAACGGAAGGTTTACATGATGGATAACTGAACAAATTTACGGCACAAATTGACCTTAAACGTTACGTTGTATCTGTCACTGTACATAGATAACGTTCAGAATTATATTATCAGATAAAAGCGCTAAATGCTTACGGGTATATAGCACCTGTGGAATGGGAGGCATTAAAATTCGATTCAAGCAAGGGAAAGATATGTCTGGTTTCTTGGATCAAGAACCAATCACCAGTATCATGGGTTCAAATAATGTAATTAGTTATAAGTAAGATTATTCAGGTTAACACAAATACAGTTACATAGATTATCAAACACAGCAGTATATGTGTCAAGAACCTAGCATAACCCAAAAAGGTTAGAGTGACTTATTTCCATTGGGGTCCTTTGCTTATTTACTATAGTATTTGGAGGTTAAAAGGAGCAAAATGTCTGATCAAAAAGAAGCTTTTTCTCCAACAATCCCACGGGGGGAAGAATTATGGGAATTTGCTGATGACACCAAAATAATCCGTCCAATTCATTCTGTTGAGGACATTAGTGCACTCCAGGATGATTTGAATAGACTGATGCAGTGGTCGGAGAAGTGGCAGATGCAGTTTAATATAGACAAATGCAAAGTTCTAAATGTTGGACAGGACAATAACCATGCCACTTATAAACTGAATATTGAAGAGTTTAAATAACCACTGATTGCAAAAAGGGTTTTTAGGAGTTCTGGTTATCATTAATCTGAAACCAAGACAACAGGCATAAGTGTTAGAAATTAAAGCTAACAGAACCCTTTGGGCTTCATATCTAGAAGTATAAATAATAGAAGTCCTCAGGTTGTTCAACTCTATATATCCTTGGTTAGACCTCATTTAGACTATGCTGCACAGTTCTGCTCACCGTATTACAGAATGGAAAATAAATGCTCTGGAAAACGTACAGAGGAGGATGACAAAGTTGGTCCGATGTATCAGAAATCTTCCCTATGAGGAAAGACTGAGGGCCCTGAATCTGCACTCTCTCGAAAGGCGTAGAATTAGGGGGGATATGATCGAGGTGTATAAATGGAAAGTATGAATAAATAAAGGGGATGTAATTAGCGTGCTGAAAATATCCAGCCAAAACAGGACTCGCAGCAATGGTTTCAAGCTGGAAAAAATCAGATTCAGGAAGGATATAGGAAAACACTGGTTTGATAATAGAGTTGTGGATGAGTGGAACAAACTCCCGAGTACCGTCATAGAAACTATGACCTTGCGTAGTTTTAAAAAATGTTGGGTAAATACATGAGTGGGTGTGGGTGGGTATGAGTTGGACCTGACTAGCTTGTACTGCCAGGTCTGGTGCCGTGCTGCTTCCTTAAGTGGAAGTGACCTGACTAAGTGGTCATTGTTCTAAGCCGGGGGGGTGGCATGGACCTGCTTCGTATGACTCAGTAGGCCTGTTGCAGTGTTCCTTCTTATGTTCTCATGTTCTTATACAGAGGTCGTCCAGACATGCAAAGATTCCCAAGAATCTTTGCCAAAGATAAATTAAACATGCGTTGAAATCTTGTAGCTGAGTGAATATGGCTTTTCCAGTAATAATATAATATTTATAATGAAAGAAACGAAAATGTTTATAATATTATTCCTAAACATATGAAAGTATTCCCTTGTTAATTTAAAAACGCCATTAAATCACGGAATTTTATTTCTTTCCATTTTTTTTTGCATTTACATTTAAAAAAAATCTTTAAAAAAAAATATTTTCATTTTTGGAGAAATCAAAAGAAATTTGATAACATTTTCACAAAAGAAAATAAAAAATCGGCATCCATTAGGATTAAAATAAATAAAATAATCCTTCTTTTTAAAGGAAACAAATATTTAGGGTTTGAAAAATGATCGTAAAAAAACATCCAATAAGAAAGATATTTTACTTTTATTTAAAGAAAAAAAAATGATAAAATTTGCCAAAAAAAAATGAAAAAAATTGGCTTCCATACGGATTAAATTTCATAAAAAAAGTTATGATGACGCTGATCGGAAGAGTCATTCACCAGTTAAAACATCAGAAACAATTTGCTTGATAAAATTATCAAATTAAAATTTTACAAGGTTCAGTGTGAGTGACAAACTGTGTTAAAATAAATCCATTAATGGGAAAAGTTTGAAGTTAATTAGAAAAGTCATTCTCGAGTAATTGATCTTATTCTAATGATTTCTATTTTTTTAATAATTTATGTTCTCTCCATTCAAGGCAAGTGAAAATGCAGACGTAGACAATGTACAAGAAATCCTTTACTGCACATATAAGTTCCATCAAACACCTTAACTACTGGGAACACTTGGAAGCACTTGACTTGTACTCACTGGAACGCAGGCGAGAAAGATGCATCATAATCTACACCTGGAAAATCTTAGAGGACTGGTCCCAATCGCACCACCACAAATCATTCCTTACGAAAGCAAAAGACTTGGAGGGATACAACATACCCGAAGGAAAGTAGGGGGGCCATTAATACACTAAAAGAAAAGACGATAAGTATCCGTGACCCAAGACTGTTCACAGCCTCCCACCAGCCATAAGGGGAATTACCAAACAGACCCCTGGGAAAGTCAGTACCGCATCAGCCGGGCTTGTGGTTTTTACGTTGGACTACGTGCGGCCAGCAGTAACAGCCTCGCTGATTAGGCCCTGATCCACCGATAGGTCTGGTCGTGGACCGGGCCGCGGGGGACGTTGATCCCCAGAATGCCTTCCAGGTAAACTCCAGGTAGACAGACCTCTCATTAGTACAATATACACACTACGCTATATTCCGGCTTCCCCTCACTAAAAGTTTATCTTTTACACAAACAGTTAATTAAATCCAGTGATATTTCCAGGTGTGTAATACATTTTCTTTATTTGTATATTAATTTTTCTAATATAACAATTAAATTTGACTTAATTATACATTAAAGATACACATCAATAATATTATATAAACACTATTATCCATTCAATTTACAGGAAAATTATAAAAAATTTCCACACTATTTATTTAATAGAATTGGGAAATTGTGACTTTTGCCGCCCAGTGGCAGTGTAGATCTTATTTTCAGGAAACCATTCCAGTGGTAACAATGTGATGCCGACCAGGCGAAACATTCTCCAGTTACGACACGATTGTTAATGATTCCAAGATTTTTTTAATTTACTAACTCAAAAAAAAAAAAAAAAATAGCTTCCTTAATAGGTGCTAGCATGACTCTTAAAATGCATCATCCCCTTTTAAAATTTTTAAGCATTCAGAAGAGGTAAATTGAAATATATTTAACGTGATTTAAAAAATTTCCCCAGTATTTTACATGTAAAACTCTCAGATGTGCATCTACATTTTTAAATTTCCGTCCGTCGTCGTCATGATTTTTAGATACGTTTTTTGAACGTTTGAATCTCGGCCACTGACGCTTCATTTTTTGTTTTCTGAGCCAAACCAGAAAGTTGGGCGTCCTAAACAACCTATTAATTTCCATAATTTAATCCCTTTTCCGTACACAAGTGTTAAAAATTTGAAGCCCAAAAGGGTGAGGCGTTCTCGACTTAAGCGCAAAACGAATTTAAATAAGCAAGAGGAAGGAAAAAAAAAGTAAATTTTAGGCAACATTAAAGGGACTCAACTCCTAAAATAATACCTAAAATAATACCTAAAATTCCCAAACTTAATTTGAGGGAAAATCAACATCAACTGATTTTCGGAAGTTTATCTGTTTTTATGAAGACAGTAAATGTTCCTCTTGAAGAGGAAGGTGAACTTAAACATTTATTTGGGGTAGGTTTGCCAAGAAGGAAGGGTTATCATGTTTTTATTTACCACTTTAGTGGATTTCCTTCTTTAGGCAATAACTTTGTACCATATATGTGTTTTCTTCTGTTTTTGTTTGTGACAATTCGATACCACGTGTTTGTTTTTTTTGGGTGCCCTTTTTGTGATTTGTAAAAGGATTCTGAAGCAAAGTTTGTGACGTGCTGTGTTTATTTATATTCATTCATTAAGAATTTATTGATAACGTTTTCTTGTCTTCATACGTATCAGTAATAAAGAATCAGCAACAGGATGCATTTTCCTCAATCCCCTTTGGTATATCACACAAATATCCGAAACAGAACTGGACTTAATGCTGATTACTGCAGAACTACGTTCGTCATTCTTCCAGATTTTAACATCTCTTTTCGGACAATCACTTTTCCTTTCAGTAAGGTACTCTTTGATCCACAAGAGTACATTCCCTATTATTCCTGTTCGCACCTCAAGTTTTTGACCCAGTCTCTTTTGAGGTGCAGTATCTGTGGCATGCTACGGATATACTGTATTTTATTCGGCTGGTGTCACACACCTACATAGCTATGCGGTCCCGACCAACAAACCAGAAGCGAGGTTTCCCTTGTTATGCTAACATCTTGGTTCAAACCAGCCAATCATAAGCCAACCAGTTGAAGCTGAGAAACTATGTAGGAGTCTCGTGAAGGAACATTGGCAGACTTCCACATTCACACTGTTATTTCTTATTTCCAAACTTGCTTTTGTACATTGTGATATACATGTACTTATCTTGGGCTTTTGGTGAAGGAAAATATGTAAGTAATTTTTAAACACTGCTTAGTTATCTTGCTACGTAACGTGCAGACTTAGAGACTACGCCTGTGTTGATCTTCTCGCAGGTTCAAGAATAATGCAAGAATACCCATCTCCCTCCCTCTCCTGTCTGTCCTGTCTGTCTGTCTGACCCCCGCTCTCTCTCTCTTCTCTCTCTCTCCTCTCATCTCTCTCATCCTCTCTCTCACTCTTCCAGTCTCTCTTCTCCTTCTCTCTCTCGCTCGCTCTCTCTCTCTCTCTCCTATTCTCCACCATGCTACTATAAAAAGATTTGACCATCTCTAAACCCATGCTGATTACTGCTGATGAAATTACTCGATCCAAGTGTTTTACTACGGTTTTTCTCCCTTTCCTCTCACGTCCAATGTCCGTCGTCATGCTGATTGAAAGTTTTCCATAACTTCATCATTCTAGTTCTCTTTATTTTCCCGCTCCCGGGGTTACCACTATCTTCACATTCGTATATTTTTTTTTTTTTAAATCTTTCTTTCAGTAAGTAGCTTCACTTAAGCGCTATGAGCTTTACTTGCCTGCTTTTCAAGGTGTAAATTATTGCCATGTTGTTGCTCATATTCCTGTTTTGGTATCCAATTTTTCTTGGGCGGTGGATGTAAACTTTCTGCCATCACTTTGGTGTCTGTGGCCCTCATCTTTGACTCTACCCTCGACTGTGGGGCCCCCCATCGATTGACCTCTACCATCACTTGTGAGGCCCCACATCTCGGACGTCTACACAACCATCACTGTGGGCCCTCATCTTTGACTCTACCATCACTGGTGGGGCCCTCATCTTTGACTCTACCATCACTGTGGGCCCTCATCTTTGACTCTACCATCACTGTGGGCCCTCATCTTTTGACTCTAACCATCACTGTGGGGCCCTCATCGTTGACTCTACCATCGACTGTGCCCCTCATGCTTTGACTCTAACCATCACAGTGGGCCCCAGCTTTGACTCTCTACCCCTCAAACTGTGGGTTGGGCCCCATCTTTGACTCTAACCATCACTGTGGGCCCTCATCTCTGACTCGACCATCTCACTGTGGGCCCTCAACTTTGATTCTACCTCACTGTGGCCCTCTCTTTGACTCTAAACCATCACTGTGGTGCCCTCATCTTTGACTCTACCATCACTGTGAGCCCTCAATTCTCTGTCTCTACATCACAGTGGGCCCTCATCTCTGACTCTACCAACACTGTGGGCCCTCATTCTTCTTTCTCTTGACGTCTAACCATCACTGTGGCCTCTCATCTTTGACTCTACAAAACCATCACTTGTGGGCCTCTATTCTTTGCCTCTACCATCACTGTGGGCCCGCATCTTTGACTCTAATACCTTCAAAGGTGGGCCCTCATCTCTGACTCTACCATCACTGTGCCCTCATCTTTTTGACTCTACCATCACTGTGGGCGCCTCAACATTGACTCTACCATCACTGGTGGGGCCCATCACTTGACTCTAACCATCACTGGGGCCCTCATCTTGACTCTACCATCACTGTGGGGCCCTCATCTCAGACTCTACCATCACTGTGGCCCCTCATCTTTGACTCTACCAACACTGTGGCTCTTTCAGCTTTGACTCTACAATCACTGTGGGCTCTCAGCTTTGACTTACCATCACTGAGTGCTCTCATATTTGACTCTACCATCACTGGTGGCCCTCATCTTTGACTCTAAAAACCATCACGGTGGCCCTCATCTATGACTATACATCACTGTGCTCTCAGCTTGACTCTACCATTACTGTGGGCTCTCAGCTTTGACCTCAAACCATCACTGCGGCTCTCAGCTTTGACTCTACCATCACTGGGGCTCACAGCTTTCGTTGACTCTAACCATCACTGTTCGCCCTCAGCTTTGATTCTACAGCACTGTTGTCCCCTCAGCTTTGACTCTACCATCACTGTGGGCCCTCACTTTAGACTCTACCATCACTGTGGCCCCTCAGTTTGATTCTACCATCACTGTGGGCCCTCAGCTTTGACTCTACCATCACTGTGGGCTCTCAGCTTTGACTCTACCATCACTGTTAGCCCTCAGCATTGATTCTACCATCACTATGGGCCCCCACAGCTTTGGACTCTACCATCACTGTGGCCCACAGCTTTGACCCTAACCCTACCATCACTGTGGGCCCTCAGCTCAGACACTACCTACCAACACTGTAAGGGCCCTCAGCTTTGACTCTATCCTACCATCACTGTGGCCCTCAGCGTTGACTCTAATCTACGATCTCTGTGGCCCACAGCTTTGACTTCTACCTACCATCACTGTGCCCTTCATTTTTGACTCTAGCCCTAACCAGCTCGGTGGGGGCCCCAGCTTTGACTCTTACCCTACCATCACTGTGGACCCCAGTTTGACTCTACCCTACCATCACTGTGGGCTCTCACTAATCCAGCACAAAAGCAGCTTTGACTCTATCCTACCCATCACTGTGGGCCCAGCATTGACTCTACTCTACTATTCACTGTGGGCCCTCAGCTTTGACTCTCCCTACCATCACTGTGGCCCCGAGCTTGTGACCTACCTTACCATTACTGTGGGCCCTCACTTTGACTCTACCCTACCATGCACTGTGGCCTCAGCTTTGACTCTACCCTACCAACACTGTGGCCCTCAGCGCTGACTCTACCACCCTACCATCACTGTGGGGCCTCAGCTCTGACTCTATCCCTACCAATCACTGTGGTCCTCAGCTGTGACTCACTCTACGATCACTGTGGGGCCCCTCACTTGGACTCTACCCTACCATCACTGTGGGGGGCTCCTCAGCTCTGACTCTACCCCTACCATCCACTGTGGGTCCCAACTCTGACTACTCACACACCATCTACTGTGGGTCCTCAACTCTGAACTCTATCCCTACATCACTGTGGAACCCTCAGCTCTGACTCTACCCTACCTTCACTGAGGGCCCTCAGCTCTTGACACTACACCACCACACTGTGGGCCCTCAGCCTGACTCTACCCCTACCAACACTTGGGTCCTTAACTCTGACTCTTCTACCCTACACATCACTGTGGGCCCTCAACTCTGACTCCAACCTCTACCCAACATCACTGTGGGTCCTCAACTCTGACTCTACCCTAACCATCACTGTGGCCCACAACTCTGACTCCTACCCTACCATCAATGTGGGCCCTCAACTCGACCTCAACCCTAACCATCACTGTGGCCCTCAACTCTGACTCAACCCTACCATCACTGTGGGCCCTCAGCTCTGACTCTACCCTACCACACTGTGGTCCCTCACTCTGATCTACCCTACCAGCACTGAGGGCCCTCAGCTTTACTCTACTCTACCTTCACTGTGGCCCTCAGCTCTGGGACTCAACCCTACCAACACTGTGGGCCCTCAGCCCTGACTGCTACCCCCCATCACGTGGACCCTCAGCTCTGCTCTACCCTACCATCACTGTGGACCTCAGCTCTGACTCTACCCCCATCACTGTTGACCCTCAGCTCTGACCTACCCTAACATCACGTGGTCCTCACTTCTGACTCACCCTAACATCACTGTGGCCCTAAACCTGATCTCTACCCTACCATCACTGTGGACCCTCAGCTCTGACTCTACCCTACCATCACTGTGGGTCCTCAGCTCTGACTCTACCCTACCATCACTGTGGACCCTCAGCTCTGACTCTACCCTACCATCACTGTGGACCCTCAGCTCTGACTCTACCCTACCATCACTGTGGGTCCTCAGCTCTGACTCTACCCTACCATCACTGTGGGCCCTCAGCTCTGACTCTACCCTACCATCACTGTGGACCCTCAGCTCTGACTCTACCCTACCATCACTGTGGACCCTCAGCTCTGACTCTACCCTACCATCACTGTGGACCCTCAGCTCTGACTCTACCCTACCATCACTGTGGGCCCTCAGCTCTGACTCTACCCTACCATCACTGTGGGTCCTCAGCTCTGACTTCTACCCTACCATCACTGTGGACCCTCTGCTCTACTCTAACCACTACCATCACTGTGGGTCCTCACTCTGACTCATACCCTACCATCACTGTGGTCCTCAGCTCTGAACTCTATACCCTACCATCACTGTGGGTCCTCAGCTCTGACTCTACCCTACCATCACTGTGGGTCATCACTCTGACACTAAACCCTACCATCACTGTGGTCCTCACTCTGACTCTACCCTACGCAGCACTGTGGACCACCTCAGCTCTGACTCTACCCTACCATCACTGTGGGACCCCTCCACTCGACTCACCCTACCATCACTTTTGGCCCTAAACTCTGACTCTAACCCTACCATCACTGTGGGTCCTCAGCTCTGACTCTTCCCGACCATCACTGTGACCCTTCAGCTCTGACTCTACCCTCACATCACGTGGTCCTTCAACTCGGACTCTAACCCTACCATCACTGTGGCCCTCACTCTGACTCTACCCACTATGTAATCATCCTGGTTTGCATTTTTTAGAATCATACAAATCTCAGTACTCGTGCAGTACTCGTCAGATACGCCGTGCAGTACTCGAGCAGTACTCGTGGGGGGGGCCAAAAGTATTCAAATGAGTAAGTATGTATATTGGCATACATCAACGACTATTTCAATTTTTAATATGGAATTAATAAAGATTTTTCTACAAAAGGTGACTTAGAATGTAGTGAGCTTAAATAGACATGAGCGTAAAAAGAAAAGCAAGACTGTCGTGAGGTGCAGTACACCACTTTCATGTATACAAACTTTAAGCAATGTTCCTTGACTTTGCTGACAGTATTGATTATTAAGTGGTTAAGTGCTATCGTAAAGTCATATGACGTAATGGATTAGTACGGAAAGAGCTTACTGTATTTTAGTGTCATAGATTAAATAATTGCCGTGTGTGTCAAGTAATTGGGCCTCCAGCATTAAAATGGTTATTAACTTAACAATATAGTTTTTACTGGTTCTACAAGGCTTAATGACAGGATTCACATTTTAATTTGCATTAAAAATTCGTATTTGTTTCTCTTGAGTTATATCAAGAAACTGATCGACTTTACTCTGTTCCGTAAGGCTGAAATATTAAGAATAGTCCATAAAAATATTCCCACCCCTTAAGAATCAAGGTAGTTGAGTGGTTCAGTCTGTCACTTAAAGATTTATAAAGGAATTTTCTACATAAACAATGGATGTATGAGAGGTAGTGGTAGTCAATGGTTTACCGTTGTCTCAAGTAGTTGTTGAAAACATTTTCTATATATTGACACATGAACTGCAGAAAATCATCACTTTGACATTATATGGAAAATTTAAATATCACAAGAATTCCAATCAACATTCCCAATTACAACAACGTCTTCCCAACACTATGAAGGAATAACTAGGAATAAAGTGAGTTGTATTCCTTTGTGATTAAGTAGCCTGATAATGTACTTAATAAGTAAATCATTGAATATGTATTTACGAATAGTACATATAGGTTTCGATATTTTTACATCTTGGTCCCATAAGAGGAGACAGACTCAAAAGAATTTTATAATTATCCAGAATTTACACAAGATTTTTTTTTTTTTTAATTTTTTAGCCTGCCCTCAGTTTTACTAGAAGTAACCACGCATGCATCGTATCATTGAATCATATTTTACCAACTTTAACATAAAAAACGAAAATTTACTTCTCTAAAGTTACTAGATTAATCACTATATTGTTATCACGATACATACTGTCGAAATTAACTAGTAAACGAGTCTTGAAGAAATTAGTGCAGTTGGAGACAGAAACTTGCAGATTCAGTGTGACTCAAAGTGAAACTGATCTATGTGGCGAAAATAATACTGTAAGAAGGTTGTTACTGTTAGACTAAGTTATAAAGTAATCTCTAGGTATTCGTTTTGTATGGCATGTCTATGACATAAGAAACAAGTTGACAGAGACTCTGCATTATTATTCGAGTGTTTAAAACATCCTACCTTTCAGAGACCTTGTCTTGCAAACCTTACCAGATAATAGCAAAACATTCATTTCCTAAAGCTTAATATCTGAAATCTTGAGGTTGATCAGAATTTTCATCCCAAGATGAATGTCTAGTTTCTAAGAGACTGGATCCAGTGTGGTTATATACATCAACGTATGAGTAACTGTAAATATGAAATGATTAAATATTTCTCTTCTAGTAATGAACAATGCCAGTAAGTTCAGACAAAGATCCAATTTGACCTCTGGAACATTTTATTGTTCTGCTACACATCAGAATAGCATGATGTTTTAAGTCAAGTTAATAATGCTGCAGGCCGTTACAAATAATTTGAGTTTTACACCCGCATCCCATATATTGAAGACTTTTAAAAAATTCTACGAACCCAATTTCCTCCCTTTACCAACAACAGAATCTATAAGGCAGTGTTGTAATACTATCCATGAATTGAGGAAAAATGGATGCCTTGTAACTTAACTGACTTAGGAAAATGAAATAATGCACTAGAAATGTACTATACCCAAAAGACTGGGAGGACTGTGCCAACGAAAGAAAGACCAGGGAGGTTAAAAGATTGAGAACAATCATTACAATACCAAGAGGAAGGATATGATCCAGCTGACCAAATTTTCAGAATAAAAGAACGAGGGTCATCAAGTTCAGACCCGATATTCAAAAAGAAAAGTTATGAAGCAAGTTCGTTGCAGCAGAACCGAGAAAGATAGCCAGGACGACGCCATGGAACTAAGGAAGACAGGTCAAAGCCATGGACAGACAGGTGAGTGAAGCATTGTGAACACAATTACACAACCACCCACAGAATCACCCAGAGAAACCCTCAACCTCTTCCACCTCATACCAGTGAAAACTATAACTAAAACAAGCCACACTCACAGTCCCCCTCACCCCAACAGCATTAATACCGCCATCATCAGAAATCTCCCTCAGTACCCCAGCCCTGCCTTCCGCACCACAAGCCGCACACCCCATCCATAACCCCACAGAATGCAGTACGGATAGGAATCTGAAAATATGGTACACCAACTCGTCTGGAATAACCAATGAGTGTAGAGTGGCAAGAACGAATCTCGAATCAATCTTCGGAACATAGTACATCACAGACAAAGCTCATGGGGGTGATAGATGCAATCTTCTCGAATGGACGCAGATCCTGAAGAAAACGAAACAAGGGTAGGGTTGCAATGCTCATGAAAAAACAATGGACTTTCGAGGAGATGGAGGTCAGGTGTGAGTGGAAGCAGACAAATACATTTAGATCACTTCAGAAGCAAGTCCAAAAAAGATAGTGAGTACACCCGGGCAACTGACAGCGGAGACGAAGACACGCGAACAATGACAGTAACAGAAGTGTGGACATACTGGCCAAGGTAGCCAGGGCAAAGTTACACGTCATGGGAATTTCAAACCACAAGGGAGACATAAGAGGGAAACCAGGACCATATGGGGGAACCAGAGGCTAAGGGTTGGAAACAGTATTGGAAAACGTCAATGCACCAACATGTTTGACACAACAGCAAGTGGAGGAGAGATGCACCATCAAGGCTGGACCTCATATTTACCTTGTACAGTTCAAACAGAATATTACACATGAAAGGGCCCACCCCCAACAACACACAACGTGTCAGAGTGGGCGCCTGTAGAAGGAGATTCTACAGGGTCAAGTCTAGTGCAGTGCTGTTTCCAGGTATAAGTGAATAACATGACGGACAGACGTAAGCTAATGTCAAGAACTCAATCTGATGAGGATCAATAGGACCTAAATGGGAATTGGACAAGATGCAAACCTGTTCCAGCAAACTTGCCTCCTAGAATTTACCCCACCATGTGCAATGTCATGAAGATTGGGGGAGGTCTAAAGAAGACCGCAAACAGAGTACAAGCTAGAGCCCAATACAATCTCACTCAAGAAAAGATCTTGGGGTGAGTAATAAAATAGAGCACATCCTCCTGAGGCACGTTAATCAAATACAGCTGCAGCATAATGGGTCCATCAAAACCTAAGAAGAGCATTTCGACCCTACACTTAGTTAGAGAATCGATCAGACTAACCGTTGTACGTGAGTCCCACATGGAGTATGCAGCTCAGTATTTTGAACCCACACTTGGTCAAAGTTTGGCAGCAAGACTAATCCCGTAGCTAGGGGGTGTCCTACGAGTGCAGAGGTTAAGGTAAACTGACCTGCGACATTAAACAGAGGGGAGGGGGGGGGAACATGATAAAGAACAAAAAAAAATACAAAAATACTAAAAACTGTTAAGGTGGATAAGGACTGGATGTTTTCCAGGATGGGACACGAGCAACAAGGGTTACAACTGCTTAATCGAAGACTCGCCTTAAGTCACAGGATGTTAGGAGTCATTTCTTCAGGCAAATGTTGTCAAAAGTGAACAGTCTAGAGAGTAATGTAGTGTAGCCAAGATCCAAAAAGCCATGAGTTTGGGAGAGATAGAACCTATTAGCGACCACAAAAAAGGGGGCGGGGACCTGTTAATGACCCGAGCTACCCAACACAGTTCCAAAGATTATGCAAAAGCTGAGGAGCAGGCAGGAATAAACAAAAATGCAATGAATCAGACAAGAAGAAACAAGTATCAGGTGCGTGACCGAGGTGTCCAGAGTGGGCACCTGTGAAGACCTGGTTTACCACAAGGATCCGTTAAGAGGGTCTGTTGTTCTGGTATAATGTGAATGAACATAATGGAAGGATAGATTCAGATGTGTCCCTGTTTTGCAAACTCTGTGAAGCAATGGGGAGAATTCAAAATGCATAGGATCCAGAAGAGTGAGGTGTAGGTCCTTTTCGCAGAACCCTCGAACAGTTTTTGAAGGAGCCTCCCTCTTGCTTATGAAAAAGAAAACAAGAAAAAATAAGTTCTAACAAAGCAATAAACAAATTTTATTGAATATAACAATTATCTAAATATAAAACATACATGAAATCGTCCTAACTGAACAAATTGTGGGAAATTAATGAAGTAAATAAACTGAACACCGGCTATTATGTATCAAAGATGCCTCTCCGAGTCAGCCGTTTGGTATGGCAAAGGCGCAACTAGGAATTGCGGAGTGTAACGGACGATGGAGCAAGTAAGGTCACAGGTGGTCGTGACTGTTGTGAAGTCCACTCCAACGGTGACAATACCTAATAACAGGAGTTCAGCTAGCAGCTTAGGTAAGAGCTAGTTGCTGCATTTGAATTGAACTGAAAATTCGTCAATAGAGTATAAAGAAACAAGGTAAATTCCTCATATGGTTGCCAGAAAATAATAACTCTGTCCCTGGTGGGATAGAAAACAGTTTCTCAAATAGGCTTTTGACCTGCACAGATAAAGATCTTAAAGCAAAGGTGAAGGAACAGCAGAGTTTTCCAAAATGCGGCCTTTGATGAGATTATGGACCTGCACATAAAGGTCTCGGTAATGTAGAACGTGGAACCAAAGAAAGGAACACCAAGGTCCCAAGACGATAAATTCTTCAGTTTTTCTGATCTCTTATTAGATCGTACTGCCGGCTCGTCTCCTGCCAGTGACACTATCATTCAAGCAATGATAAGAAAGTAAATAAAAATGAATTACGATACCTGACAAGGTGTCATTTCCACAATGATAACGTCAAGGACTTTATGAGAAAAGATGAGTGAACACAATATATCTTAATAAACGTAGTTGTATACCATCCGGACAAAGTAAAAATCCTAACAAGAGTATAACTTTATGTCTCTATTATTTTAAAAAAAAATAATAAACAGATAATAACTACAATTAATAGAGGGGATTTATACTAACAAGAACTTGATGCATGCAGGGAGTCAAGTAGACTCAACTCTGCCAGCAAGGACCCCTTATTGACCTCCACCCAATTGAAGATGGGGGGGGGGGTATTAAAATTAACTGCTCACATGACCCCTTCTTCTGAACATGTATACAACCAGTCTTACATTCCTCCACCAGTCCATTTCAGTTTTCCCACTCTTATTAATGAACTTTTCCCCACACTAGTACCACACAAAGATCTGGATAGGGTGCAACCCTGTCCAACAACTAGCTCCAGATTTGAAAACCAAGTGCAAAGTGGGGCCAAATTCTGCAGACTTCACTCAGTATACAAGCTCCTAGGGTGAGATAATACGTTAATGATATTCACTGTGTAAGTCAAGCACCATATGGAACCCCCGTCCTGGCCAGCATTTTCAAGAAATTAGAGAAAGTGCAAAGGGTTTGCAACAAGACAAATCCTTAAGTAAAGTAGTATGTCTACGAGGAGAGGTTAATTAATGGAAATCAACCTGATGATACTGGAGGACGGGAGGGATAGAAAAGCATGAGAACGACATGAAGAATACTGAGAGGAATTGACAAGGTGGATAGGGACAGAATGTTTCACAGAAGGGACACAGGAACAAGGGGGGGGGTTACAACATAGCTTTTTTCATCACATAGCTTTAAGAAAAGTTACGATAAAGCTCAAGGAGCACAGAGTGGACCTAGTTGTGACCAGCGAAGAGGCGGTGCCAGGAGCCGTGATCGATGCCTGCAACTACAAATAGGTGACTTAACACACACATACACACACACTCTCCCTCACACACACACACACACACACACACACACACACACACACACACACACACACACACACACCAAACACACACACACACACACACACACACACACACACACACACAACACACACACACACCACACTCATAGCCTTTTCCCTCGCCCTCCTTTCTCCCCTCTCTCTCTCTTTCTCTCCCTCTCCCTCTCCCTCTCTTTCTCCCTCTCTCTACCCTTTCTCTCCCCCCTCACATTTCTCTCTCTCCCCCTTGGTCTTATCCCTCACCCCCATACTCTCTCTCTCTCTCCCTGTTTTCTACCCTTTCTCTCCTCTCTCTTCCCTCTTTCTACCCTTTCTCTCTCCTCTCTCTCCCTTTCTACCCTTTCTCTCTCCCCCCCACACCCCCTCCCTCCTCTAGCCTTCTGTCTGTGGTAATAAAAAGAAAAGAAAAAAAAAATATGGGTGGCCTTAGAGGACGGAAAACCAGAGATCTGGTAGACGAACCAGGGAGGAAAGACTGGGAGTTAGAGCTCCAAAAAAGGGAGGAAGAGTGGGGAAGGAAGATAGTAGAGCTTGGTAAGAAATAATGAGGAGCGGGTAGCTGAAGAGTGCAGGAAGTGGGAAGTACAGGTCTTAGCAGCAGAAGCTAGGATACAGTGCTTAGAAGAGAAACTGCAAAGCCTGAAACAGATTAGAGAGACAAATGACAATTCAGATGTGACATCAGGAAATTCAAAGTCAGGCGCAGACAAGGGATGGTAAGCAACAACGGAGACATGCCGTACACGAAGCCCTATCAGACCCACGTGGGGCCAGGGAAAAGACGATGAGCACACTGAGATCAAACGACAGGTCTGAAGACAATGAAGGAAATTCAAAGTCAGGCGCAGACAAGGGATGGTAAGCAACAACGGAGACATGCCGTACACGAAGGCCCTATCAGACCACGTGGGGCCAGGGAAAAGACGATGAGCACACTAAGATCAAGCGACAGGTCCGAAGACAATGAAGGTTTGTTATATGCAGAGATTCTAACAGCCAACAGCAGTACAGGACAGCTGGTCAGGAAAGACAGTTCACTGAGAAAGAAAGTTTCAGATATGACAGGACTGAAGGCAAGAACATGTCAATGGAAGGAAATAAAATGCCTCAGAGGAAGCAGATGGAGACTCAGTGGGAGGAGGGAAGGGCGAGGTCAGTTTTTGTGTACGGGCTCCAAGAAGCCAAGGGGGCCAACTTTGAAGAAATAAAACAGGAGGAGAAAAAAATGATTGAAGGCATCATGAAAACAATAGGGGAGGGCAATATGACTCAGGTGACAAATTTTCAGAGAATTGGGTGGTTTGCGAGTGGAAGGATACGGCCTGTCAGAGTAACTTTCAAGGAAGAATCAGTTCGAACTAGGATTCTGCAAGAGAAAGCAAGACTGAGGGACAAAGAGGGGTACCAGAGAGTATACCTCGACCGCGACAGAACACAAGAAGAAAGGACTACACTGAAAGAGAGGGTACAGAGACGCAAGGAGGAACGAGAAGCAATGAAAATGAGCAGGACCCAGACACAGGAGGAAGGGCAAACACACCCCACAGAATCTCCCACCAAAAGACTCCACCCGCGACATTCCCAACGCAACTGAGCAACCTATACTACAACCCACTCATTGTTCCCTCTGCCACCAACCCCCATATCACAAACCTCACCCCAACAGCTGTCCCTTATGGGCATTCTGACCCCACCCCCATCAACACAAACCCCACCTACACCACAGCCCCATATAGGCCCCACCAAGGCTCTCGCTCCCCCAACCCCAATATACTTGCATGACCACAATGATAGAAAAGAAACTAAAGGTTTGGTACACAAACGCGGATGGAATAACGAATAAACATGGGAGTGGAATGAAAGAATCAGTGAAAAATCCCCAGACATCATAGCAGTCACAGAAACAAAACTCGCTGAGACAATAACAGACACAATCTTCCCAACAGGATATCAGATCCTGAGGAAAGATAGAAGGAGTAGAGGGGGAGGAGGGGTTGTACTGCTCATAAAACACCAATGGGGATTTGAGGAAATGGAAGGCATGGACATGATTGGAGAAAGAGACTACATTGTAGGTACAATTCAGTCCGGAGAACATAAAGTAGTCATTGGAGTGATGTATAACCCACCACAGAACTGCAGGAGGCCAAAGAGAGGAGTACGAAGAAAACAACAGGGTGATGGTGGACACACTGGCTGAGGTGGCAAGAAGAGCTCACTCGAGCAGAGCAAAGTTACTGGTAATGGGCGATTTCAACCACAGGGAGATCGACTGGGAAAACCTGGAGCCACATGGGGGTCCCGAAACATGGAGAGCCAAGATGATGGATGTGGTACTTGAAAACCCTCATGCATCAACATGTCAGGGACACAACCAAGAGAGAGGGGAGGATGAGCCAGCAAGACTGGATCTTGTGTTCACCCGAGAGCAGTTCAGACATGAGGGAACACTTACGAGGCCCCTTGGAGCTAGAATTCCCCTTTTTCCCCCCCAATTCAAAAACCCCCCCCCCCCCTTTTTTTGGGATTTAAACCCCCCAAACCCCCAAAAAAAACCCCCCCTACACCCCCAAAAGGGCCCCCCAAAAAACCCCTCCCAAACCCCAAAATTTAATCTTAGAAAATAAAAAAGAAAAAAGGGGTTTTGGCCAAAAACCATGGAATGAAAAATGGGAGTGAAAAAAAGGGAAAAAAACCCAAAAACATCCCAAAACCCAAAAATCTAAAAAAACCCCAAAAAACCCCCAAAGGATAAATAACGGGAAAGTTAAAAAATGAGGGGAAAAGATTTTCGGGAAAAAAACCAAGGGTTTAAAAGGAAGGGGACTGGGAAAAAAGCACATGGGTCAATTAGTCCGGAGGTAAAAAAAAAAAAGGGAAAAAAAAAAAAAAAAATAAAAAAAAAAAAAAAAAAAAAAAAAAAAGGGGGGAAAAAAAAAAAAAAAAAAATTAAAAAAAAAAAAAAAATAAAAAAAAAAAAAAAAAAAAAAAAAAAAAAAAAAAAGAAAAATGAAAAAAAGAAAAAAACCAGAAAGGGGGGAAAACCAGAAGAGGAGGGGGAAGCAGGACTTGGGAAAATTTAAAGGCCCCCCGGGGGGTTTTGGGTCGGGGGTTTTTTTTTAAATAGAGTTACCAAGGGGAAAAGGAAAGAACAAGGGACAGGCCAAACATAAAGGGGGGGTAAAAGGGTATGAAATTTCCCTCGGGGGGTTAGGGGACGGGAAAAAGGTGGGAAAATCAGTAAACAAAGGAGGGAAATATGTGAAACAAGTGCAAGGGGAGGGAAAGTTTTGTTCCCAAGGGAAAAGAAATAATAGGAAGACCAAAACGAGTCCTTGTTTTCCCAAGGGGTAGGGGGCAAAAACTAAGTGCAAAAGAGAATGGAAAAGGACAGGAGGCATAGGGCCCGGAAAAAAAAGGGGATTATAAAGACAAACGAGTAGCGCAATTAAGGGGGGGGCCCCCGCATAGAAAAAAGACAAGCATCGAAAGTCAAATCTGACCCAAACTGTGTATAGCCACATTAGAGGAAGACAAAGTCAAGGCCAGTGAAAAAGGCTGAGGAAAGAAGGTGGAGAACCACAAAAAACATCAAAGGTATTTGAGGAGCTCAACACGGGGTTTAAGGAAGTATTTACAGAGAGACGGAAGGCCTCGGGGGGGGCAGACCAGAGGGGGACACCAAAGAAACACCAACAGTTTTTGGACGACAACATAAGATGAGGAGGAGGGAAGAAATGCTAAGGGCATCGATACCTAAAAGGGAAATGGGACCGGACAACACTCTCCGTGGGTCCTTAAGAGGACGATATGTTGTGCGTACCACTTACCACAATCTTAAACACCCCCCTGGAAACGGGGCAAAACCTGGGGTATGGAAACGGAAAATGTAGTTCCCATTTTCAAAAAAGGAACAAAAAGAGGCACTAAACAAAGCCCCTGTGTCATTGACGTGTATAGTAAAAATTTTAGGGAGAAGTTTCAGGGGGAGAGTGGGGGACACCTGGAAGGGGAAACAGGATATAAACCCAAACCAGCCGGATTCCGGGAAAGGAAAATCCGGTCACAAACCTTTGGGTTTTATAAAAAAATAAAAAAAGTAAGACAAAAGGAGGGTGGGTTGATTATTTCGGGATGCAAGAAGGCCCCTTTGACACAGTTCCTCACAAAGATTAGTGCAAAGCAAGCATCAGGCCTTAAAAACGGGAAAGGGCACTGCAATGGATCAGAGGGAAACCCACGGGGGGCAACAACGATCATGGTACGAATGATGTATCACGTGGGGACCCTTTACGAGCGGGGGGCCCCAGGGGGGGGTCCCAGGACCAGTGTTTTTGGTATATGTGAACGCATTTCAAGGGTTTTTACTCGAAGTGTCCCCGTTTGCAGATGATGTGAAATTAATGAGGAGAATTAAATCTAAATGAGGACCAGGCAGGACTTCAAGAGACCTGGACAGACTGGACACCTGGTCCAGCAAATGGCTTCTCGAATTTAATCCTGCCAAATGCAAAGTCATGAAGATAGGGGAAGGGCACAGAAGACCACAGACAGAGTATAGGCTAGGTGGCCAAAGACTGCAAACCTCACTCAAGGAGAAAGATCTTGGGGTGAGTATAACACCGAGCATGTCTCCGGAAGCACACATCAATCAGATAACTGCTGCAGCATATGGGCGCCTGGCAAACCTGAGAACAGCATTCCGATACCTAGTAAGGAATCATTCAAGACACTGTACACCCGTGTAGTCAGGCCCATACTGGAGTATGCAGCACCTGTTTGGAACCCGCACTTGATAAAGCACGTCAAGAAACTAGAGAAGTACAAAGGTTTGCAACAAGGTTAGTTCCAGAGCAAAGGGGGAATGTCTATGAAGAAAGATTAAGGGAAATCGGCCTGACGACACTGGAGGACAGGAGGGTCAGGGGAGACATGATAACGACATATAAAAAAACTGCGTGGAATAGACAAGGTGGACAAGGACAGGATGTTCCAGGGAGGGGACACAGAAACAAGAGGCCACAATTGGAAGTTGAAGACACAAATGAGTCAGAGAGATAGTAGGAAGTATTTCTTCAGTCATAGAGTTGTAAGGCAGTGGAATAGCCTAGAAAATGACGTAGTGGAGGCAGGAACCATACACAGTTTTAAGACGAGGTTTGATAAAGCTCATGGAGCGGGAGAAAGAGGGCCTAGTAGCAACCGGTGAAGAGGCGGGGCCAGGAGCTAGGACTCGACCCCTGCAACCACAAATAGGTGAGTACAAATAGGTGAGTACACACACACACACACACACACACAATTGGCAGTTGAAGACTTTGATGAGTTAAAGAGATGTTAGGAAGCATTTCTTTAGTGTTAGAGTTGTCAGGAAGTGGAATAATCTGGCAAGTGATGTAGTGGAGGCAAGAACCATACATTGTTATAAGACGAGGTATGATAAAGCTCATGGAGTAGGGATAGAGAGGACCTAGTAGCAATAAGTGAAGAGGCGGGGCCAAGAGCCATGTATCGACCCCTGCAACCACAAATAGGTGAGTACCTTACAGAACACACTACCACCACGACACCCCCACTAAAAATAACAATATGGTATCCCAAAAGGTAGGATGGAGAAGCAAGGGAACTGGGAATAGCTGGTCTGAGAAAGAATCATGGGCAGAAAGGCTCAAGAACACACTGGTACTAGAATGGGAAAAATTACTAAACGAGTTTTACAACACAATGATGGAGAAGATATCTAAGCAGAGCATAAAAGTGGAGATATGAGCTGTAGCTGCTGAGGTAAAGATGCAGAGCCTGGCAAAAGAATTAGAAATGCTGAAGTAGGATACAGAGACGAGACCCAATAGGAGCAAGGTGCTGGAATTGGACCATCAGTGGACAGCGAGGACAGAAAGGGGGAAGGAGATAAGTACCTTGCAGAAGTGATATCAGGCCACTAGGACGTCTGGGAGACCATAAGGAAAACAATTGAAAAGATGCTAAAATCGGATCCAGAGATATGGAGGGGAAAAAATTGGAAGAGGAGAGTGAGAAGTCACCTTATGTTCATGTGCTTCATGAGGCAGAAGGTGGAACCTATGATGAAAGGAGACAAGGGAAGGGGGGTGGGAGGAGAGATTGAGAGTCTAATTGCAATAACAGAGGAGGACATGTTCTAGTTGACAAATTTTCAGAGACTTGCGGGTACTTGAGGGAAAAATCGCCCAGTTAAACTGACATTCAAGAGAGAAATGGTGCATAATATGAAAAACACTGAGTAGACCTAGTAGTGACCAGTGAAGAGGCGGGGACAGGAGATATGAATCGACCCCTGCAACCATAATTAGGTGAGTACAATAACCAGAAACAAGCCACACTCCACAGGATTGCAAATCACCTGGATTCCCAAAATCTGCACAATCCAGGGCAACATGGGTTCAGGGCAGGTCGCTCCTGCCTCTCACAACTACTGGATCACTATGACATGGCCTTGGATGCACTGGAAGAAAATCAGAATGCAGATGTAATATACACAGACTTTGCAAAAGCATTTGACAAATGCGATCATGGCGTAATAGCCCATAAAATACGTGCTAAAGGAATAACTGGGAAAGTGGGGAGATGGATCTTCAACTTCCTAACAAATCGAACACAAAGAGTAGTGGTCAACAGAGTTAAATCGGAGGCTGCCATAGTGAAGAGCTCTGTTCCACAAGGCACAGAACTCGCCCCCATCTTATTCCTTATCCTCATATCAGACATAAACAGAGATATACACCACAGCACCGTATCCATCCTTTGCGGATGATACTAGGATCTGCATGAGGCTGTCATCTGCTGAGGACGCGGTTAACCTCCAATAAGATAAAAAACAAAGTTTTCCAGTGGGCAACGGTAAACAAAAATGATGTTCAATGAGGACAAATTCCAACTACTCCGTTATGGAAAACTGGAGGAGATAATAACTAGAACAGAGTATACTACTGACTCCGGCCATACAATAGAGCGGAAAAATAATGTAAGGGACCTGGGAGTAGTAATGTCTGAGGATCTCACTTTCAAGGATCACAACAGTGCCACGATCGCACGTGCAAAGAAAATGATAGGATGGATAATGAGAACTTTCAAAACGAGAGATGCCAAGCCCATGATGATCCTTTTCAAATCACTTGTTCTCTCTAGGCTGGAATACTGCTGTACATTAACATCTCCATACAAAGCAGGGTGAAATCGCAGATCTAGAGAGTGTACAGAGATCCTTTACTGCACGTATAAGTTCTGTCAAGCACCTTAACTACTGGGAACGCTTGGAAGCACTTGACTTGTACTCGTTGGAACGCAGGAGGGAGAGATATATCATAATCTACACTTGGAAAATCTTGGAAGGAATGGTCCCAAATCTGCACACAGAAATCACTCCCTACGAAAGTAAAAGACTGGGCAGGCGATGCAAAATGCCCCAATAAAAAGTAGGGGCGCCATTTGGTACACTAAGGGAAAACACCATAAGTGTCCGGGGCCCAAAACTGTTCAACAGCCTCCCATCAAGCATTAGGGGAATTGCCAATAAACCCCTGGCTGCCTTCAAGAGAGAGCTGGACAGATACCTAAAATCAGTGCCGGATCAGCCGGGCTGTGGCTCGTACGTCGGACTGCGTGCGGCCAGCAGTAACAGCCTAGTTGATCAGGCCCTGATCCATCGGGAGGCCTGGTCATGGACCGGGCCGCGGGGGCGTTGATCCCCGGAATAACCTCCAGGTAACCTCCAGGTAACCCCAGTCCCCACCTCCCATAGCACTAAAACTACCATCGTCGCAGCCTTCCATAATACCCAGCCCTAATTTTCGTATACACAGCCTGTACCAACCCCTCTCCTTCCCAGAATACAGTACTGGAAAGGAAGCTGAAGGTATGGTACACCAACGCAGATGGAATATCAGATAAGAGTGAGGAGTGGCAACCCCGGACATAATAGTACTCAGAGACAAAACTTATGAGGGTGATAACAGACGTGATCTTCCCAACCGGATATCAGATCTTGAGGAAAGACTAGGTAAACAGATGGGAAGATGGATTTGCACTGCTCATTAAAAACCAATGAAGTTTTTGAGATGGGAGGACTGGATAGAAGAGAAGCAGATGAGTACATAGAATACCTCCTTAAATATTCTGTTGAGCTCTTCACATACTTGCTGGTCGCTCTCTATGAGCTTCCCTCCTTCCTTTCTCAGCCTGATTAGCTGGTCCTTGACTGTTGTTTTCTCCTAATGTGGTTGTATAACAACCTTGGGTCAGATTTGGCTCTATCTCTTTTTACATGAATATTTGTTTCTGACCCTTTGGTTCATTTCCTTGTTTTTCTAATTCATTTGCCTTCAGTAATTTTTCCATGCTCGAGCAAACCTGGCTGTGGCCTTTTCACATATCCTAGTAAACCACAGGCTCATTCTGGTCTTCCCATTTTTTTTGTTGCCCTTTGGTACGAACTTCTCTGTTTTCCTGCACTTTCTCGTCAGGTGTTTTATCATTTCCTTTAGCTCTGTATCTCACTGTACCTCATGCACCGTACCTCAGACCAGGGGTCCAAAAGTGATGAGACAAGTGATGTACAATCCGCCTCCGAGCAGCAGGAGACCATGACAAGAGAGCAACAGAGCGATGATGGACACACAAGCCGAGGTGGTAAGAAGGGTCCAGATGGGTAGGGCAATGTTACTAGTCCTGGATTTCAACAACAAGGAGATTGACTGTGGAAACCTGGAGCCACATGCGGGTCCAGAGACGTGGATGGCTAAGATGCTGGAGGCGGTGCTGTAAAACTTCATGCTTCCAGCATATTTCGGACACAACCAGAGAGAGAGGAGAGGAAGAACTATTAAGGCTAGACCTCGTGTTCCCTTTGAAAAGTTCAGACATAGGGGATATAACATAAAAGGCCCTCGGCTCAAGTGATCTCATGGTCCTGAGTTTCGAATACATTCTAGAGTTAACAGTGGAGAGTGAAACGGCATGAGGACAGGAGAAGCTACACTTCAAGAAAAGGGGACTACATAGGCATGTGGCAATTCCTATATGAGGTACAATGGGAAACAGAGCTAAAGGAGAAGACAGTAATTAAATGATGGAACATGTGACCACAAAGTGCACGGGAGAAGAGAAGAAGTTCCTACCAAGGGACAACAGAAACATTGGACTCCATTGTTTACTCGGAGATGAGGAGAGATTAAAGCCAAGTCGTGTGCTAAAACTGGAAAAAGTACTGAAGGTAAATGACTCAGAAAAATAAGGAACTGAGTCAAAGAGCCAAAAACGAATATTCATGGATAAGGAGATGGACCCAGCGGCAATATGAGAACGACATAACATCAAAAGCCAACTCAAGGTTGTTATGCAGCTACATTAGGAGGAAAACAACAGTCAAGGACCAGGTAATCAGGCTAAGGAAGGAAGGAGAGGAGCTCATAGGGAGCGACCATGAAGTATACGATGAGCTCAGCTCAATATTTAAGGCTATATTCACGGTGTAGACAGAAAGGCTTCCAGGAAACCGAGGTGGTAGGGTATGCCAGCAAGTGCTAGACACACTGTACACAACCGAGGAGGAGGCGAAGAAACATCTAGGCAAACTAGATACCTCGAAGGCGGTGGGCCCTGATAACGTCTCTCCTTGGGTCCTGAGAGAAGGAACAGACGCACTGTGTACGCCGCTGACAACAATCTTTAATAAATCTATTGAAATAGGGGAACTGCTTCAGGTATGGAAGACAGCAAATGTAGTCCCTCTTTTTAAGAAAGGAGACAGACAAGCAGCAGTGAACTACAGACCATTGTCACTGACTTGTACATTACGTAAAGTCATGAAGAAGAGTATTAGGAGAAGAGTGGTGGAGCATCTAGAAAGGAATGGGATAAAACAGGACAACCAGCAACGCTTCAGTGATGGAAAATCCTGTATTACAAACCTACTGGAGTTCTACGAGAAGTAAAACAGGAGAGGGATGGGTAGACTGCATCTTCTTTTATTGCAAGAAGACTTTGCAGACAACAGCACACAAGAGACTGGTTTAAAAGTTACAGAAACAGGCACAAAAAAACAGGGAAAGTATTGCACTGGATCAGGGTATACCTAAAAGGAAAGGAAAAAAGTGTGTTGGTAAGTGGTTAAGCGTTAGAGTGGCGCATGTGTCGAGTGGGGTTTCACAAGGGTCAGTCCTAGGCCCGGTGTTGTTTCCAGAATGTGAATGACATGACAGAAAGAATAGATACAGAGGCGACCCTGTTCGCAGGCGGTGTGAAGCTAATGAAGGGAATACAAGTGTGCGAGGATCGAGTAAGCCAACAAAGAGATTTGGACAGGCTGCAAGCCTGGTCCGCCAAATAGCTCCTGCAGTTTAATAAAACCAACAAGTGCAAAGTCATGAAGTTTGGGGAAGGACAAAGAAGACCGCAGACGGAGTACAGTCTAGGAGGTCAAAGGCTGCAAAACTCACTTAAGGAAAATGATCTTGGGGTGAGCATCATACCGAGCACATCTGAGGCGCACATCAACCAAATAACGACTGCAGCATATGGGCGCCTGGCAAACCTAAGAATAGCATATCAACATCTAATTAACGATTCAATCAAAACACTGCACAATACACTGTGTACGTCAGACCCATATTGGAGAACACAGCACCTGGTCAAGCACGACAAGAAATTAGAGAAAATGCAAAAGTTTGCAACAAGACTAGTCCCGGAGCTAAAGGGTATGCCGTACAAGGAGAGGTTAAAGGAAATCAATCTGACCGCACTGGAGGACAGGACGTATAGGGGGGACATGATAACGGCATATAGAATACTGAGAGTATTTGACAAGGTGAATAGCGACTGAATGTATCACAGATGCGACATAGCAAAAGGGGTCACAACTGGAAGTTGAACACTCATATGAGTCACAGGAATGTTAGGAAGTATTTCTTCAGTCATAGACTTGCCAGGAAGTGGAACATTCTAAAGAGTGATGTAATGGAGACAGGATCTATACATAACTTTAAGAAGAGATATGATAAAGCTCATGGAGGGGGAGAGAGTGGACCTAGAAGCGACCAGCGAAGAAGAGGGGCCAGGAGCTGTGAATCGACCCTTTCAAACACAACTGGGTGAGTACAACTAGGTGAGTACTTACACACACACACACACACACACACAAATGTACTCACACCACGTACACTAACACACACACACACACACACACACACACACACACACACACACACACACACACACAAAGTACAGTACAGTACAGTACAGTCAAGGGGGCCAGACACTACAAACCTCACTCAAGGAAAAGGATCCTGGGGTGGGTATAACACCAGGCACATCTCCTGAGGCGCACATCAGCCAAATAACTGTTGCAGCAAATGGGGGCCTGGCAAACCTAAGAGCAGCATTCCGACATCTAAATAAGGAATCATTCAGGACCCTGTATATTGTGTACATTGGGCCCATATTGGAGTATACGGCACCAGTTTGGAACCCTCACCTAGCCAAGCATGTAAGGAAACTAGAGAAAGTGCAAAGGTTTGCTAAGGAGTATGTCTTACGAGGAGAGGTTAAGGGAAATCGATCTGACGACACTGGAAGACAGGAGAGATAGGAGGGGGTGTGATAACAGCATATAAAATACTGAGAGGAATCGACAAGGTGGACAGAAACAATATGTTCCAGGGATGGGACACAGCAACAAGGGGACACAGTTGGCAGTTGAAGACTCAGATGAATCACAGGGATTTAGGAAGTATTTCTTCAGTCACAGAGTTGTCAGGAAGTGGAATAGTCTGGAAGTGATGTAGTGGAGGCAGGATCCATACGTAGGTGTAAGATGTATGATAAAGCTCATGGAGCGGGAAGAGTGATAATGAACAAGCGGGGCCAGGAGCTGTGACTCGACCTCTGCAACCACAACCAAGTGAGGTGAGTGGCACACACACCACACACACACACACACACACACACAACACACACACAACACCGTGCATGTATGAAATTTTGAACTAATTATATACTTAAAACAAATTGTTGTTTCGAGATGGTGATTTCTTGTGTATGTATAAATGTATGTTTGCATGAATGTAGGTACGAATATATGTATGCTTGTTTGCATTTTTATTTTTTTTATTATCACACTGGCCGATTCCCACCAAGGCAGGGTGGCCCGAAAAAGAAAAACTTTCACCATCATTCACTCCATCACTGTCTTGCCAGAAGGGTGCTTTACACTACAGTTTTTAAACTGCAACATTAACACCCCTCCTTCAGAGTGCAGGCACTGTACTTCCCATCTCCAGGACTCAAGTCCGGCCTGCCGGTTTCCCTGAACCCCTTCATAAATGTTACTTTGCTTACACTCCAACAGCACGTCAAGTATTAAAAACCATTTGTCTCCATTCACTCCTATCAAACACGCTCACGCATACCTGCTGGAAGTCCAAGCCCCTCGCACACAAAGCCTCCTTTACCCCCTCTCTCCAACCTTTCCTAGGCGACCCCTACCCCGCCTTCTTTAAATACAGACTGATACACTCTTGAAGTCATTCTGTTTCGCTCCATTCTCTCTACATGTCCGAACCACCTCAACAACCCTTCCTCATGCCCTCTGGACATCAGTTTTGGTAATCCCGCACCTCCTCCTATTTCCAAACTACGAATTCTCTGCATTATATTCACACCACACATTTGCCCTCAGACATGACATCTCCACTGCCTCCAGCCTTCTCCTCGCTGCAACATTCATCACCCATGCTTCACACCCATATAAGAGCGTTGGTAAAACTATACTCTCATACATTCCCCTCTTTGCCTCCAAGGACAAAGTTCTTTGTCTCCACAGACTCCTAACTGCACCACACACTCTTTTCCCCTCATCAATTCTAAGATTCACCTCATCTTTCGTAGACCCATCCGCTGACACGTCCACTCCCAAATATCTGAATACATTCACCTCCTCCATACTCTCTCCCTCCAATCTGATATTCAATCTTTCATCACGTAATTCTTTTTGTTATCCTCATAACCTTACTCTTTCCTGCATTCACCTTTAATTTTCTTCTTTTGCACACCCTACCAAATTTCCATCCACCAATCTCTGCAACTTCTATTCAGAATCTCCCAAGAGCACAGTGTCATCAGCAAAGAGCAACTGTGTCAACTCCCACTTTTTTTGTGATTTCTTTATTTTTAACTCCCGCCCCTTTTCAAGACCCTCGCATTTACTTCCTTACAACCCCATCTACAAAT
>NC_069410.1:75459294-75474134 GCF_026875155.1 Cherax quadricarinatus
ACCTTGTCAAATACTCTCAGTATTCTATATGCCGTTATCATGTCCCTCTATAAGTCCTGTCCTCCAGTGCGGTCAGATTGATTTCCTTTAACCTCTCCTTGTACGGCATACCCTTTAGCTCCGGGACTAGTCTTGTTGCAAACTTTTGCATTTTCTCTAATTTCTTGTCGTGCTTGACCAGGTGCTGTGTTCTCCAATATGGGTCTGACGTACACAGTGAATTGTGCAGTGTTTTGATTGAATCGTTAATTAGATGTTGATATGCTATTCTTAGGTTTGCCAGGCGCCCATATGCTGCAGTCGTTATTTGGTTGATGTGCGCCTCAGATGTGCTCGGTATGATGCTCACCCCAAGATCATTTTCCTTAAGTGAGTTTTGCAGCCTTTGACTTCCTAGACTGTACTCCGTCTGCGGTCTTCTTTGTCCTTCCCCAAACTTCATGACTTTGCACTTGTTGGTTTTATTAAACTGCAGGAGCTATTTGCCGGACCAGGCTTGCAGCCTGTCCAAATCTCCTTCTTGGCTTACTCGATCCTCGCACACTTGCATTCCCTTCATTAGCTTCACACCGCCTGCAAACAGGGTCGCCTCTGTATCTATTCTTTCTGTCATGTCATTCACATTCTGGAAACAACACCGGGCCTAGGACTGACCCTTGTGAAACCCCACTCGACACATGCGCCACTCTAACGCTTAACCACTTACCAACACACTTTTTTCCCTTCCTTTAAGGTATACCCTGATCCAGTGCAATATTTTCCCTGTTTTTTTGTGCCTCTTTATGTAGCTTTTCAACTAGTCTCTTGTGTGCTGTTGTCTGCAAAGTCTTCTTGCAATAAAAGAAGATGCAGTCTACCCATCCCTCTCTCTCCTGTTTTACTTCTCGTAAAACTCCAGTAGGTTTGTAATACAGGATTTTCCATCACTGAAGCCTTGCTGGTTGTCCTGTTTGATCCCATTCCTTTCTAGATGCTCCACCACTCTTCTCCTAATACTCTTCTTCATGAATTTACGTAATGTACAAGTCAGTGACAATGGTTTGTAGTTCACTGCTGCTTGTCTGTCTCCTTTCTTAAAAAGAGGGACTACATTTGCTGTCTTCCTTATCTGAAGTAGTTCCCCTATTTCAATAGATTTATTAAAGATTGTTGTCAGCGGCGTACACAGTGCGTCTGTTCCTTCTCTCAGGACCCAAGGAGAGACGTTATCAGGGCCCACCGCCTTCGAGGTATCTAGTTTGCCTAGATGTTTCTTCGCCTCCTCCTCGGTTGTGTACAGTGTGTCTAGCACTTGCTGGCATACCCTACCACCTCGGTTTCCTGGAAGCCTTTCTGTCTACACCGTAAATATAGCCTTAGATATTGAGCTGAGCTCATCGTATACTTCATGGTCGCTCCCTATGAGCTCCTCTCCTTCCTTTCCCTTTAAAGCCTGATTACCTGGTCCTTGACTGTTGTTTTCCTCCTAATGTAGCTGCATAACAATCTTGAGTTGGCTTTTGATGTTATGTCGTTCTCATATTGCCGCTGGGTCCATCTCCTTATCCATGAATATTCGTTTTTGGCTCTTTGGCTCAATTCCTTATTTTTCTGAGTCATTTACCTTCAGTACTTTTTCCAGTTTTAGCACACGACTTGGCTTTAATCTCTCCTCATCTCCGAGTAAACAATGGAGTCCAATGTTTCTGTTGTCCCTTTGTAGGAACTTCTCCTCTTCTCCCGTGCACTTTGTGGTCACATGTTCCATCATTTAATTACTGTCTTCTCCTTTAGCTCTGTTTCCCATTGTACCTCATATAGGAATTGTCACATGCCTATGTAGTCCCCTTTTCTTGAAGTGTAGCTTCTCCTGTCCTCATGCCGTTTCACTCTCCACTGTTAACTCTAGAATGTATTCGAAACTCAGGACCATGAGATCACTAGAGCCGAGGGCCTTTTATGTTATATCCCCTATGTCTGAACTTTTCAAATGGAACACGAGATCTAGCCTTAATAGTTCTTCCTCTCCTCTCTCTCTGGTTGTGTCCGAAATATGCTGGAAGCATGAAGTTTTACAGCACCGCCTCCAGCATCTTAGCCATCCACGTCTCTGGACCCGCATGTGGCTCCAGGTTTCCACAGTCAATCTCCTTGTTGTTGAAATCCAGGACTAGTAACATTGCCCTACCCATCTGGACTCTTCTTACCACCTCGGCTTGTGTGTCCATCATCGCTCTGTTGCTCTCTTGTCATGGTCTCCTGCTGCTCGGAGGCGGATTGTACATCACTTATCCCATCACTTTTGGACCCCTGGTCTGAGGTACGGTGCATGAGGTACAGTGAGATACAGAGCTAAAGGAAATGATAAAACACCTGACGAGAAAGTGCAGGAAAACAGAGAAGTTCGTACCAAAGGGCAACAGAAAAAATGGGAAGACCAGAATGAGCCCGTGGTTTACTAGGATATGTGAAAAGGCCACAGCCAGGTTTGCTAGAACATGGAAAAAGTACTGAAGGCAAATGAATCAGAAAAACAAGGAAATGAACCAAAGGGTCAGAAGCAAATATTCATGTAAAAAGAGATAGAGCCAAATCTGACCCAAGGTTGTTATACAGCCACATTAGGAGAAAACAACAGTCAAGGACCAGCTAATCAGGCTGAGAAAGGAAGGAGGGAAGCTCATAGAGAGCGACCAGCAAGTATGTGAAGAGCTCAACAGAATATTTAAGGAGGTATTCTATGTACTCATCTGCTTCTCTTCTATCCAGTCCTCCCATCTCAAAAACTTCATTGGCTTTTAATGAGCAGTGCAAATCCATCTTCCCATCTGTTTACCTAGTCTTTCCGCAAGATCTGATATCCGGTTGGGAAGATCACGTCTGTTATCACCCTCATAAGTTTTGTCTCTGAGTACTATTATGTCCGGGGTTGCCACTCCTCACTCTTATCTGATATTCCATCTGCGTTGGTGTACCATACCTTCAGTTTCCTTTCCAGTACTGTATTCTGGGAAGGAGAGGGGTTGGTACAGGCTGTACATACGAAAATTAGGGCTGGGTATTATGGAAGGCTGCAACGATGGTAGTTTTAGTGCTATGGGAGGTGGGGACTGGGGTTGTGGAGTGTGGCTTGTTTCTGGTTATTGTACTCACCTAATTATGGTTGCAGGGGTCGATTCATAGCTCCTGGCCCCGCCTCTTCACTGGTCGCTACTAGGTCTACTCAGTGTTTTTCATATTATGCACCATTTCTCTCTTGAATGTCAGTTTAACTGGGCGATTTTTTCCTCAAGTACCCCCAAGTCTCTGAAAATTTGTCAACTAGAACATGTTCTCTTCTGTTATTGCAATTATACTCTCAATCTCTCCTCCCCCCCCCCTTCCCTTGTCTCCTTTCATCATAGGTTCCACCTTCTGCCTCATGAAGCACATGAACGTAAGGTGACTTCTCACTCTCCTCTTCCAATTTTTTCCCCTCCATATCTCTGGATCCGATTTTAGCATCTTTTCAATTGTTTTCCTTATGGTCTCCCAGACGTCCTAGTGGCCTGATATCACTTCTGCAAGGTACTTATCTCCTTCCCCCTTTCTGTCCTCGCTGTCCACTGATGGTCCAATTCCCAGCACCTTGCTCCTATTGGGTCTCGTCTCTGTATCCTACTTCAGCATTTCTAATTCTTTTGCCAGGCTCTGCATCTTTACCTCAGCAGCTACAGCTCATATCTCCACCTTTATGCTCTGTTTAGATATCTTCTCCATCATTGTGTTGTAAAACTCGTTTAGTAATTTTTCCCATTCTAGTACCAGTGTGTTCTTGAGCCTTTCTGCCCATGATTCTTTCTCAGACCAGCTATTCCCAGTTCCCTTGCTTCTCCATCCTACCTTTTGGGATACCATATTGTTATTTTTAGTGGGGGTGTCGTGGTGGTAGTGTGTTCTGTAAGGTACTCACCTATTTGTGGTTGCAGGGGTCGATACATGGCTCTTGGCCCCGCCTCTTCACTTATTGCTACTAGGTCCTCTCTATCCCTACTCCATGAGCTTTATCATACCTCGTCTTATAACAATGTATGGTTCTTGCCTCCACTACATCACTTGCCAGATTATTCCACTTCCTGACAACTCTAACACTAAAGAAATGCTTCCTAACATCTCTTTAACTCATCAAAGTCTTCAGCTGCCAATTGTGTGTGTGTGTGTGTGTGTGTGTGTGTGTGTGTGTGTGTGTGTGTGTGTGTGTGTGTGTGTGTGTGTGTGTGTGTGTGTGTGTGAGGGAGAGTGTGTGTGTATGTGTATGTGTGTGTTAAGTCATCTATTTGTAGTTGCAGGCATCGATCACGGCTCCTGGCACCGCCTCTTCACTGGTCACAACTAGGTCCACTCCGTGCTCCTTGAGCTTTATCGTAACTTTTCTTAAAGCTATGTGATGAAAAAAGCTATGTTGTAGCCCCCCCCCCTTGTTCCTGTGTCCCTTCTGTGAAACATTCTGTCCCTATCCACCTTGTCAATTCCTCTCAGTATTTTTCATGTCGTTCTCATGTTTTTCTATCCCTCCCGTCCTCCAGTATCATCAGGTTGATTTCCATTAATTAACCTCTCCTCGTAGGACATACTACTTTACTTAAGGACTAGTCTTGTTGCAAACCCTTTGCACTTTCTCTAATTTCTTGAAAATGCTTGGCCAGGAGTGGGTTCCATACTGGTGCTTGACTTACACAGTGAATATCATACACAGTATTATACTCACCTTAAGATCCTTGTAACTGAGTGAAGTCTGCAGACTTTGGCCCCACTTTGCACTTGGTTAAACTCCAGGAGCTAGTTGTTGAACAGGGTTGCACCCTATCCAGATCTTTTTGTGGTCCTTGTGTGGGAAAAGTTCATTAAATAAGAGTGGAAAACTGAATGACTGGTGGAGGAAGTAAGACTGGTAGTATACCTGTTCAGAAAGGGGTATGTGAGCAGTTACTTTTAACCCCCCCCCATCATCAATTGGGTGAGAGTCAATAAGGGATCCTTGCTGGCAGAGTTGAGTCACTTGACTCCCTGCTCGCATCAAGTCTGTAAGTATAAAACCCCACTCTTAATTAGTTATTTTCTGTTTATTATTTTTTTAAATTAATAGAGACAAAAGTCATACTCTTGTTAGGATTTTTAACTTTGTCCTGACTTGGATACAACTACGTTTATAAGATAATATTTGGTCATCATCATTTCTCATAAAGGCCTTCGACCTATCATGTGAATGACTCCTTGTCAGGATCGTAATTTCATTTTTATTTACTTCTTATCATTGCTGAATGATTGTGTCACCTGACAGGAGACGAGACGAGCAGCAAGATCTAATAAGAGATCAGAAACTGAAGAATTTATCGTCTTGGGAACTCTGTTGTTCCTTCATCTTTGGTTCCACGTCTACTACATTACGAGACCTTTACTGAGCAGGTCCATAATCTCATCAAAGGCCGCATCTTGGGAACTCTGCTGTTCCTTCACCTTTGCTTTAGATCTTTACTCCTGTGCAGGTCAAAAGCCTCATTTGAGAACTGTTTTTCTATCCCACCAGGACAGAGCTTTTATCTCGGCAACATACTGAGGAACTTACCTTGTTCTTTATACTCTATTGCCGATTTTCAGTTCACTACAACTGCCAGCAACTAGCTCCCTTACCTAAGCTGCTAGCTGAACACCTTTATAGGTATTGTAACCGTCTGGAGCTGGACTTCACAACAGTCACGACCACCTGTGACCTTACTTTCTCCCTCGTCCCGTTACACTCCAGCAATTCCTGTGCGCCTTGCCATACCAACGGCTGACTCGGAAGAGCATCCTTCTGTACATCATAGCCGTGTTCATTTTATTTATTCATTTAATCTTCCCACAATTTGCTTCAGTTAGGACGATTTCATGTTTGTTTTATATTTTAAGATAATTGTTATATTCAATAAAAATTTGTTTATCTCGCTTTGTTATAATTTATTTTTCTATGTTTTCTTTTCATAAGCAGAAGGAGGCTCCTTCAAAAACTCTTTGAGGGTTTGAAAGGCCCTTACACCTTCACATCCTATCTGATCCTCATGTATTTTGAATTCTCCTCATTAGCTTCACATAGTCTGCAAACAGGGACACATCTGAATCTATCCCTTCCATTATGTCATTCACATATACCAGGAACAACAACGACCCTCTTAACTGATCCTTGTGGAAACCCGGTCTTCACAGGTGCCCACTCTGACACCTCGTCACGCACCATGATCACTTGTTTCCTTCTTGTCTGATTCATTGCATTTTCTTTTATTCCTGCCTGCTCCTCTAGCTTTTGCATTAATCTTTGTAACTGTGTGGTAGCAAGGGTCGATTAACAGCTCCCGGCCCCCTTTCTTTGCTGGTCGCTACTAGGTCTACTCTCTCCCAACTCCATGAGCTTTATGGATCTTGACTACACTACATTACTCTCTAGACTGTTCCACTTTCTGACAACTTTGACTGAAGAAATACTCCTAACATCCCTGTGACTTAGGCGAGTCTTCGATTAAGCAGTTGTGACCCTTTGTTGCTGTGTCCCATCCCTGAAACATCCTGTCCTTATCCACCTTAACAATTCTTCTCAGTATTTTGTATTTTGTCTTTATCATGTTTCCCCCCCCCCCTCCCCTCTGTCTTAATGTCGCCAGGTCAGTTTACCTTAACCTCTCCTCGTAGGACATACCCCCTAGCTCCGGGATTAGTCTTGCTGCAAACTTTGACCAAGTGTGGGGTTCCAAACTGGTGCTGCATACTCCAATGTGGGCCTCACGTACAATGTTCAGTCTTGAACGATTCCTCACTAAGGTGTCGAAATGCTCTTCTTAGGTTTGCCAGGCACCCATATGCTGCAGCACTTATTTGATTAATGTGCCCCTCAGGAGATGTGCTCTATATTATACTCACCCCAAGATCCTTTTCTTTGAGTGAGATTGTATTTGGCCTCCTAGCTTGTACTCTGTTTACGGTCTTCTTTGACCTTCCCCAATCTTCATGACATTGCACATGGTGGGGTTAAATTCTAGGAGCCAGTTTGCTGGACCAGGTTTGCATCTTGTCCCAATTCCCATTTAGTCCTACTTGATCCTCATCAGATTGAGTTCTTCGCATTAGCTTCACATCATGTCCGTCATGTTATTCACATATACCTGAAACAGCAACTGCACTAGGACTGACCCTTGTAGAATCCCCCTTCTTACAGGCGCCCACTCTGACACGTGTGTGTTGTGGGAGGGCCCTTTCATGTGTAATATTCCCTGTTTGAACTGTACAAGGTAAATATGAGGTCCAGCCTTGATGGTTCATCCTCTCCTCACTTGCTGGTTGTGTCCAAACATGTTGGTGCATGACGTTTTCCAATACTGTTTCCAACCACTTAGCCCTCTGGTCCCCCCATATGGCTCCTGGTTTTCCCACTTAGTCTCCTTGTGGTTGAAATCCCCCATGACGTGTAACTTTGCCCTGGCTACCTCGGTCAGTATGTCCACCATCTTTCTGTTACTGTCATTGTACGCTTGTATTCGTCTCCTGCTTGCAAGTGCCGGGTTGTACATCACTATCATTTTTGGACCCCTGCTCTGAAGTGCTCCTACAATGTATTTGTCTGCTTCCCCTCTGCCTTGACCTCCCATCTCCTCAAAAATCCATTTTTTTTTCATGAGCATTGCAACTCCTACCCCTCTGTTCCGTCTTTCCTCAGGATCTGCAGTCCATTCGAGAAGATTGCATCTATCACCCCCATGAGCTTTGTCTCGTGAGTACTATGTCCGGAGATGATTCAGTGATTCGTTCTTGCCACTCTCCACTCATTGGTTATTCCATACGCGTTGGTGTACCATATTTTCAGATACCTTTCCAGTACTGCATTCTGTGGGGTTGGATGGGCTTGTGCTGGCTGAGGGTGCGGAAGGCAGGGCTGGGTACTGTGGGAGATTTCTGTGATGGCGGTATTAATGCTGTGGGGAGGGGACTGTGAGTGTGGCTTGTTTCTAGTTATTGTTTCACTGGTATAAGGTGGAAGAGGTTGAGGGGTTTCTCTGGGTGATTCTGTGGGTGGGTTGTGTTTATTGTTTTCCACAATGCTTCACTCACCTGTCTGTCATTGCTTGACCTGTCTTCCCTTATTTCCACTGGCGTCGTCCTGCTCTCTTTCTCGGTTTCTGCTGCACGAACTTGCTTCATAACATTTCTGTCTTGAATATCGGTTTGACTGTTTTTTTATTCTGAAAATTTGTCAGTTGGGTCATATCCTTCCCTCTTGTTATTGTAATGATGTTCTCAATCTTTTACCTCCCCTGGTCTTCTATCGTTGACAGTCCTCCCAGTCTATATTGGGTTTAGATACATCTCAAGTGCATTATTTCATTTTCCTAAGTCAGTTAAGTTACAAGGCATTCCATATCCTCAATCATGGATAGTATTACAACACAGCCTTATAGATACTCTTGTCTGTAAATGGAGAAATCTGGGTTCGTAGATTTTATAAAAGTCTTCAATATATGGAAGGGGTGTTCAACTCAAGTTAATTGTAAGCGGCTGCATTATTGACTTGACTTAAACATCATGCTTATTCTGTGAGCAGCAGAACAAATAACAATGTTCCAGAGGTCAAAATGGATCTTTGTCAGAACTTACTGGCATTGTTACATCACTAGAAAGAAATATTAATCATTTCATATTTTACAGTTACTTCATATAGTTGATGTATATAACACACACTGGATCCAGTCTCTTTAGAAACTAGACATTCATCTTGTGGATGGAAAATTCTGATGCAACCTCAAGATTTCAGATATTTAAGCATTAGGAATGAAATGTTTTGCTATATCCTGTAAGGTTTGCAAGACAATGTCTCTGAAAGGTAGGATGTTTACACACTCGAATATATAATGCAGAGTCTCTGTCAACTTGTATCTTATGTCATTGACATGTCCATACAAACAGTAATACCAGAGATACTTATAACCTTAGTCTAACGGTAACACCATCTTACAGTATTATTTTCCACATAGATAAGTTTAACTTTGTCACACTGGATCTGCAAATTTCTGTCTCCACTGCACTAATTTCTTCAAGCTCGTTTACTAGTTAATTTCTGACAGTGTATCGTGAAAACAATATACTGATTATCTAGTAACTTTAAGAGAAGTAAATTTCGTATTTAATGTAAAAAGTTGGTAAAATATGATACAATTATACTATGCACTGCGGGTTTCTTCTAAGTAAAACTGAGGCAGGCTAAAAATTCAAAAACAAAAAAATCTTGTGATAAATTTCTGGATAATTTATAAATTTCTTATGAGTCTGTCTCCCTCTTATGGGACAAGAAAGTAAAAAAAAAAAGAAACCTATAGTACTATTCGTATATACATATTCAATGATTACTTATTAAGTACATTATCAGGCTACTTAATAACACAGGAATACAACTCACTTATTCCTAGTTATTCCTTCATAGTGTGGGAAGACGTTGCTTAAATGGAATTATGATTGAATTCTTGTGATATTAAATTTTCCATATACTGTCAAAGTGATGATTTTCCTGCAGTTTCCTGTGTCAATATATAGAAAAAAGTATCTCAACAACTACTTGGACAACGTAACATTGCTGCACTACCTCAATATCATCATTTATATGTAGAAACATTCTTTCATAATATTAAGTGACAGACTTACCACTCAACATACATGGATTCTAAGGTGGAATATTTTATTGACTAATTCCTTAAAGATTTCAGCTTATCGGAACAAGATAAAGTCGATCAGTTCTTGATATAAACACAAGAGAACCATACAAATTTAATTAGCAAATAAAATGATGAATCCTGTCATTAACCATGATAACACGGTAACAATTTTTGGTTATGCATAATAACCATTTTAATGCCTGGAGGCCAATTACTTTGGCACACGTCTCACCTGCAATTATTGAAATTAAGACACAAAAATGCCAGTTAAATGTCATTTTGACTATTCCATACGTCAAATGACTTTTACGAAAGCACTTAACACCACTTATAATCATCCTGTCAGCACATGATTTAAGGAAGCAATGTTTAAAGTATGTATAAAAGAAAGTGGTGTCACTGGCGACCCCACTACAGTCTTGCTTTTCTTTTCTACGATCAAATGTCGATCTTAACACACAACATTCTAAGTCACCTTTTTGTAAGAAAACATTATAATATCCCTATAAAAAAATGAACTATTACGTTGATGTAAGAGGGTCGCACATGATGGTATGGTAGAGTTCAGAGCTGAGGGCCCACAGTGATGGTAGGTTAGAGTCAAAGCTGAGGGCCCCACATGAAGGTAGGGTAGAGTCAGGCTGAGGCCCACAGTGATGGAAGGGTAGAGTCAGAGCGAGGGGCCCACAGTTGATGGTAGGGTACAGAGTCAGAGCTGAGTGGCCCACAGTGATGGTAGGGTAAGAGTACAAAGCTGAGGGCCCACAGTAATGGTAAGGGTATGAGCAGAGCTGAGGGCCCACAGTGATGGAAGGTAGAGTCAAAGCTGAGGGCCCACAGTGATGTAGGTGTAAGTCCAGAGCTGAGGGCCCACAGTGATGAGGGTAGAGTCAAAGCTGAGGCCCACAGAGATGGGAGGGTTAGAGTCAGAGCTGAGGGCTCCACGTGATGGTAGGGTATCGTCCCCAAAGCTGAGGGCCCACAGTGAAGGGTAGGGTAGAGTCATAGCTGAGGGCCCACAGTGATTGGTAGGGTAGGAGTCAAAGCTGAGGGCCACAGTGATGGAAGGGTAAGTCAGAGCAGAGGGGCCCACAGTGATGGTAGGGTAGAGTTCAAAGCTGAGGGCCCACAGTGATGGTAGGGTTAGTTCAGAGCTTAGGGTCACAGTGATGTAGGGTTAGAGTCAAAGCTGAGGTCCGCACATGATGGTAGGGTAGAGTCAGAGCTGAGGGCCCACATTGATGGTAGGGTTAAGTCAAAGCTGAGGGCTGGCCCCACATGTGATGGTAGGAGGGTAGAGTCATATCTGAGGGCCCACAGTGATGGTAGGGTAGAGTCAGAGCTGAGGGTACCACAGTGATGGTAGGGTAGAGTCAAAGCTGAGGGTCACAGAGATGGTATGTAGAGACAAGCTGAGGCCCCACAGTGATGGTAGGGTAGAGTCAAAGCTGAGGGGACCACAGTGATGGTAGGGTAGAGTCAAGCTGAGGGCCCACAGTGATGGTAGGTGTAGAGCCAAGCTGAGGGTCCAAAGTGATGGTAGGTAGAGTCAAAGCAGAGGGCCCACAGTGATGGTAGGGTAAGAGTCAGAGCCTGAGGGGCCCACAGTATGTGTAGGGTAAATTCAAGCTGAGGGCCCACAGTGATGTAGGGTAGAGTCAAAGCTGAGGGCCCCACAGTGATGGTAGGAAATAGTCAAAGCTTAGGCCCCACAGTGATGGTAGGGAAGAGTCAGAGCTGAGGCCCACAGTGATGGAAAGGGTAGATGCAAAGCTGAGGGCCCACTAGTGATTGTAGGGTAGAGTCAGAGCTGAGGCCCACAAGTGATGGTAGGGTAGAGTCAAGAGCTGATGGTCCACAGTGCTGTAAGGGTAGAGTCCAAAGCTGAGGTCCACAGTGGGATTGTAGGGGAAGATTCAAAGCTGAGGGCGCCACAGTGATGGTAGGTGTAGAGTCAACGCTGAGGGACCACAGTGATGGTAGGTTAGAGTCAGAGCTGAGGGCCCACAGTGATGGTAGGGAGAGCCAAAGCTGAGTGTCCACATTGATTGGGTAGGGTAGAGTCAAAGCTGAGGGCCCACAGTGATGGTAGGGTAGAGTCAGAGCTGAGTGGCCCAACAGTAATGGAAGGGTAAATGACAAAGATGATGGCCCACATTATGGTTAGGGTAGAGTCAAAGCTGAGGGCCCACATGATGGTAGGATAAGTCAAGCTGAGGCCCCACAGTGATGTAGGGTATATTCATAGCTGAGGGCCTCACAGTGATGGTAGGAAGAGATACATAGCTTAGGAGCCTCACAGTACATGGTAGGGTAAAGTCAAAGCTGAGGGCCCACAGTGATGGAATGGTAAGAGTCAAAGCTGAGGCCAACAGTAATGTAGTGTAAAGTCAAAGCTATGAGGGCCCACAGTGATGTATGGTAGAGTCAAAGCTGAGGGCCCACAGTGATGGTAGGAATAGATTCAAAGCTGAGGAGGCCCCACGAGTGGATGGTAGTGTAGAGTCAGAGCTGAGGACCCACAGTATGTAGGTAGAGTCAAGCTGAGGGCCCCAGTAATGGTAGGGTTAAAGTCAAGCTGAGGGCCCACAGTGATGGTAGGGTAGAGTCAAAGCTGAGGGCCCACAGTTATGGTAGGGAAGAGTCAAAGCTGAGGGCCCCACAGTGATGGTAGGGTAGAGTCAGAGCTGAGGGCCCACAGTGATGGTAGGGTAGAGTCAAAGCTGAGGGCCCACAGTGATGGTAGAGTCAAAGCTGAGGGGCCCACAGTGATGGTAGAGATAAAGCTGAGGACGCCGCAGTGATGGTAAGAGTCAAAGCTGAGGGCCCACAAGTGATACTTGAGTCCAAAGCCCGAGGGCCTACAGGATGGTAGTCAAAGCTGTGGGCCCACAGTGATGGTATATTCAAAGCTGAGAGGCCGCAAAGTGATGAAGGTAGATCAAAGCTGAGAGCCCACAAGTGATGGTAGAGTCAAAGTGATTAGCCCACAGTGATGGTAAGAGTCAAAGCTGAGAAGGCCCACAGTGATGGTAGAGTCAAAGCTGAGAGCCCAAAGTGATGGTAGAGTCAAAGCTGAGAGCCCACAGTGATGGTAGAGTCAAAGATGAGGGCCCACAGTGATGGTAGAGTCAAAGCTGAGAGCCCACAGTGATGGTAGAGTCAAAGCTGAGAGCCCCAAAGTGATGGTAAGTCTCAAGCTGAGAGCCCACAGTGATGGTAGAGTCAAAGCTGAGAGCCCACAGTGATGGAAGAGTCAAAGCTGAGAGCCTAAGGATGGTAGAGTCAAAGCTAGAGCCCACAGTGATGAGAGGTCAAAGATGAGGGCCCACAGTGATGTAGAGTCAAAGCTGAGAGCCCACAGTGGATGGTAGATCAAAGATTAAGGCCCAACATTGATGGTAGAGCAAAGATGAGGCCCACAGTGATGGTAGAGTCAAAGATGAGGGCCCAAGTGATGGCAAAATGATTTACATCTCAACCGCCAAGAAAATGGATACAAAACAGGGAATATGAGGAGAACAACATGGCAATAATTTAACCTTTGGAAAAAGCCAAGTAAACTATAGCCTTAAGTGAAGTATTTCTGAAAAGATTTAAAAAAAAAAAATTTCACTGGAGAATGGTAACCGGGGCGGGAAAAAAAACTAGAATGATGAAGTTTTGGAAAATTTTAAAACCCGTGACGAAGACAAGTGAGGGAAAAAGGGGAAAAAACCCCGGGGTTAAAAAATTGGATCGAAAAAATTTTAAGCAGAAAAAAGATGGGTTTAGGAAAGGCAAATCTTTTCATAGAGCATGGGGGTTGGAAAGGGAAAAGGGGAGAGGGGAGGAGAGAGAGAGAGAGGGGGCGGGGGGGGGGGGGGGGGAAAAAAAAGGGGGGGGGACAGACGACAGGAAAAGGGGGGGTGGGTTTTTGCTATCTTGAAATGCGGAAAATCAACTGGGTGTCTTAAGTCTGCACGGTAGAAGAAAACTAAGGCAGTGTTTAACTTTTATTTTCCTTACCAAAACAGATGCAACATAAGTCAGTTATACACAATGTACAAAGCAAATTTGGGGAAATAAAAAAACCAGTGAGGAATGTGGGTAAGGCCATGTTCCTTCCGGATCCCTACTAGTTTCACCTTCAATGGTTGGCTTTGTTGGCGGATTGAACCAAGTTTAGCATAAAAAGGGAAAACCCCCGTTTGGTTTGTTGGTCGGGAGCGCATAGCTATGTAGGGGTGGCACCCCCGTAAAATATAGCTTTCCCCTTAATGCCACAAAACTGCCCTCACAAGGTGGTCAAAAATTGGGTGGAACGGTAATGGGAAGTATCTTGTGGTCAAAGAGTATTTACAAAAAGGGAAAAGAGTGTTGTCCAAAAAGAGATGTTAAATCTGGAAGAAGCGGCGTAGTTCTGAGAAATCAGCTTAAGTCTTTGTTTCGGTATTTGTGTGATTCCAAAAGGGTTGAGGAAAAATGCTTCGGGCGTTTTTTTCTGATCGTATGAAGACAAAAAAACTTTATCAATAAAACTTAATGAATGAATATTAAAAAAACAGCCGCACAAAATTTCCCTTCAGACCCTTTTACAAATCACAAAAGGGGGCATAAAAAACAAACCGCTGGTTTCGTTTGTACAAAAAAAACAGAAGAAAAAAAAATATATGGTACTGGTGTTATTGCCTAAAGAGGAAACCCCCTAAAATGGTAAAAAAAAAAACATGAAATCCTCCTCTTGGGCAAACCCGCCAAAAATTTTAAGTTCCCTTCCCCTTCAAGAGGAACATTTATGTTTCATAAAAAAATTACTTTTGAAAAACGTTTATGTTGATATTCCTCAAATTAAGTTTGGGGAAATTTTTTGGTATTATTTTGGTTTTTTTAGGGTTTGGGCCTTTAAGATGTTGCCTGAATTTCCCTTTTTTTTTTTTTTCCTCTTGCATTTTTTCGTTTTGGGTTAAGCGGAACGCCTCACCCTTTGGGTTCAAATTTTTAAAATTTGTACGGGAAAAGAGGATTTAAATTTGGATTAATGGGTGTTTGAGCCCAACTTTCTGGGTTTTGGCAAAAACAAAAAATGAAGCGTAGTGGCCCAGATTTAAACGTTTCAAAAAACGTTCAAAAAAAAAGGGGCGGAGGAAATTTAAAAGTGTAGATGACTCG
>NC_069410.1:75474634-75503071 GCF_026875155.1 Cherax quadricarinatus
TTCCCTCAATCCCCCCAAAGTCTGAAAATTTGTCAACTAGAACATGACCTCTTCTGTTATTGCAATTATACTCTCAATCTCTCCTCCCCCCCCCCTCTTCCCTTGTCTCCTTTCATCATAGGTTCCACCTTCTGCCTCATGAAGCACATTAACATAAGGTGACTTCTCACTCTCCTCTTCCAATTTTTTCCCCTCCATATCTATGGATCCGATTTTAGCATCTCTTTAATTGTTTTCCTTATGGTCTCCCAGACGTCCTAGTGGCCTAATATCACTTCTGCAAGGTACTTATCTCCTTCCCCCTTTCTGTCCTCGCTGTCCACTGATGGTCCAGTTCTCAGCACCTTGATCCTATTGAGTCTCGTCTCTGTATCCTACTTCAGCATTTCTAATTCTTTTGCCAGGCTCTGCATCTTTACCTCAGCAGCTACAGCTAATATCTCCACTTTTATCCTCTGTTTAGATATCTTCTCCATCATTGTGTTGTAAAACTCGTTTAGTAGTTTTTCCCATTCTAGTACCAGTGTGTTCTTGAGCCTTTCTGCCCATGATTCTTTCTCAGACCAGCTATTCCCAGTTCCCTTGCTTCTCCATCCTACCTTTTGGGATACCATATTGTTATTTTTAGTGGGGGTGTCGTGGTGGTAGTTTGTTCTGTAAGGTACTCACCTATTTGTGGTTGCAGGGGTCGATACATGGCTCTTGGCCCCGCCTCTTCACTGATTGCTACTAGGTCCTCTCTATCCCTACTCCATGAGCTTTATCATACCTCGTCTTATAACAATGTATGGTTCCTGCCTCCACTACATCACTTGCCAGATTATTCCACTTCCTGACAACTCTAAGACTAAAGAAATGCTTCCTAACATCTCTTTAACTCATCAAAGTCTTCAACTGCCAATTGTGTGTGTGTGTGTGTGTGTGTGTGTGTGTGTGTGTGTGTGTGTGTGTGTGTGTGTTGTGTTGTGTGTGTGTGTGTGTGTGTGAGGGAGAGTGTGTGTGTGTGTGTGTGTGTGTGTGGTGGTGTGTGTGTGTGTGTGTGTGTGTGTGTGTGTGTGTGTGTGTGTGTGTGGAGTCACCTATTTGTAGTTGCAGGCATCGATCACGGCTCATGGCACCGCCTCTTCGCTGGTCACAACTAGGTCCACTCTGTGCTCCTCGAGCTTTATCGTATCTTTTCTTAAAGCTACGTGATGAAAAAAGCTATGTTGTAACCCCCCTTCCTTGTTCCTGTGTCCCTTCTGTGAAACATTCTGTCCCTATCCACCTTGTCAATTCCTTTAAGTATTTATCATGTCGTTCTCATTTTTTCCTATCCCTCCCGTCCTCCAGTATCATCAGGTTGCTTTCCATAATTAACCTCTCCTCGTAGGACATACTACTTTACTTAAGGACTAGTCTTGTTGCAAATCTTTGCACTTTCTCTAATTTCTTGAAAATGCTTGGCCAGAAGTGGGTTCCATACTGGTGCTTGACGTACACAGTGAGTATCATACACAGTATGATACTCACCCTAAGATCCTTGTAATTGAGTGAAGTCTGCAGACTTTGGCCCCACCTTGCACTTGGTTAAACTCCAGGAGCTAGTTGTTGAACAGGGTTGCACCCTATCCAGATCTTTTTGTGGTCCTTGTGTGGAAAAAGTTCATTAAGTAAGAGTGGAAAACTGAATGACTGGTGGAGGAAGACTGGTAGTATACCTGTTCAGAAAGGGGTATGTGAGCAGTTACTCTTAACTTCCCCCCCCCCCATCATCAATTGGGTGAGAGCCAATAAGGGATCCTTGCTGGCAGAGTTGAGTCACTTGACTTCCTGCTCGCATCAAGTCTGTAAGTATAAAGCCCCACTCTTAATTAGTTATTTTCTGTTTATTATTTTTTTAAATTAATAGAGACAAAAGTTATACTCTTGTTAGGATTTTTAACTTTGTCCGGACTTGGATACAACTACGTTTGTAAGATAATATTTGGTCATCATCATTTCTCATAAAGGCCTTCGACCTATCATGTGAATGACTCCTTGTCCGGATCGTAATTTCATTTTTATTTACTTATCATTGCTGAATGATTGTGTCACCTGACAGGAGACGAGACGAGCAGCAAGATCTAATAAGAGATCAGAAACTGAAGAATTCATCGTCTTGGGAACTCTGTTGTTCCTTCACCTTTTGTTCCACATCTACTACATTACGAGACCTTTACTGAGCAGGTCCATAATCTCATCAAAGGCCGCATCTTGGGAACTCTGCTGTTCCTTCACCTTTGCTTTAGATCTTCACTCCTGTGCAGGTCAAAAGCCTCATTTGAGAACTGTTTTTCTCTCCCACCCGGACAGAGCTATTTTATCTCGACAACACACTGAGGAACTTACATTGTTCTTTATACTCTATTGCCGATTTTCAGTTCACTACCACTGCCAGCAGCTAGCTCCCTTACCTAAGCTGCTAGCTGAACACCTTTATAGGTATTGTAACCGTCTGGAGCTGGACTTCACAACAGTCACGACCACCTGTGACCTTACTTTCTCCCTCGTCCAGTTACACTCCAGCAATTCCTGTGCGCCTTGCCATACCAACGGCTGACTCGGAACAGCATCCTTCTGTACATAATAGCCGTGTTCATTTTATTTATTCATTTAATCTTCCCACAATTTGCTTCAGTTAGGACGATTTCATGTTTGTTTTATATTTTAAGATAATTGTTATATTCAATAAAAATTTGTTTATGTTGCTTTGTTATAACTTATTTTTCTATGTTTTCTTTTCCTAAGCAGGAGGAGGCTCCTTCAAAAACTCTTTGAGGGTTTGAAAGGCCCTTACACCTTCACATCCTATCTGATCCTCATGCATTTTGAATTCTCCCCATTAGCTTCACATAGTCTGCAAACAGGGACACATCTGAATCTATCCCTTCCATTATGTCATTCACATATACCAGGAACAGCACCGACCCTCTTAACTGATCCTTGTGGAAACCCGGTCTTCACAGGTGCCCACTCTGACACCTCGTCACGCACCATGATCACTTGTTTCCTTGTCTGATCCAATGCCTTTTCTTTTATTCCTGCCTGCTCCTCTAGCTTTTGCATTAATCTTTGTAACTGTGTGGTAGCAAGGGTCGATTAACAGCTCCCGGCCCCCTTTCTTTGCTGGTCGCTACTAGGTCTACTCTCTCCCAACTCCATGAGCTTTATGGATCTTGGCTACACTACATTACTCTCTAGACTGTTCCACTTTCTGACAACTTTGACTGAAGAAATACTCCTAACATCCCTGTGACTTAGATGAGTCTTCGATTAAGCAGTTGTGACCCCTTGTTGCTGTGTCCCATCCCTGAAACATCCTGTCCTTATCCACCTTAACAATTCTTCTCAGTATTTTGTATTTTGTCTTTATCATGTCTTCCCCCCCCCCTCCCCTCTGTCTTAATGTCGCCAGGTCAGTTTACCTTAACCTCTCCTCGTAGGACATACCCCCTAGCTCCGGGATTATTCTTGCTTCAAACTTTGACCAAGTGTGGGGTTCCAAACTGGTGCTGCATACTCCAATGTGGGCCTCACGTACAATGTTCAGTCTTGAACGATTCCTCAATAAGGTGTCGAAATGCTCTTCTTAGGTTTGCCAGGCACCCATATGTTGCAGCAGTTATTTGATTAACGTGCCCCTCAGGAGATGTGCTCTATATTATACTCACCCCAAGATCCTTTTCTTTGAGTGAGATTGTCTTTGGCCTCCTAGCTTGTACTCTGTTTGCGGTCTTCTTTGACCTTCCCCAATCTTCACGACTTTGCACATGGTGGGGTTAAATTCTAGGAGCCAGTTTGCTGGACCAGGTTTGCATCTTGTCCCAATTCCCATGTAGTCCTACTTGATCCTCATCAGATTGAGTTCTTCGCATTAGCTTCACATCATGTCCGTCATGTTATTCACATATACCTGATACAGCACCTGCACTAGGACTGACCCTTGTAGAATCCCCCTTCTTACAGGCGCCCACTCTGACACGTGTGTGTTGTGGGAGGGCCCTTTCATGTGTAATATTCCCTGTTTGAACTGTACAAGGTAAATATGAGGTCCAGCCTTGCTGGTTCATCCTCTCCTCACTCGCTGGTTGTGTCCAAACATGTTGGTGCATGACGTTTTCCAGTACTGTTTCCAACCCCTTAGCCCTCTGGTACCCCCATGTGGCTTCTAGTTTTCCCACTTAGTCTCCTTGTGGTTGAAATCCCCCATGAAGTGTAACTTTGCCTTGGCCACCTCGGTCAGTATGTCCACCATCTTTCTGTTACTGTCATTGTACGCTTGTCTTCGTCTCCTGCTTGTCAGTGCCCGGTTGTACATCACTATCATTTTTGGACCCCTGCTCTGAAGTGCTCCTACAATGTATTTGTCTGCTTCCCCTCTGCCTTGACCTCCCATCTCCTCGAAAATCCATTTTTTTTTCATGAGCATTGCAACTCCTACCCCTCTGTTCCGTCTTTCCTCAGGATCTGCAATCCATTCGAGAAGATTGCGTCTATCACCCCCATGAGCTTTGTCTCGTGAGTACTATGTCCGGAGATGATTCAGTGATTCGTTCTTGCCACTCTCCACTCATTGGTTATTCCATACGCGTTGGTGTACCATATTTTCAGCTACCTTTCCAGTACTGCATTCTGTGGGGTTGGATGGGCTTGTGCTGGCTGAGGGTGCGGAAGGCAGGGCTGGGTACTGTGGGAGATTTCTGTGATGGCGGTATTATTGCTGTGGGGAGGGGACTGTGAGTGTGGCTTGTTTCTAGTTATTGTTTCACTGGTATAAGGTGGAAGAGGTTGAGGGGTTTCTCTGGGTGATTCTGTGGGTGGTTGTGTTTATTGTTTTCCACAATGCTTCACTCACCTGTCTGTCATTGCCTGACCTGTCTTCCCTTATTTCCACTGGCGTCGTCCTGCTCTCTCTCTCGATTTCTGCTGCACGAACTTGCTTCATAACATTTCTGTCTTGAATATCGGTTTGACTGTTTTTTTATTCTGAAAATTTGTCAGCTGGGTCATATCCTTCCCTCTTGTTATTGTAATGATGTTCTCAATCTTTTACCTCCCCTGGTCTTCTATCGTTGACAGTCCTCCCAGTCTATATTGGGTTTAGATACATCTTAAGTGCATTATTTCATTTTCCTAAGTCAGTTAAGTTACAAGGCATTCCATATCCTCAATCATGGATAGTATTACAACACAGTCTTATAGATACTGTTGTCTGTAAATGGAGAAATCTGGGTTCGTAGATTTTATAAAAGTCTTCAATATATGGAAGGGGTGTTCAACTCAAGTTAATTGTAATCGGCTGCATAATTAACTTGACTTAAACATCATGCTTATTCTGTGAGCAGCAGAACAAATAACAATGTTCCAGAGGTCAAAATGGATCTTTGTCAGAACTTACTGGCATTGTTACATCACTAGAAAGAAATATTAATCATTTCATATTTTACAGTTACTTCATACAGTTGATGTATATAACACTGGATCCAGTCTCTTTAGAAACTAGACATTCATCTTGTGGATGGAAAATTCTGATGCAACCTCAAGATTTCAGATATCTAAGCATTAGGAATGAAATGTTTTGCTATATCCTGTAAGGTTTGCAAGACAATGTCTCTGGAAGGTAGGATATTTACACACTCGAATATATAATGCAGAGTCTCTGTCAACTTGTATCTTATGTCACTGACATGTCCATACAAACAGTAATACCAGAGATACTTATAACCTTAGTCTAACAGTAACACCATCTTACAGTATTATTTTCCACATAGATAAGTTTAACTTTGTCACACTGAATCTGCAAGTTTCTGTCTCCACTGCACTAATTTCTTCAAGCTCGTTTACTAGTTAATTTCTGACAGTGTATCGTGAAAACAATATAATGATTATCTAGTAACTTTAAGAGAAGAAAATTTCGTATTTAATGTAAAAGGTTGGTAAAATATGATACAATTATACGATGCACTGCGGGTTTCTTCTCTTACAAGTAAAACTGAGGCAGGCTAAAAATTTAAAAAAAAAAAAAAAAAAAAAAAAAATCTTATTTGTGATAAATTTCTGGATAATTTATAAATTTCTTATGAGTCTGTCTCCCTCTTATGGGACAAGATGTAAAAAAATAGAAACCTATAGTACTATTCGTATATACATATTCAATGATTACTTATTAAGTACATTATCAGGCTACTTAATCACACAGGAATACAACTCACTTATTCCTAGTTATTCCTTCATAGTGTGGCAAGACGTTGCTGTAAATGGAAATGTTGATTGGAATTCTTGTGATATTCAATTTTCCATATACTGTCAAAGTGATGATTTTCTGCAGTTCATGTGTCAATATATAGAAAATAGTATTTCAACAACTGCTTGAGACAACGTTAACATTGGCTACACTACCTCATATACATCCATGTTTATGTAGAAACATTCCTTAACATTGGCTACACTACCTCATATACATCCATGTTTATGTAGAAACATTCCTTTATAATCATTAAGTGACAGACTTAAGCAGTATAATGTGATCCTGTGTAGGCGAAACTTTGTCAACAAAGGATCACATTATACTATTAAATTGCGAGTCGAAGGAGAGAAATTTTTAAAGTTCTCTCTCCAAATTGGGGTTAAATAATGAACTGTTCCAGCAACAGTAATGCAATTTTTGTTCCTTGTTAGTTATTATTACAGGTTTTACGAACAAGCTGAAAGTTAGTGATGTTAAAAATGTGTAATTGTCATTCATAAATACTGGTGTTAGGGTTCTTGAGTTATCAATGGTGATGTTATGAATGGTAATTTGAGTTACAAGTGATGGCTATTGTAACTGCTAAGTTATGGAGTATCCATATTAGTGTTATGACTTGTAAATTATCATTACCAATAGCAGTTGTCAAGGAAAAAAAAATAGGCGATATGTGACGAAAAATTGAATCTCTTTCGACTGGTATATCAGTTTCGTCGTGTGGTTGAGAGAGTTGATAAAGCAACGTTGTGGTTATTTTTTCCGAATAATACAATTAGAGAAAACGTCTTCCAAGAAGAGAAGTTTACATGTATTTGAGTCGTATTCTGCTAGAACTGATTTAAGCTAATCATGTAACTTAACCTAGCCATTTAGGCTAACCTAGCCATCGAATCATTTAACTTGACCTAATAACCTATCATTACCACTTAACCAACATAACCTGATCGCCTGACCACTTAACCTAACCACCTAACCTATCCTAGCCTAATCTAAGCTAACAAAACTCCCTAATCTAATCTGATCACCTGACAACCTAACCCAGGCTAACCACTTAACCTAGCCTAACTACCTAAAATAACCAAACTACCTAGTTTAGGCTGATCAATTGACAGCCTAACCTAAGCATCTAACCTAACCTAACCACCTAACTTGACAAAGTATTGCACAGAGGGAAATATTGAACTAACAAAGCTAGCTGCGCAATGTCTCTTTTTCCACGATTCCTTGATTAGTTATTTCGTGAGTTGTTGGAATCTCAAAACACGAATCACGTGTAATGGTGCCTAGAACGTTTGTTATTGATTAAGTGCGGAACCAAAAATACTGAGAACGTTTTGCTGTCAAAGAGACTCCCTATAAACGTACAAATCGTTTGCATTAGAGGATTATTTTGTAAGCCGTTACAACGTTTGATGTTAAAGAGAACCATTATACAAATTGAGGAAGGCTTGTAGAAGAAAGAAACCGCTGTAAACATGCATAATGTGTGTTGCTGTGGTGAACCGCTGTGACCATTAAAAAAACTTCAGGACAAATACACTTAGTTTCTCTTGTTTCAAGAGGAGTTTTAAAGTCTCTAGTAGAGCTTCTTTAGAACTGCCTTTTCATAAGGGACATGGATTGACTGTACAGTTCCCTAACTGTCGTTTTATAATTAATTATTATTGCTATATCTTCAATGGAGTGTCTGGATTGTTGAGTCTGTGGAGAAAATGGCTTTCCATCATGTGGCGCAATGGACTGTTGTTAAAATGTTTCTCTGGAACGTTCATTTTCTACTATGTAACTATGGATGAAAGAAGTGGGTCAATGTGAAACAATCATTGTCACTTCGGTAATACAGGGATACTGCAAAGGGTCACAATGGAAGTTAATCTCTCTTCACTTCACTCCTGGATACGGTTAAAGAATCCCTCAGGAAATGCATTTCCCAAATCATTCTTTCCCACTGCTGTTCGAGATGTTAGAAATCCAGCCAGCAAAGTCTTTCTCCAGGTCTTATTTCTCCTCAGTCATTTAATCCCTTTCACAAAAAGAGCCTGGAAATCTCTCTCATCTTTCTAGCAGTTCTGAAGCACTTTTATTACTACCAAAAAGCTTTCATAAGTAATGATCAGAAACTTTAAGAAGGGATGGGTTTAGGAGGAGAGGCTTCGTTGGAGTATGGGGAGTTTTGACGCGGTGTTGGACTTTCACTATAACAAGAAAAAATTCAGTTGAACTAATATAGAAAAAGCAGAAGAAATTACAGGCAGGTAGGAGGCGGGGTTGCAAAGGGGCATTGATAACCAGTTGTTGTAAAGGCATATACACAAGTTGCAGCACCAGCTTTTATTGAGAGAGAGAATATCGTCTCCAAAAATTATTGATCTTCAGTGGGTTATAGACAGAGAAGAAAGCAGACAAGAAAACCAAGCAGGCATGCAACAGAAAAGCTGATTGGACAGGCAGAGGAGTATGTAATAAGGCAGGCAGATTTTTTTTTTAAAAATACAGGCATTTTAGTTTATGCGCTATCGATTACAGGATAGCGCACATGGGACTGGAATAGTGTAGAGTGCGGCATAAGTCTTATGACTATTTAAGTCTGCCGCGTTTTTTTAAAGATTTGAAGACACTCGAAGTGGCATATTCATAAGGATGCCAGTATTCAAATTTCATAAAAAAATGCTCAAATTAGGATCATTACACAGCCCAAATATAAATTCAACCATTCAAGGGCACAAAAAGAAAACATATAAAAATACTTTTGTACCTTAAATTTCAAGGCCTCAGGAGTTGCATTTCGTAGTCAGCTTGGAATGGATTGCAGTGGGTCTAATGCAGTGCTTTTTAGTGAATGCGATTGGACCTGACTGGATGGGCTAGTATGTGCCTAGGGTGCCCTAGCATGGGGCAGTAGGCCTACTGCAGTGCCCTTTACTTATGCTCTTTACGTTCTAAATGTTGCTGACACCCAGTAAAGTATTCACATGATTAGCGTATCTTAATTTTTCCAGTTTCCATAAACAGTAAAATTAGGACCATAAAAGATCAAAATCATAATTTTATTTTCAAGTAATGACTGACCCCCTTTTAAAAAATATATGACAGTATAAGATTCTTGTTAATCTTAATGCATATAAAAAAAAAATAACACTGGTCTTGAGGGAAATAAAATGTATAGACATATAAAACAAATTAAGTTGGATTTAAACTATTAATCAAAGGTCAAACATAGAATTATTTCTGACAAGAAGGATATTCTCCAGTTATTTCCACAGAATCCCAATTTGATTAATGAAAATGGCCAATGATAACTTACACAAGCGGTTAACATCAAAAGATTGTTTCCTTTGAGGGGAAAACACAACAGCACTAAAAGTTTAAGCCGACCAGAAGATTGCGTTTTCCGTTATTCACAACGAATCCAAAATCACTGTGTTACCACACAGCGCTACGCCACCGTCAAACCTTTTGATCCTCTCAAACGATGAGGTCGCCATTCGATTAACGCTCGTTCCACAACTTCTTTCTTTAATCAATCGAAAGGGCTAACACCGCAGGGCGTTCTTAGAGCCTGTGGAATGGGAAGGCATTCCAAATTCCATACAACCTGTCGGAAAAAATTATCGCGTTTCCATGGATAAGCGCTGGAAGACCTATGTGGGTTTAGTGCTTAATTGTGATTATACACGCGCATACACTTCCTGAGAGCCAAGAAGCCAAACAAGAATCAAGCCAAAATAATGCAGTAAGGTAAAATATTCTATACCATCTCAAGTTTTATAAATCAACCATATCTAAGTAGGAAACACTGAATGTTGATAATTTACCAGGTGATCGAGGAGCCTTGTCTCCATTAACACGGAACACATTTTTTAATGTTTATGTTGCATTGTACACAGGACACCATGCAAGCAAATATCCATTAAATCTTGCCCGGTGAAATTTGAAGCGATCGAATAATCGGCATTCTCGAGTATAAACGAAATTTGACGGAAAGCGAACGAAAGTGGTGAAAATGTTCGAGAATTGGAAAGTCTCTACACTTAAGATTAAAAAAGCATAATTTTTTTTTTCTCTAGTTTACGTTTTATTTATATTCTCTTTAAAATTAGTTAAAATCATGTAGGAAGGAACAAAATATTCGGATTTTGTTAACTGATTTATTTAAATGACATAATTAGCAAATTTGCACCATCATAGCTCAAAATTATACAAAAAATCCTATTTTATAAATTAGAATTTAGGGGTTTGGAAGTTGACCAGAGTAGCATTCTTTAGTTCTTACTGGGAAACAAAACTAGTTTAAATCTAATTTGAAATTGCAAATTTTTACAATCATCAGTGAAGGGATAAATTGTCATTTATAGCACCAACTGTATAAATGTTTGAAGCGATCAGTAAAGGCATTCTCCAGTAATTAATTTATTCCAACGATTCCGTCAAACTGCAAATTTGTAGCTGACACAGACTAAATTAGTGATTCATTTTCCTTTAAAATGCTCGTCAATAACGTCTTGAAAGCTATTCAGATGTATACTGTAGTTATTATTAAAAAAAAAAAATATATAATTATTTCAATTTAAAACTCACGCCATCCACACATTTGGACCAATGCCACCAGGATGCAGCGTGAATCTTGGTGTTCAGGAAAAAATACACATTGGTGTTGAAAATTTGAGCCGATTCAAACGAGTCTTTTCTAGCTATGGATAGATTAAATTTATTTTAATATTTTACACAACGAATTTGCCTACATGCCAACGGGAAATTAAACTGACAATTATCCTGACCTAAGATTGCAATCAGCATTATATAATAAAACTTTTCAGAAGAGGTAAACTCTTATTACTTAATGTGACTTAAAGCAGATTAACATTTTCACACTGATAGTTTTTATTAACACATAATAAAATAGTTACACGTAAAGTAGTCAAATCTGTACCATCACATTCCCCGGATGCTGGGAAATGTGATGGTACAGATTCAAAACACTTTGATCATATGGCATAAGGTGAACATTGCCAGTTGTTGCCAGAATTTGGTCCTTGTTACCTAACACAAGTATTGAAAAAATTTTAAGAAATTGGATTATTTAGCGTTCTAGGATACGGACGAAATAAATTTGAAAAGTTTATAAAAAAGAATCGAGTAACCTCTGAAGGACTATACTAGTAAGTATACCTGGAGGCAGAAGGGGTTACTTGTAAGTATACTCAGAGGCAGGTAGGGGTATACCTAGTAAGTTACCAGGAGGTAGGAAGGGGTTTACCTTGTAAGTATACCCAGGGGGGGGGGAGGCAGGAAAGGGGTATACCTAGTAAGTATTACAGGAGCAGGAAGGGGTATACCTTGTAAGAATACAAGGTGGCAAGAAGGGATATACCTATGTAAGTACTTCCAGTGAGGCAGGGAGGGGTTATAACTAGTAAAGTACTTACCAGGAGGCAGGATGGGTATACTAGTAAGTATACCAGGAGCAAGAAGGGATTATAACCTAGTTAGTAAGTATTACAAGGAGGCAGGAAGGGGGTATACTAAGTAAGCATACCAGAGGCAGGAAGGGGTATTACTAGTATGCTTACAGGAGGCAAGAAGAAGGGGTATACCTAATAAGCATACCTAGGAGGCAGGAAGGGGTATACCTTGTAAGCATACCTGGAGGAGGAAGGGGTTTATTCCTAGTAAGCTACCGGAGGCAGGAAAGGGGTATACCTAATAAGCATACCGGAGGCAGGAAGGGGTATACCTAGTAAGCATACCAGGGAGGCAGAAGGGGTATATAATACTAAGCATACCAGGAGGCAGGAAGGGGTATACCTAGTAGTATACCAGAGGCGGCAAGAAGGGTATACCTAAGTAAGTATACAGGTGGCAGAAGGGGTATACCTAGTAAGCATACAGGAGGCAGGAGGGGTATACTAGTAAGCATAAGGAGGCTGGAAGGGGTATATAATAAGCATACCAGAGGAGGCAGGAAGGGGTATATAATAAGCATACAGGAGGCAGGAGGGGTATTATACCTAGTAGCATACCAGGAGGCAGGAAAGGGTATACCTAATAAGGCATAACCAGGAGGCGGAAGGGGTATACCTAGTAAGCATACCAGGAGGCAGGAAGAAGGGGTAGGTAAACCTAATTAGCATACCAGGCGGCAGGAAGGGGTATACCCATTGTAAGCATACAGGAGGCAGGAAGGGGTATACCTGTAAGCATTCCAGGAGGCAGGAAGGGGTATACCTAGTAAGACTTCTCCCACCAGAAGGCAGGAAGGGGTTATACTAGTAAGCATCCAGGGAGGCAGGAAGAGGGGTATTCTAGTAAAGCATACAAGGAGGCAGGATGGGTTATACCAAACTAGCATAACAGGAGGAGAAGGGGTATACCTGTAAGCATACCAAGAGGCAGGGAAAGGGGTATACCTAGTAAGCATACCAGGAGGCACGAAGTGGTATACTAGTAAGCAATATTGGGAGGCAGAAGGGGTTAATAAAGCATACCAGGAGGCTGAAGAGGTTGGAAGGAAGGGAATAGGGGGGCGGGTATACCTCAGTTAAGCATACCAGGAGGCCAGGATAGGGGTAATACCTTAATAAGGCATACCAGGAGGGAGGAAGGGGGATACCTAGTAAGCTACAGGGAGGCAGGAAGGGGTTTTTATATACCTTTAGCTACAGGGGAGGCAGGAAGGGGGTATACTAGAGTAAGCATATCAGGAGGGAGGACAGGAAGGGGGTATACATATAAGCATACAGGAGGCAGGAAGGGGCGATACCTAGTATGCATACAGGAGAGGAAGGGGTATTCCTAGTAAACATACCAGGAGGCAGGAGGGGAACACCTAGTAGCTTAACAGGAGGCAGGATGAGGGGTATATTAGTAAGATACAGGAGGCAGGAAGGGGTTATACCTAGTAAGCATACCAGGAGGCAGGAGGGTGTATACCTGTAAACAATACCAGGGAGGCAGGAAGGGTTATACCTAGGTAAGCATAACCAGGATGCAGAAGGGAGTATACTAATATGCATACCAGGAGGCAGGAAGGGGTATACCTAGTAAAGCATACAGGAGGAGGAAGGGGTATACTAAAAGCATGCAGGTGGCAGGAAGGAGTTACCTAATATGTCATACCAGTAAGCAGGGAGGGGTATTACTAATCATAAAAGAAAGGCCGGAAGGGGTTTATACTAAGCTAACACGGAGGCAGGAATGGGTTATATAGTATGCATACCCAAGTGGCAGGAAGGGGTATACTTGTAAGCTACCCAGGAGGCACGTAGGGGTTACTAGTAAGCATATTTGGGAGGCAGGAAGGGTTATACCTAAAGCTTACAGGTGGCTGGGAAGGGGTTTATACTAGTAAGCATCCAGGAGTAGGAAGGGTATACCTAATAAAGAATTACCAGGAGGCAGGAAGGGGTATTTCTACTTTGTAAGGCATACCAAGGAGCAGAAGGGGTTTATATACCTAGTAAGCATACAGGAGGCAGGAAGGGGTTATAACTAGTAAGATATCAGGAGACAGGAAGGGGTATACCTAATAGCATACAGGAGGCAGGAGTGCATACCTGTTAAGCATAACCAGGAGACAGGGAAGGGGTTATATTCCTAGTAAGATACCAGGAGGCAGGAGGGGATAACCTAGCTAAGCATTACCAGGAGGCAGGAAGGGGTATATTAGTAAGCATTCAAGGAGGCAGGAAGGGGTATACCTAGTATGTACAGGAGGCAGAAGGGGTATACCTAGTAAGCATACAAGGAGGCAGAAGGGGTATTACCTAGTAAGCATACATGGATGCAGGAAGGGGTATACCTAATAGCATACCAGGAGGAGGAAGGGGATGTATACTAGTAAGCATATCCCCCCCCCCCCTATCAGGAGGAAGGAAGGGGGTATTTATACTAATAAGAATGCCCGGAGGCAGGAAGGAGTATCCTATATAAGCATACCATTAAGCAGGGAGGGGTATACCTAATCTACCAGAAGGTCAGGAAGGGGTATTACTAATAAGCATACAGGGGCAGGAAGGATCACCTCTATAGCATTACCAGTAGGCAGGAAGGTTTTACACCAGTACGCATCAGGGAGGCCGCGAGGGGTTAACTAATAAGCTACCAGGAGGCAGAAGGGATATACCTTGTTAAGATACCAGTAGGCAGGAAGGATATACCTAGTAAGCATACCAGTAGGAAGGAAGGGGTATACCTAATAAGCATACCAGTAGGCAGGAAGGGGTTTATAACCTAATAAGCATACCAGTTGGGCAGGAGGGGTATACTAATTAAACATAACTGGAGCAGGCAAGGGGTATACCTAATGGCACCAGGAAGGCAGGAGGGTTATACTAATAAGATACCAGGAGGCAGGAAGGGATATACCTAGTAAGACATACCAGGATTGGACAGGAAGGGATATACCTAGTAAGCATACAAGGGACAGGCAGGGATATACCTAGTAAGCAATACGGAGGCAGGAAGGGGTTATACTAGTAAGCATACCAGGAGGCAGGAAGAGGGGGTATACCTAATAAGCATACAGGAGGCAGGAAGGGGTTTATACTAATAAAGCATACCAGGAGGCTGCGAAGGGATTACCTAGTAAGATACCAGGAGGACCGGAAGGTATACATAGGTATGTTTACCAAGGACAGGAAGGGATATACTAGTAAGCATACCAGGTAGGCAGAGGATATACCTCGTAAGCATACCAGGGAGACAGGACAGGGGATATACCTAGTATAGCATACCAGTACGGAGGAAGTCAATACTAGTAAGCATACCAGTAGGCAGGACAGGGTAATTACCTAATAAGCATTACCAGTAGGCAGGAAGTATACCTAATAAGCATACCAGGGAGCAGGAAGGGCGGTATATCTAATAAGCAAACCAGGAGGAGGAAAGGGGTATACCTAATAAGCATACAGGAGGCAGGAAGGGATATACCAGTAAGCATACCAGAAGACAGGAAAAGGATATACTAGAAAGCTTACCAAGTGGGACAGGAAGGGATTTACTAGTAAGCATTACCAGTAGGCAGGAAGGGATTATACCTAATAAGCATTCCAGGAGGCAGGAAAAGGGATACACCTAGTAAGCATACCAGGAGGCAGGAAAGGGATACAATACTAAGACTTTTACCAGAGGGAGAGAGGAATGGAGGTAGCGGAGACAGTTTAGGACGGCACACAGAGAAACAGGGCAGGTTGGCGATGCAGTCAAGAGCAGGCAGACAGACAGATGGCCCAGGACAGAAACAGACAGACAGTCACAAATTAGTCAAAGAGAAACAGACAGAACATAGCCGAACTTCACACACACACACACACACACAAACCACGCACTCACACACACACTCACACACCACACACACACACTCACACACACACCTCACTACACAGAATCACACGCCACAGACACACAACACACAGACACACACACACAGACACACACACACAGACACACACACACAGACACACACACACAGAACTCACACACACAGACCACACACAACTGACACACACACACACACAGACACACAAACAGACACACACACACACAGACACACACCCACTGACACACACGAACACACACACACACACACACACCACACACACACACACGCCACACACACACACAGACACACACACACAGACAACACAAACTACACAACACAGACAGGACACACACACACACACACACACAACACAACACCACAAGAAACACACGCCAAGACACAAACATACAGACACAACACACAGACAACACACACAGGACAACCACACACAGACACCACAACAGACAACACACACACGCACACACAAAACACCACACACACAGACCACCCACACAGACACACACAAACACACACACACACACAGACACAACACACACACACACTCACACACACACCACAACCCACACACACACAACAACACACACACACATTGGGTCCGTTTTTGTGGGTGTGCAGGAGTGGAGTAACAAGGCTCCGAGATCCTTAGCGTTGTAGGGTTGCAAATAACAGCAGCGTAATCAGTGGTAGTGGAACGTAGTGAACAATACTACCGAGTGATAATTAAAGTTATTAGTCAAAGCAAAGTGAGAGGATAGCTGTGGAAATATAATATTTCAAGCGCAAACCGTTGGGGGTCTTAGGCGCTGTTGCCACATTGCAGCGGGGTAGGCCAGAAAGAAGTGACGTCACGACAAGTTGTGTGCCAATTATACATATATAGGAAGTGTATTAATGTGAAGTGTATACTATCATCAGTGAAGAGTGAAATCGCGTGAGGAAGCGGGGATGTATGAGAATATATGTTTATAATCATCAAGGGTGGAAGGATCCCAAAAATAGGGATTTAAGGCCTACGTACGAGAATCCCGTCATCAGCAGATGGCAACTTGTCATCGCACCATTGCAGCGCAAGGTTTATTCGCTATTTTTGGTTTTGCATGTTGTACGGCCCTGTCTGGCCTTGATTACTGTTTGATACTGGTCACTCATCCTGCAAGCTATTACCAGCATTAGACAAGAAATAGCATAGAACCATAGAGAATATAAATGTTGAAGAGTGTGAGAAGGTAGGTGGGACAAGCTTTTTTTAAGGGCAACATTGTAAGATCAGTGCTAGGTCATGTCCCAGGAGGGTTGTGTCAGGTCACAAGAAGTTGCAGCCAGGTCATTACACCGCACAAGGACACCAAGACATCCACACACACACACACACACAACAACACACAACAACACACACACACACACACAACACAACAAATCTTAATAAGGAAAATCATTCAGGACCCTTGTACCACCGTGTTTGTTAGGCCCTATTGGAGTATGCGGCACCAGAAGTTTGGAACCACACCTAGCCAAGGCACGTGAAGAAACTAGGAGAAAGTGCAAAGGTTTGCAACAAGACAAGTCCCAGAGCTAAGAGGTAATTTGTCCTACGAGGACGTGGTTTAAGGGCAAATCCACATGACGACACGGGCCCCCGAAGACAGGAGAGATAGGGGGGGACATGATACACGAATACAAAAAAAAATACTGAAGAGGATCTTGACAAGGTGGACAAAGACAGGTTTGTTCAGATAGATTGGACACAGTAAACAAGGGGACACAAGTTGGACAGCTGAAGACCAGATGAATCACAGGGATGTTAGGAAGTATTCGCCTTCAGCCAACAGAGTAGTCTGTTGGTGGAAAATAGTTTGGGATAAAGCGATGTAGTGGAGAGCAGGATCATTAATAGCTTAAGCAGAGTTATGATAAAGCTCTATGCTAGGGAGGAGTGGGACCTAGTAGCGATAAGTGAAGAGGCTGGGCAGGAGCTCGGGACTCGACCCCGCAACCTAAAACTAGGTGAGTACACACACACACACACACAACACACACAACACGCATGCACACACGCACACAGGCATGTTACTACCGGTAGTTATTGCAGTAAGAATACTTAGGATGCTAGGAAGTCCTCTCTCATTGTGAAAAAGGAACAAATAATATATGTAAACGTAAATCCAGAAAGGGCATAAGTGTTAGAGAGTAGATGATTGGGAAAGACAAATGAGACTAAATTCGTTGCCTACACGACGGAACTTTCAACCACACCCACCTACCCCCCCTAACCTCAATCCCTCACAACAAGCACACACACACAAGGCTTAGACACTCACACACCACACACAACACACACACACACACACACACAACACACCACAACACACACACACACACACATACAAAAACACATACACAAACACACATATAAACACACACACATTAATAACACACTCACACACCAACACCACACACTCACACCACACACACACACACACCACACACAACCACACACACCCACACCACACACACACACACTCACACACACAAACACACCAACACACACACTCCACACCAACACACTCCAACCACACACACACACCACACAAACACACTCCACACACAACACACACACCACACACACACACACACACACCAAACACACAAACCACACCCACACCACACACAGTCACACACACACACACACCACACACTACACACACCACACACACACACACACACACACACACACCACACACACCACACACACACCACAAACACACACCACCACACACACACACCACCACACATACACCCACACCCCAACACACACACACACCACACACACAACACCACACCACGCACCACCACACACAACACACACACACCAACTCCACACAAACAACACACACCACACCACACCACACACACCACACCACACACAACCACAACCACACACACACAACACACACAACACACACACACCACACACACACACCACACAACCCCCACACAACACAACCACACCAACACACCACACACAACCACACTGCAATACAGACACCACCTCCACCACTAGACACAAAACACTTGACACACAACACGTACCCCCCCTCCCCTAACACTCTTCCCTTTTCTAACCACCTCACCCCTTAGCCATCTACCCCTCCCCAAACCACCTAAACCTCCCCAAACCGTCTAACTCCCCCCAACTACCTCCTCACTCAATAACCATCCTCCCCTCCCCATAACCATCCATCCCCTCTCTCCATCAAACCATCTAACCCCCTCTCCCCAAATCTCTCTACCCCTCAATATACCATCCTCCCCCTCTCCCCGACAACCATCATCCCTCTATCTAACCATCTATTCCCCTCCCCCTAACCACCCGTCCCCCCTTCTGTGGAGCAACGGCGGGCGGGGAACCTAGACCAGCATGAGGACAAGGGGCTCCAAGGACGAATCTGGGTGGGAGGAATGGGAGGTAGTGCTCAATAAAGGGTTGAAGATGGGGAAGGAGACTAGATGAGCTGGAAAAGGATGATGGAAGAGAGGTTAGCAGCAGGTATGCAGAAGGAGGAAGCAACAGGCCACAGCAGCCAGAAATCAAGATCGAGAGAATTTAGTAGTGGAGCTGAGACATCTGAAAACAGCACAGTGACAATTGATATTACAGAAAGTTAGCATCGGCAATGGCTATCATCAAACACAGACAACAGGTCTGAATGGAAGCGTGGGGAAAACTTAAACTGTTTGCAGAGGTCCTGTAAGTCCACATGGGGCCATAACAAAGACAGGGGACACTAGGACAGATGAGAGGTGGAAGAATTGATGGAACTATGGAATGTTGCAAGGACCTTACCATATACCCGTGGGGGCCAGGAACAGGTGAGCATGAAGGCAAAAACAAGAAAGCATATGGGGCCATAACTAGGGAAGGGACTCTGAAGGAAGGAACTCCACGGGAAGGAACTAAAATACATCAGGATGCCAATGGAGAGTCACAGTGGGAGGTGGAAAGGGAGAGATCGTGTTTGACTAGGGCTAGACCAAAGCTAAAGGGTGAAACTTATGATGAAAGAAGAAAGAAGGTGGAGAAAAAAGCGATTTGAAGATATCATGAAGGTGATAGGCCGAGGGGGCAATGACCAGGTGGCAACTTTTCGGAGAATTGGGTGGTTTCTCCAAAGAAAAGGAATCGGCCTCTTAAGTTAATTTTCAAGGCAGACAGATTCAACCCGAACCATGATCCTCAGGAGAAAAGCACGGTGCTGAGAGGCAAGCAGGAGTTCCGGAGTGGTACCTCGATCGAGACAGAACACAGGACGAAAGGAGGAAGACGAGAAAGAGAGAGTTCAAAAACGAAAGGAGAAATGGGTGGGAAATGAAAAAGGGAGCAGAATAACCCAGGATAAATGGAAGGACAAGCACAACACCCAGAAAAAACACTTGCAGAAGGACTCCCAGCCTACGACACCCCCAAGGAAAATGAACAATCAAAACAACCATAACACACCGATCCTCTGTTTCCACCCACCCTCACCACAGTTACATTATTAGAACAGAAGTTGAAGGTCTGGTACACAAATGAGATTGGATCTAACGAATAAAATGAGGGTATGGCTAGAAAGAATCAATGAGAAGTCCCATAAATGACATCATCGCAGTTACAGAAACAAAATCACGGAGACATAAGATGCAATCTTCCACAGGATACCAGATCATGAGGAAAAATGGAACGGGCCAGGGGGGGAGGAGGGGTTGCTCTGCTCGTAAAAAACAGATGGAAATTCGAGATATATTGGAAGGCATGGATGAGAAGGGAGAAGAAAAGAGACTACATAACGGTACACTTCAGTATGGTGAATAAAAAGTGTGTCATTGCGTGATGTATTAATCCACACAGAACTGCAGGAGGCCAAGAGAGGAATATGAAGAGAGGCATCAGAAGCATGGTGGTAACACTTGCGAGGGGTGAGCAAGGAGCTCATTCCAGCAGGGCAAATTGGCTGGTATGTGGGATTTCAAACCACGGATGATTGTCTGGGAAAAACCTGGAGCCACATGGGGGTTCCAGAAACATGGGGTGCCACAGGACGTTGGACGTGGTGCTGGGAGGAAACCTCATGCACCACATGTTAAGGACTACTACAGGTGAGAGGGGGGATTGAACCAGCAGATTGGACCTTGTGTTCACCTCGGGCAGCTCAGACATTGAGAACATAAGTATACAGAGTCCCCTAGGAAGCTAGCGACCGTGGTTCTGATGATTTGAATACATAGTAGAGGTTGCAAGTGTAGAGGAATAAACAGGAGTCGAATGGGAAAAAAGCCTTGACTTAAAGAGGGGGGGATACTTGGGTTGAAGAACTTCTGAGGGGAGGTCCCAGTGGGACAGAGAAACTGGCAGGAAAGCCAGTAAATGAAATGATGGGAATATGTAACAAACAACATGCAAGGAGGCAGTGGAAAGGTTTATTACACGTGCAAACAGTAACAACGGGAAGACCAGAAATGAGCCCTGGTTTACCCGACGGATGTTAGGAGGCAAACCCAAAAAACTAAGTGCAAATAGAGAATGGAAAATGTACAGAAGGCAGAGACAACACACGAAAATAGGGATTGACCAGTCGCAGAGCCAGGAATGGTCATGCAAGGAGTAAGGAGGGAGGCCCCCAACGACAGTATAAAAAATGAATAGCATGAGATCAAGACTGACCCGAAAACTGTTGTATTAGCCAATAGGAGGAAGACAACAGTCAAAGACAAGGTGATCAGAATAGGACACAAGGTGGAACTCACAGGAAAGGAAATTTTTCAAGAGGTTTGAGGAGCTGAACAGGAGATTTAAGGAAAGATTTTTACATGTAGAGACAGGAAGGGCTGTGGAAGGACAGCAAGAAGGGAACATCAGAGGGGAAATTTTACCCAACAAGTGTTGGATGAAATACGAACAACTTAGGAGGAGGTGAAGAACGCTCTTAAAGTGACATTGACACCTCAAAGGCGATGGGACCGGAAACATCTTCCATGGGTCCTTAGAGAAGGAGCAGAGATGCTGTGCGTTGCTCTAACCACAATCTTCAACACTCCTTGAAACTGGGGCAACTACTGAGAAATGGAAGACAGCTAATGTAGGCCCATATTTAAGAAAGGGAAACAGAAAACGGACACTTAAACTACTGACCTGTGTCTATGGCATGTATTTTGTGCAAGTCATGGAGAAGATTATCAGGAGGAGAGTGGTTCGAACAACCTGGAAAGGAACCATGACTTATAAATGGAAAAACCAGCATGGGTTCATGGAAGCAAATCTTGTATCACAAAAACCTCCTGGAGGTTTTATGACAGGTACTAAAAGTTTAAGCCACGAGAGAGAGGGGTGGGTAGTGTGCGTTTTCATAGATGCAGATGGGGTAGGCCTTTGACACAGTTTCACACAAGAGATTTAGTGCAGACGCTGGAGGATATGGCGCATGTAAAAGGGAGGGCACTGCAATGGTTAAGGGAATACCTTGAACAGGGAGCTGAAACACGAGTCATGGTTACGTGAAGAGGTATCACAGTTGGGCGCCTGTTCGAGCGGCCGGGGGTCCAAGGGGTCAGTTCTAGACCAGATGCTATTTTGATATATGTGAAACGACATGATGGGTGGGAATTGACTTGAAGTGTCCCTGTTCGTAGATGACGTGTAAATTGATGAGAAGAATTAATTGGACGAAGGATGATTGTGGCAGGACTGCAAAAAGAGACTGGAGGTGGTCATGTGGTCAGTAATGGGCTTATCGAATTCAATCCAGCCTAATACAAAGTCATGATGATTGGGGAGGGCAAAGAAGACCGGAAGACAGAGTATAGGCTAGGTGGGACAAAGACTTCAGACATCACTCAGGGAGAAAGACTTGGGTTCGTAAGACTCGAGCACATCAAAGGAGGCCAACATCAACCAAAATAACTGATGCAGCATCATGGGCCGCCTGCCTGGAAAACCTGAGAATGGCGTTCCGATACCTTATAAGAATCGTTCAGACACTGTACACTGTGTATGTTAGGCCCATACTGGAGTCAAGCAGAATCAGTCTGGGAGCACACATGGTCAAGCAGTCAAGAAGTTAGAGAAAGTAATCCTCCTCGCGTTGCAAACAAGGGCTAGCCCAGAGTCAAGGGAATGTCGTACGAGGGAAAGGTTAAGAAGGGAAATCGGCTGAGCGACACTGGAGGACAGAAGGTGGGCAGGGGAGACATGTCATAACGACATACAAAGATATGCGGGGATAGACAAGGTGGAACAGAGATAGGATGTTACCAGAGAGGGAAACAGGACTAGGGGTCAAAAAGGTGGAAGTGAAGAATCAGACGAGTCCACAGGACGTTAGGACGTATTTCTTCTGTCTAGAGTTGTCAGCATGTGATAGACTAGCAAGTGAATAGTAGTGGAGGCACGGAACATACATCGTTTTAAGAAGAGGTACTGACAAAATCAGGAAGCAGAGAGAGAGAGAGGAACAGTAGCGATCAGTGAAGAGGGGGGGCTGGAGCTGAGTTTACGAACCCTGCAACACAATTAGTGTGAGTTCATTAGGTGAGTACACAGACACACACACACAACACACAACACACGCACACACACACGCGCGACACCACCACCACACACACCACAACACAACACACAAACACACACACACACACACACACACAAAGGTCACACACACAGACACACACAGACCACACACAGACCAAACACAGACACAACAGAGACACAGGAAGACGACACAACACACACACACACACACACACACACAACACACACACAAACACACACAACACACAAACCACACACTCACTCACACACAAACAACACACACAAAATTGCTTAGTTTTTCAGCTCCCATGAACTGATTTTGATTTCTTTATTGTGATAGATATCCACCTAAAATCTCTCTGGTAATTAGCTCAATCTTGCGGACACAGTGTATCTGCCTGGCCGGACGTGTTGAAATTAGTTTTTAGAGTGGATAGGTGTAAGTCTATAAATTTAAAAATAAAATAAGAGTTATTTTCCCATTATTACTTTTTAAAGCCAGATTTACAAACAAAATTAAAGCTGCTTTAGAAATTTAGGTTCTAACTAAATAATTATCACAAACTACCTAGTTTAGGCTGATCAATTGACTGCTTCTAACATAAGATCTAACCTACCTAACCACCTAACTAGCACAAGTATTGCACAGAGGGGAAATATTCGAACTAACAAAGCTAGCTGCGCATTTGTATCTTTTTCCACGATTCCTTGATTAGTTATTCGTGAGTGTTGGATCTCAAAAAACGTATCACGTGTAATGGTGCCTAGAACGTTTTGTTATTGATTAAGTGCAGAACCAAAAATTACATGAGACGTTTTGCTGTCAAAGGACTCTATAAACGTAAAATCGTTTGCATTAGAGGATTATTTTGTATGCCGTTACAAGTTTGATGTTAAAGGAGAACCATTAACAAATTGAGGGAAGGATTTGTAGTAGAAAGAAACCTCTGTAAACATGCATACTGTGTGTTGCTGTGGTGAACCGCTGTGACATTTTAAAAAAACTTCAGGACAAATAACTTAGTTTCTCTTGTTTCAAGAGGAGTTTTAAAGTCTCTAGTAGAGCTTCTTTAGAACTGCCTTTTCATAAGGGACATGGATTGACTGTACAGTTCCCTAACTGTCGTTTTATAATTAATTATTATTGCTATATCTTCAATGGAGTGTCTGGATTGTTGAGTCTGTGGAGAAAATGGCTTTCCATCATGTGGCGCAATGGACTGTTGTTAAAATGTTTCTCTGGAACGTTCATTTTCTACTATGTAACTATGGATGAAAGAAGTGGGTCAATGTGAAACAATCATTGTCACTTCGGTAATACAGGGATACTGCAAAGGGTCACAATGGAAGTTAATCTCTCTTCACTTCACTCCTGGATACGGTTAAAGAATCCCTCAGGAAATGCATTTCCCAAATCATTCTTTCCCACTGCTGTTCGAGATGTTAGAAATCCAGCCAGCAAAGTCTTTCTCCAGGTCTTATTTCTCCTCAGTCATTTAATCCCTTTCACAAAAAGAGCCTGGAAATCTCTCTCATCTTTCTAGCAGTTCTGAAGCACTTTTATTACTACCAAAAAGCTTTCATAAGTAATGATCAGAAACTTTAAGAAGGGATGGGTTTAGGAGGAGAGGCTTCGTTGGAGTATGGGGAGTTTTGACGCGGTGTTGGACTTTCACTATAACAAGAAAAAATTCAGTTGAACTAATATAGAAAAAGCAGAAGAAATTACAGGCAGGTAGGAGGCGGGGTTGCAAAGGGGCATTGATAACCAGTTGTTGTAAAGGCATATACACAAGTTGCAGCACCAGCTTTTATTGAGAGAGAGAATATCGTCTCCAAAAATTATTGATCTTCAGTGGGTTATAGACAGAGAAGAAAGCAGACAAGAAAACCAAGCAGGCATGCAACAGAAAAGCTGATTGGACAGGCAGAGGAGTATGTAATAAGGCAGGCAGATTTTTTTTTTAAAAATACAGGCATTTTAGTTTATGCGCTATCGATTACAGGATAGCGCACATGGGACTGGAATAGTGTAGAGTGCGGCATAAGTCTTATGACTATTTAAGTCTGCCGCGTTTTTTTAAAGATTTGAAGACACTCGAAGTGGCATATTCATAAGGATGCCAGTATTCAAATTTCATAAAAAAATGCTCAAATTAGGATCATTACACAGCCCAAATATAAATTCAACCATTCAAGGGCACAAAAAGAAAACATATAAAAATACTTTTGTACCTTAAATTTCAAGGCCTCAGGAGTTGCATTTCGTAGTCAGCTTGGAATGGATTGCAGTGGGTCTAATGCAGTGCTTTTTAGTGAATGCGATTGGACCTGACTGGATGGGCTAGTATGTGCCTAGGGTGCCCTAGCATGGGGCAGTAGGCCTACTGCAGTGCCCTTTACTTATGCTCTTTACGTTCTAAATGTTGCTGACACCCAGTAAAGTATTCACATGATTAGCGTATCTTAATTTTTCCAGTTTCCATAAACAGTAAAATTAGGACCATAAAAGATCAAAATCATAATTTTATTTTCAAGTAATGACTGACCCCCTTTTAAAAAATATATGACAGTATAAGATTCTTGTTAATCTTAATGCATATAAAAAAAAAATAACACTGGTCTTGAGGGAAATAAAATGTATAGACATATAAAACAAATTAAGTTGGATTTAAACTATTAATCAAAGGTCAAACATAGAATTATTTCTGACAAGAAGGATATTCTCCAGTTATTTCCACAGAATCCCAATTTGATTAATGAAAATGGCCAATGATAACTTACACAAGCGGTTAACATCAAAAGATTGTTTCCTTTGAGGGGAAAACACAACAGCACTAAAAGTTTAAGCCGACCAGAAGATTGCGTTTTCCGTTATTCACAACGAATCCAAAATCACTGTGTTACCACACAGCGCTACGCCACCGTCAAACCTTTTGATCCTCTCAAACGATGAGGTCGCCATTCGATTAACGCTCGTTCCACAACTTCTTTCTTTAATCAATCGAAAGGGCTAACACCGCAGGGCGTTCTTAGAGCCTGTGGAATGGGAAGGCATTCCAAATTCCATACAACCTGTCGGAAAAAATTATCGCGTTTCCATAAACGTTTTGTAATTCAAAAGAAAAAATATAATTGTTTCGAGTTTTTTGCGTATTACGTTTGGTCAAAAAAAACTTCCTTTCAACTGATACGCTAAAAATGGTGTGAAACTCTACACTTTGGAATAAAAGCGTTAGAACACAAACACAAGTGAGTTAAACCAGTTACAATGGACCAACAGGAGGGCCAACAACAGTGGCAAAAAAAAGACACCCACATCAACAAAAATAACGCACAACAGGGCTGAAAACTATTTCCTAGAGGAAATAGTAATGTAAACAATGGGATTTAAGTTTACACTAACAGAGAGTAACAGCAAGGAGTTATCAAAAAACAAACCACAGAAGCTAAGAGAAGAAGAAACCATAGATACAAAAATGCCCATAAGGAAATACCAGCAAACGGGGACCAGCATCAAAGACCAGTTACAGAGACCAGCATCAAAGACCAGCCAGATAAAAGCTAAGCTCCCGTTTTTATCACTCTGATGAATTCATCATAATAATTCACCCCGGGTGCTATAAAACTGAGATCTTTTATTATTGTTTCCAGCAGGAGGAAACATGCCCATATTAAAATTTCCCCAAATAAACGAGGCAATGCAGTTTCGGCGTCAGTGTAAAACATACGACTCGACAGTGACAATGTTCACTGTTCAAGTTTTAATTATCCCGTTCACCTGTATTCTGTTCAATAAGCAACGGTAATTACATAAATGTAATAGGTGCTGTTGCCCCTATGCTTTAATATCAGCTTGAAAAATAGTCACGGGGAAACGATAATGATTAGTAGAATTATTGTTAATGGGGAAGATAAAAGGGTTTAATGTAAACCCTGTAACTGATTCTATGCCTTAATAACAGCTTGAAAATAGTCAATGGAAATGATAATGGTTAGTGGAGCTATTGTTAATGGGGAAGATGAGTGGTGATGGAAATCCATTGATAAATGATCACGTTAATTGCAGCTGATAAATAGTCATGCTAAAATGTTTATTTTTAAAAGCCGCTTTTAAATATTTGTTAAATCGGTTTAAGTTTTTAATGGTTGATAGTGTTGTTAATAGTTATGTGTTAATAGTTATATGTTATATGTTCAAGTTATGTGTTTAGGCCGATTTATCGATTAAATTTAGTGTTCGGTGTTATGAGGGTTTTTGATACTAATACTGTTACGGTGTTACATTTGGTGTTATGGTGACTGATACCAATACTTTTGTTACGAGGTATTATTGACTGTTGTTGTGCGCACCTGGGGCGGTTAGGAGTGGCAGTAGGATTTTCTTTTTTTTAGTGGAGGGGATTATGTATATAGCAGTGTGCTGCTGTTTCTTTTATAATGACAGTTACACAGTCGAATTAAAGCTACATTTATTTCCATGTCAAATTTACTGACACAGGTGTTGTTGCACAGCGCTGAGATCTGTCAGCCTGAGCTGGGAGACTTTAGTAGGACAAGTATTACTCTGTGGGTGTAGTAAGATGAGCTAAGACAAGATTTGTTAGTATTTTTAATCAGAGGGAGGGTTAGCTACCCAGGATAAACCAATAAGTCAGTGTGTCATAGGGGCCTGTCTGATTTTCACTGGGGTTCTTTAAAATTGTTCCCCAGGATGCGAACCAAAACAGTCGACTAACACCAGGTACCCTCTTACTGCTATGTGAACAAGAACAAACAGGTAGGTTTTCACTCCAGGAAATTTGGAAGTTGCTGTTTCTTGGGAATTTGTCTGTCAAATGTTCTATCTTATACTGTACATACACACATAAGTACATACATAATACGAACATACATACATACTACGTAAAGTAACAAACTACTGTCGGGTGGGTGAGAAGTAAATTTCAAAGCCCTTTAGTGATTTCTCACATTTCAAGGAACTGTAAAAATAGTAGGACGCAAAAGGCTTATAAGGTTTAGATTTCACCCTTCATATGACCTGACCACCTGACTCTGCACGCTGAGAGTGGGAGTGTAGTGAAAATTTGGTCTGGTCATATTTCAAGCAAAATTTTATGAGTGACGTGTCAGGAATAGCTGAAATTACTCACAAATTTTTAAAATAAATGAATAATTTATATAAACCCTTTAACAATTTCGTATTAAAATAAAAATAAAGTTTATGATTTGATTAGATTTCTTAAACTGAACCTGTTCCAAAAT
>NC_069410.1:75503571-75546508 GCF_026875155.1 Cherax quadricarinatus
AATTAGACACTAGGCCTGTTGCATATGAGTACGCGCGTGTGTGTGTGTGCGCGCGCACTCACCTCACCTGGTTGTGGTTGCAGGGGTCGATTCACAGCTCCTGGCACCGCTTCTTTATTATCACTCTTCCTGCTCCATGAGCTTTATCATACCTCTTCTTACACCTATGTATGGTTCCTGCCTCCACTACATCCCTTCCCAGACTATTCCACTTCCTGACAACTCTGTGCCTGAAGAAATACTTCCTAACATCCCTGTGATTCATCTGAGTCTTCAGCTTCCAACTCTGACCCCTTGTCGCTGTGTCCCATCTCTGGAACATCTTGCCTCTGCCCACCTTGTCGATTCCTCTCAGTATTTTATATGTTGTTATCACATCCTCTCCTATCTCTCCTGTCTTCCAGTTTCGTCAGGTCGATTTTCCTTAACCTCTCCTCGTAATACATACTCCTTAGCAAACCTTTGCACTTTCTCTAGTTTCCTTACATGCTTGACTAGGTGAGGGTTTCAAACTGGTGCCGCATACTCCAATATGGGCCCATTGTACACAATATACAGTGTCCTGAATGATTCCTTATTTAGATGTCGGAATGCTGCTCTTAGGTTTGCCAGGCGCCCATATGCTGCAGTCGTTATTTGGTTGATGTGCGCCTCAGATGTGCTCGGTATGATGCTCACCCCAAGATCGTTTTCCTTAAGTGAGTTTTGCAGCCTTTGACCTCCTAGACTGTACTCTGTCTGCGGTCTTCTTTGTCCTTCCCCAAACTTCATGACTTTGCACTTGTTGGTATTATTAAACTGCAGGAGCTATTTGCCGGACCAGGCTTGCAGCCTGTCCAAATCTCCTTGTTGGCTTACTCGATCCTCGCACACTTGTATTCCCTTCATTAGCTTCACACCGCCTGCAAACAGGGTCGCCTCTGTATCTAGTCTTTCTGTCATGTCATTCACATTCCGGAAACAACACCGGGCCTAGGACTGACCCTTGTGAAACCCCACTCGACACATGCGCCACTCTAACGCTTAACCACGTACCAACACACTTTGTTTCCTTCCTTTTAGGTATACTCTGATCCAGTGCAATATTTTCCCTGTTTTTTTTGTGCCTGTTTCTGTAGCTTTTCAACCAGTCTCTTGTGTGCTATTGTCTGCAAAGTCTTCTTGCAATAAAAGAAGATGCAGTCTACCCATCCCTCTCTCTTCTGTTTTACTTCTCGTATAACTCCAGTAGGTTTGTAATACAGGATTTTCCATCATTGAAGCCTTGCTGGTTGTCCTGTTTGATCCCATTCCTTTCTAGATGCTCCACCACTCTTCTCCTAATACTCTTCTTCATGACTTTACGTAATGTACAAGTCAGTGACAATGGTCTGTAGTTCACTGCTGCTTGTCTGTCTCCTTTCTTAAAAAGAACGACTACATTTGCTGTCTTCCATACCTGAAGCAGTTCCCCTATTTCAATAGATTTATTAAAGATTGTTGTCAGCGGCATACACAGTGCGTCTGTTCCTTCTCTCAGGACTCAAGGAGAGACGTTATCAGGGCCCACCGCCTTCGAGGTATCTAGTTTGCCTAGATGTTTCTTCGCCTCCTCCTCGGTTGTGTACAGTGTGTCTAGCACTTGCTGGCATACCCTAACACCTCGGTTTCCTGGAAGCCTTTCTGTCTACACCGTGAATATAGCCTTAAATATTGAGCTGAGCTCATCGTATACTTCATGGTCGCTTCCTATGAGCTCCTCTCCTTCCTTCCTTAGCCTGATTACCTGGTCCTTGACTGTTTTTTTCCTCCTAATGTAGCTGCATAACAACCTTGAGTTGGCTTTTGATGTTATGTCGTTCTCATATTTCCGCTGGGTCTATCTCCTTATTCATGAATATTCGTTTTTGGCTCTTTGACTCAGTTCCTTATTTTTCTGAGTCATTTACCTTTAGTACTTTTTCCAGTTTTAGCACACGACTTGGTTTTAATCTCTCCTCATCTCCGAGTAAACAATGGAGTCCAATGTTTCTGTCGTCCCTTGGTAGGAACTTCTTCTCTTCTCCCGTGCACTTTGTGGTCACATGTTCCATCATTTAATTACTGTCTTCTCCTTTAGCTCTGTTTCCCATTGTACCTCGTATAGGAATTGCCACATGCCTATGTAGTCCCCTTTTCTTGAAGTGTAGCTTCTCCTGTCCTCATGCCGTTTCACTCTCCACTGTTAACTCTAGAATGTATTCTAAACTCAGGACCATGAGATCACTAGAGCCGAGGGCCTTTTATGTTATATCCCCTATGTCTGAACTTTTCAAAGGGAACACGAGGTCTAGCCTTAATAGTTCTTCCTCTCCTCTCTCTCTGGTTGTGTCCGAATTATGCTGGAAGCATGAAGTTTTACAGCACCGCCTCCAGCATCTTAGCATCCACGTCTCCTGGTCCCGCATGTGGCTCCAGGTTTCCACAATCTCCTTGTTGTTGAAATCCAGGACTAGTAACATTGCCCTACCCATCTGGGCCCTTCTTACCACCTTGGCTTGTGTGTCCATCATCGCTCTGTTGCTCTCTTGTCATGGTCTCCTGCTGCTCGGTGGCGGATTGTACATCACTTGTCTCATCACTTTTGGACCCCTGGTCTGAGGTACGGTGCATGAGGTACAGTGAGATACAGAGCTAAAGGAAATGATAAAACACCTGACGAGAAAGTGCAGGAAAACAGAGAAGTTCGTACCAAAGGACAAGAGAAAAAATGGGAAGACCAGAATGAGCCCGTGGTTTACTAGGATATGTGAAGAGGCCACAGCCAGGTTTGCTAGAGCATGGAAAAAGTACTGAAGGCAAATAAATCAGAAAAACAAGGAAATGAACCAAAGGGTCAGAAACAAATATTCATGTAAAAAGAGATAGAGCCAAATCTGACCCAAGGTTGTTATACAGCCACATTAGGAGGAAAACAAAAGTCAAGGACCAGCTAATCAGGCTGAGAAAGGAAGGAGGGAAGCTCATAGAGAGCGACCAGCAAGTATGTGAAGAGTTCAACAGAATATTTAAGGAGGTATTCTATGTACTCATCTGCTTCTCTTCTATCCAGTCCTCCCATCTCAAAACTTCATTGGTTTTAATGAGCAGTGCAAATCCATCTTCCCATCTGTTTACCTAGTCTTTCCTCAAGATCTGATATCCAGTTGGGAAGATCACGTCTGTTATCACCCTCATAAGTTTTGTCTCTGTGAGTACTATTATGTCCGGGCTTGCCACTCCTCACTCTTATCTGATATTCCATCTGCGTTGGTGTACCATACCTTCAGCTTCCTTTCCTGTACTGTATTCTGGGAAGGAGAGGGGTTGGTACAGGCTGTGCATACGAAAATTAGGGCTGGGTATTATGGATGGCTGCGACGATGGTAGTTTTAGTGCTATGGGAGGTGGGGACTGGGGTTGTGGAGTGTGGCTTGTTTCTGGTTATTGTACTCACCTAATTATGGTTGCAGGGGTCGATTCATAGCTCCTGGCCCCGCCTCTTCACTGGTCGCTACTAGGTCTACTCTCTCTCTCTCTGCTCCATGAGCTTTACCATATCTCTTCTTAAATCTATGCATAGATTCTGCCTACATTACATCACTCTGTGGTCTATCCCACTTTCTGACAACTCTGTGACTGAAAAAATACTTCCTAACATCCCTGTGGCTCAACTGAGTCTTCAACTTCCAGTTGTGATCCCTTGATGCTGTGTCCCATCTCTGGAACATCCTGTCTCTGTTCACCTTGTGTTTGGTTCGTGTGGTGTAGTAGGGAATGAAATGAATCTGTGGGCCGTTATGTTTGTTGTTTCTCCCGAGGCTACATTTATATTTCCCTCGGAGAATGCCCTGTCTTCGTTTCCTGGCGTCGTCTGACTCTGTCTCAGTTTCTATTCATTTCGTGTTCTGTCGCAGATGAGGTACACTAACTGGTAGTTTTATGAGTCCTTTAACAGTGTTTTTCATATTATGCACCATTTCTCTCTTGAATGTCAGTTTAACTGGGCGATTTTCCCTCAAGTACCCCCAAGTCTCTGAAAATTTGTCAACTAGAACATGTCCTCTTCTGTTATTGCAATTATACTCTCAATCTCTCCCCCCCCCCTTCCCTTGTCTCCCTTCATCATAGGTTCCACCTTCTGCCTCATGAAGCACATGAACATAAGGTGACTTCTCACTCTCCTCTTCCAATTTTTTCCCCTCCATATCTCTGGATCCGATTTTAACATCTCTTTAATTGTTTTCCTTATGTTCTCCCAGACGTCCTAGTGGCCTGATATCACTTCTGCAAGGTACTTCTTATCTCCTTCCCCCTTTCTGTCCTCGCTGTCCACTGATGGTCCAGTTCTCAGCACCTTGCTCCTATTGGGTCTCGTCTCTGTATCCTACTTCAGCATTTCTAATTCTTTTGCCAGGCTCTGCATCTTTACCTCGCAGCTACAGCTCAAAATCTCCACTTTTATGCTCTGTTTAGATATCTTCTCCATCTTGTGTTGTAAAACTCGTTTAGTAATTTTCCCATTCAAAGTACCAGTGTGTTCTTGAGCCTTTCTGCCATGATTCTTTCTCAGGACCAGCTATTCCCAGTTCCCTTGCTTCTCCATCCTACCTTTTGGGATACCATATTGTTATTTTTAGTGGGAGTGTCGTGGTGGTAGTGTGTTCTGTAAGGTTCTCACCTATTTGTGGTTGCAGGGGTCGATACATGGCTCTTGGCCCCGCCTCTTCACTGATTGTCACTAGGTCCTCTCTATCCCTATTCCATGAGCTTTATCATACCTCGTCTTATAACAATGTATGGTTCCTGCCTCCACTACATCACTTGCCAGATTATTCCACTTCCTGACAACTCTAAGACTAAAGAAATGCTTCCTAACATCTCTTTAACTCATCAAAGTCTTCAGCTGCCAATTGTGTGTGTGTGTGTGTGTGTGTGAGGGAGTGTGTGTGTGTGTGTGTGTGTGTGTGTGTGTGTGTGTGTGTGTGTGTGTGTGTGTGTGTGTGTGTGTGTGTGTGTGTGTGTGTGTGTGTGTGTATGTTGTGTATATATGTGTGTGTGTGTGTGTGTGTGTGAAATATATGTGTGTGTTTTAAATATGTGTGTGTGTGTGTGTGTGTGTGTGTGTGTGTGTGTGTGTGTGTGTGTTGAGTCACCTATTTGTAGTTGCAGGCATCGATCACGGCTCCTGGCACCGCCTCTTCGCTGGTCACAACTAGGTTCACTCCGTGCTCCTCGAGCTTTATCGTATCTTTTCTTAAAGCTACGTGATGAAAAAAGCTATATTGTAACCCCCCCCCTTGTTCCTGTGTCCCTTCTGTGAAACATTCTGTCCCTATCCACCTTGTCAATTCCTCTCAGTATTTATCATGTCGTTCTCATGTTTTCCTATTCCTCCCGTCCTCCAGTATCATCAGGTTGCTTTCCATTAATTAACCTCTCCTCGTAGGGCATACTACTTTACTTAAGGACTAGTCTTGTTGCAAACCTTTGCACTTTCTCTAATTTCTTGAAAATGCTTGGCCAGGAGTGGATTCCATACTGGTGCTTGACGTACACAGTATCATACACAGTATGATACTCACCCTAAGATCCTTGTAATTGAGTGAAGTCTGCAGACTTTGGCCCCACCTTGCACTTGGTTAAACTCCAGGAGCTAGTTGTTGAACAGGGTTGCACCCTATCCAGATCTTTTTGTGGTCCTTGTGTGGGAAACGTTCATTAAATAAGAGGGGAAAACTGAATGACTGGTGGAGGAAGTAAGACTGGTAGTATACCTGTTCAGAAAGGGGTATGTGAACAGTTACTCTTAATTTTCCCCCATCAATTGGGTGAGAGCCAATAAGGGATCCTTGCTGGCAGAGTTGAGTCACTTGACTTCCTGCTCGCATCAAGTCTGTAAGTATAAAGGCCCACTCTTAAATTTGTTAATTTTCTGTTTATTATTTTTTTAAATTAATAGAGACAAAAGTTACACTCTTGTTAGGATTTTTAACTTTGTCTGGACTTGGATGCAACTACGTTTATAAGATAATATTTGGTCATCATCATTTCTCATAAAGGCCTTCGACCTATCATGTGAATGATTCCTTGTCAGGATCGTAATTTCATTTTTATTTACTTCTTATCATTGCTGAATGATTGTGTCACTGACGGGAGACGTCTTGGGGACTCTGTTGTTCCTTCATCTTTGGTTCCACGTCTACTACATTACGAGACCTTTACGAGCCCGGGCCATAATCTCATCAAAGGCTGAATCTTGGGAACTCTGCTGTTCCTTCACCTTTGCTTTAGATCTTCACTCCTGTACAGGTCAAAAGCCTCATTTGAGAACTGTTTTTCTATCCCACCAGGACAGAGCTATTATCTCGGCAACATACTGAGGAACTTACCTTGTTCTTTATACTCTATTGCCGATTTTCAGTTCACTACAACTGCCAGCAGCTAGCTCCCTTACCTAAGCTGCTAGCTGAACACCTTTATAGGTATTGTAACCGTCTGGAGCTGGACTTGGCAACAGTCACGACCACCTGTGACCTTACTTTCTCCCTCGTCCCGTTACACTCCAGCAATTCCTGTGCGCCTTGCCATACCAACGGCTTCTGTACATAATAGCCGTGTTCGTTTTATTCATTCATTTAATCTTCCCACAATTTGCTTCAGTTAGGACGATTTCATGTTTGCTTTATATTTAAAGATAACTGTTATATTCAATAAAAATTTGTTTATCTTGCTTTGTTATAACTTATTTTTCTATGTTTTCTTTTCATAAGCAGAAGGAGGCTCCTTCAAAAACTTTTTGAGGGTTTGAAAGTCCCTTACACCTTCACATCCTATCTGATGCTCATGCATTTTGAATTCTCCCCATTAGCTTCACATAGTCTGCAAACAGGGACACATCTGAATCTATCCCTTCCATTATGTCATTCACATATACCAGGAACAACAACGACCCTCTTAACTGATCCTTGTGGAAACCCGGTCTTCACAGGTGCCCACTCTGACACCTCGTCACGCACCATGATCACTTGTTTCCTTCTTGTCTGATCCATTGCCTTTTCTTTTATTCCTGCCTGCTCCTCTAGCTTTTGCATTAATCTTTGTAACTGTGTGGTAGCAAGGGTCGATTAACAGCTCCCGGCCCCCTTTCTTTGCTGGTCACTACTAGGTCTACTCTCTCCCAACTTCATGAGCTTCATGGATCTTGGCTACACTACATTACTCTCTAGACTGTTCCACTTTCTGACAACTTTGACTGAAGAAATAAATCCTAATATCCCTGTGACTTAGTTTAGTCTTTGATTAAGCAGTTGTGACCCCTTGTTGCTGTGTCCCATCCCTTTAAACATCCTGTCCTTATCCACCTTAACAATTCTTCTCAGTATTTTGTATTTTGTCTTTTTCATGTCTTTTCCCCCCCCCCTCCCCTCTGTCTTAATGTGCCAGGCAGTTTACCTTAACCTCTCCTCGTAGGGACATACCCCCTAGCTCCGGGATTAGTCTTGCTGCAAACTTTGACCAAAGTGTGGGGTTCCAAATGGTGCTGCATACTCCCCAAAGTGGGCCTCACGTACAATGTTCAGTCTTGAACGATTCCTCAATAAGGTGTCGAAATGCTCTTCTTAGGTTTGCCAGGCACCCATATGTTGCAGCAGTTATTTGATTAACGTGCCCCTCAGGAGATGTGCTCTATATTATACTTACCCCAAGATCCTTTTCTTTGAGTGAGATTGTCTTTGGCTTCCTAGCTTGTACTCTGTTTGCGGTCTTCTTTGACCTTCCCCAATCTTCATGACTTTGCACATGGTGGGGTTAAATTCTAGGAGCCAGTTTGCTGGACCAGGTTTGCATCTTGTCCCAATTCCCATGTAGTCCTATTTGATCCTCATCAGATTGAGTTCTTCGCATTAGCTTCACATCATGTCCGTCATGTTATTCACATATACCTGAAACAGCACCTGCACTAGGACTGACCTTGTAGGGAAACCCCCTTCTTACAGGCGCCCACTTGGACACGTGTGTGTTGTGGAGGGCCCTTTCATGTGTAATATTCCCTGTTGAACTGTACAAGGTAAATATGAGGTCCAGCCTTACTGGTTTTCACCTCTCCTCACTTCGCTGGTTTGTGTCCAAACATGTTGGTGCATGAGGTTTTCCAAAACTGTTTCCAACCCCTTAGCCCTCTGGTCCCCCCATGTGGCTCCTGGTTTTCCCACTTAGTCTCCTTGTGGTTGAAATCCCCCATGAAGTGTAACTTTTCCCTGGCTACCTCGGTCAGTATGTCCACCATCTTTGTTACTGTCATTGTACGCTTGTCTTCGTCTCCTGCTTGTCAGTGCCCAGTTGTACATCACTCATTTTTGGACCCCTGCTCTGAAGTGCTCCTACAATGTATTTGTCTGCTTCCCCTCTGCCTTGACCTCCCATCTCGAAAATCCATTTTTTTTTTCCATGAGCATTGCAACTCCTACCCCTCTGTTCCGTCTTTCCTCAGGATCTGCAATCCATTCGAGAAGATTGCGTCTATCACCCCCATGAGCTTTGTCTCGTGAGTACTATGTCCGGAGATGATTCAGTGATTCGTTCTTGCCACTCTCCACTCATTGGTTATTCCATACGCGTTGGTGTACCATATTTTCAGCTACCTTTCCAGAACTGCATTCTGTGGGGTTGGATGGGCTTGTGCTGGCTGAGGGTGCGGAGGGAGGGCTGGGGTTCTGGGGAGATTTTTTGTGATGGCGGTATTATTGCGTGTGGGGAGGGACTGTGAGTGTGGGGTTGTTTCTAGTTATTGTTTCACTGGTAAGAGGGGGGAAGAGGTTGAGGGGTTTCTCTGGTGATTCTGTGGGTGGTTGTGTTTATTGTTTTCCCCAATGCTTCACTCAAACCCGTCTGCATTGCCTGACCTGTCTTCCCTTATTTCCACTGGCGTCGTCCTGCTCTCTTTCTCGGTTTCTGCTGCACGAACTTGCTTCATAACATTTCTGTCTTCAATATCGGTTTGACTGTTTTTTTATTCTGAAAATTTGTCAGCTGGGTCATATCCTTCCCTCTTGTTATTATAATGATGTTCTCAATCTTTTACCTCCCCTGGTCTACTATCGTTGACAATCCTCCCAGTCTATATTGGGTTTAGATACATCTCAAGTGCATTATTTCATTTTCCTAAGTCAGTTAAGTTACAAGGCATTCCATATCCTCAATCATGGATAGTATTACAACACAGCCTTATAGATACTGTTGTCTGTAAATGGAGAAATCTGGGTTCGTAGATTTTATAAAAGTCTTCAATATATGGAAGGGGTGTTGAACTCAAGCGGCTGCATAATTAACTTGACTTAAACATCATGCTTATTCTGTGAGCAGCAGAACAAATAACAATGTTCCAGAAGTCAAAATGGATCTTTGTGAGACCTACTGGCATTGTTACATCACTAGAAAGAAATATTAATCATTTCATATTTACAGTTAGTTCATATAGTTGATGTATATAACACACACTGGATCCAGTCTCTTTAGAAACTAGACATTCATCTTTTTATTATTTTATTATCACACTGGCCGATTCCCACCAAGGCAGGGTGGCCCGAAAAAGAAAAACTTTCACCATCATTCACTCCATCACTGTCTTGCCAGAAGGGTGCTTTACACTACAGTTTTTAAACTGCAACATTAACACCCCTCCTTCAGAGTGCAGGCACTGTACTTCCCATCTCCAGGACTCAAGTCCGGCCTGCCGGTTTCCCTGAATCCCTTCATAAATGTTACTTTGCTCACACTCCAACAGCACGTCAAGTATTAAAAACCATTTGTCTCCATTCACTCCTATCAAACACGCTCACGCATGCCTGCTGGAAGTCCAAGCCCCTCGCACACAAAACCTCCTTTACCCCCTCCCTCCAACCCTTCCTAACCCGACCCCTACCCCGCCTTCCTTCCACTACAGACTGATACACTCTTGAAGTCATTCTGTTTCGCTCCATTCTCTCTACATGTCCGAACCACCTTAACAACCCTTCCTCAGCCCTCTGGACAACAGTTTTGGTAATCCCGCACCTCCTCCTAACTTCCAAACTACGAATTCTCTGCATTATATTCACACCACACATTGCCCTCAGACATGACATCTCCTCTGCCTCCAGCCTTCTCCTCGCTGCAACATTCATAAACCCACGCTTCACACCCATATAAGAGCGTTGGTAAAACTATACTCTCATACATTCCCCTCTTTGCCTCCAAGGACAAAGTTCTTTGTCTCCACAGACTCCTAAGTGCACCACTCACTCTTTTTCCCTCATCAATTCTATGATTCACCTCATCTTTCATAGACCCATCCGCTGACACGTCCACTCCCAAATATCTGAATTTCGTTCACCTCCTCCATACTCTCTCCCTCCAATCTGATATTCAATCTTTCATCACCTAATCTTTTTGTTATCCTCATAACCTTACTCTTTCCTGTATTCACCTTTAATTTTCTTCTTTTGCACACCCTGCCAAATTCATCCCCCCATCTCTGCAGCTTCTCTTCAGAATCTCCCAAAAGCACAGTGTCATCAGCAAAGAGCAGCTGTGACAACTCCCACTTTGTGTGTGATTCTTTATCTTTTAACTCCACGCCTCTTGCCGAGACCCTCGCATTTACTTCTCTTACAACCCCATCTATAAATATATTAAACAACCACGGTGACATCACACATCCTTGTCTAAGGCCTACTTTTACTGGGAAAAAATTTCCCTCTTTCCTACATACTCTAACTTGAGCCTCACTATCCTCGTAAAAACTCTTCACTGCTTTCAGTAACCTACCTCCTACACCATACACTTGCAACATCTGCCACATTGCCCCCCTATCCACCCTGTCATACGCCTTTTCCAAATCCATAAATGGCACAAAGACCTCTTTAGCCTTATCTAAATACTGTTCACTTATATGTTTCACTGTAAACACCTGGTCCACACCCCCCCCCGATGCTGTATCATTCTTAAATTGCCGCTGGGCTTCCCTCAATATCCATGCATATTCTTTTCTGGCTCTTCTGCTCAGCTCTTTGTATTCCCGAGTCCTTAGTCTTCTATACTTCTTCCATGATCTAGCACAATTGGCTTTGGCCTCTCTGCACCTCCCGGTGCATCATTTCATTTAATGTTCCATCATTTCATTTAATGTCTTTTCTCTACTTGTAACCTCCAGTCTGAAGTGCTCCTATGTAGTCATCTGCTTTCTCTCTGCCCAGTCCTCCCATTTCTTCAAAACTCCACTGGTTTTTGATGAGCAATGCAACTTCTCCTTCCCCTCTATTCCCTGCGAACAGGGACACTTCTGAGTCTATCCCTTTCGTCATGTCATTCCCATATACCAAAAACAGCACTGGTCCTAAGACCCGGCTTGTCACAGGCGCCCACTCTGACACCTCGTCACGTTGTTGCCTCCGTCAGGTTTTCTCTGATCCATTGCAATGCCCTTCCTGTTATGTGTGCCTGATCCTGTAGCTTTTGCACTAATCTCTTGAATGTAGTTTGTGCACAATAAACGTGTGTGTGTATGTGTGTTTACTCACCTAATTGTGATAGCAGGGGTCGATTCACAGAACCTGGCCCCACCTCTTCGCTGGTCACTCCTAAGTTCATTCTCTCCCTGTTCCATTCTTTATCATATATCTGTGTATCTGCGTTGTGTGTGTGTGTGTGTGTGTGTGTGTGTGTGTGTGTGTGAGTGTGTGTGTGTGTACTCACCTAATTGTGATTATAAGGGTGGAGTGACAGCTGTGTGTGTGTGTGTGTGTGTGTGTGTGTGTGTGTATTCACCTATTTGTACTCACCTATTTGTGGTTGCAGGGGTCGAGACTCAGTTCCTGGCCCCGCCTCTTCACTGACTGCTACTAGGCCCTCTCTCTCCCTGCTCCATGAGCTTTATCATACCTCGTCTTAAAACTACGTACGGTTCCTGCCCCCACCACCTCACTTTCCAGACTATTCCACTTCCTGACAACTCGGTGACTGCAGAAAAACTTCCTAACATCCCTTTGACTCATCTCAATCTTCACCTGTGTGTGTGTGTGTGTGGTGGTGTGTGTGTGTGTGTGTGTACTCACCTAGTTGAGATTGCAGAGGTTGGGTCCTAGCTCCTGGCCCCTCCTCTTCACTGGTCGCTACTAGGTCACTCTCCCTGAAACGTGAGCTTTATCATACCTCGTCTTAAAGCTGTGTATGGATCCTGCCTCCACTGCATCCCTTCCCAAACTCTTCCACTTCCTGACTACTCTGTGGCTGAAGAAATACTTCCTAACATCCCTGTGATGTCTCTGTGTCTTCTTCAACTTCCAACTGTGTCCCCTTGCTGCTGTGTCCCATCTCTGGAACATCCTGTCTTTGTCCACTTCGTCACTTCCTCTCAGTGTGTGTGTGTGTGTGTGTGTGTGTGTGTGTGTGTGTGTGTGTGTGTGTGTGTGTGTATGTGTGTGTGTGTGTGTGTACTCACCTATTTATTTTTGGTTGCAGGGGTCGAGGCTCAGCTCCTGGCCCCGCCTCTTCACTGATCGCTACTAGGTCCTCTCTCTCCCTGCTCCATGAGCTTTATCATACCTCGTCTTAAAGCTATGTATGGTTCCTGCCTCCACTACCTCACTTTCCATACTGACAACTGTTGACTCATTTGAATCTTCAATTTCCAATTGTGGCCCCTTGTTTCTGTGTCCCATCTCTGGAACATCCTGTTTCTGTCCACCTTATCTATTCCTCGCAATATTTTCTATGTCGTTATCATGTCTCCCCTAACCTTCCTGGCCTCCAGTGTCGTCAGGCCTGTTTCCCTTAACCTTTCTTCGTAGGACATTACCCTTAGCTCTGGAACTAGCCTTTTTGCAAACCTTTGCACTTTCTCTATTTTCTTGACGTGCTTGACCAGGTGTGAGTTCCAAACTGGTCCTGCATACTCCAGTATGGGCTTGATGTACAAGGTGTAAAATGTCCTGAACGATTCCTTACTGAGGCATCGGTACGCTGTTCTTAGATTTGCCAGGCGCCCATATGCTGCAACAGTTATCTGGTTGATGTGTGCTCCCGGAGACGTGCTCGGTATTATACTCACCCCAAGATCTTTCTCCTTGAGTGAGGTTTGCAGTCTCTGGCCACCTATCCTATACTCTGTCTGCGGTCTTCTTGCCCTTCCCTGATCTTCATGACTTAGCATTTGGCTGGGTTAAATTCAAGTAGCCAATTGCTGGACCACGTGTTCAGCCTGTCCAGGTCCCTTTGGAGTCCTGCCTAGTCCTCATCTGATTTAATTCTCCACATTAACTTCACATCATCTGCGAACAAGGACACTTCTGAGTCTAACCCTTCCGTCATGTCATTCACATATACCAATAAACAGCACTGGTCCTAGGACTGACCCCTGTGGGACCCCGCTCGTCACAGGCGCCCATTGTGATACCTCATCACGTACCATGACTCGTCGTTGCGTCCCTGTCAGGTATTCTCTGATCCATTGCAGCGCCCTTCCTGTTATATGCCCCTGATGCTCTAGCTTCTGCACAAATCTCTTGTGAGAAACTTTGTCGAAGGCCTTCCTGCAGTCCAAGAAAATGCAGTCAACCCACCCCTCTCTCTCGTGTTATACAACCTTTACATTGTCATAAAACTCCAGGAGGTTTGTGACACAGGATTTGTCTTTGTGTGTGTGTGTGTGTGTGTGTGTGTGTGTGTGTGTGTGTGTGTGTGTGTGTGTGTGTGTACTCACCTAGTTGAGGTTGCGGGGGTCGAGTCCGAGCTCCTGGCCCCGCCTCTTCACTGATCGCTACTAGGTCACTCTCCCTGAGCCGTGAGCTTTATCATACCTCTGCTTAAAGCTATGTATGGATCCTGCCTCCACTACATCGCTTCCCAAACTATTCCACTTACTGACTACTCTGTGGCTGAAGAAATACTTCCTAACATCCCTGTGATTCATCTGTGTCTTCAGCTTCCAACTGTGTCCCCTTGTTACTGTGTCCAATCTCTGGAACATCCTGTCCTGTGTGTGTGTGTGTGTGTGTACTCACCTAGTTGTACTCACCTAGTGAGGTTGCGGGGGTCGAGTCCGAGCTCCTGGCCCCGCCTCTTCACTGATCGCTACTAGGTCACTCTCCCTGAGCCGTGAGCTTTATCATACCTCTGCTTAAAGCTATGTATGGATCCTGCCTCCACTACATCGCTTCCCAAACTATTCCACTTACTGACTACTCTGTGGCTGAAGAAATACTTCCTAACATCCCTGTGATTCATCTGTGTCTTCAGCTTCCAATTGTGTCCCCTTGTTACTGTGTCCAATCTCTGGAACATCCTGTCTTTGTCCACCTTGTCAATTCCTCTCAGTATTTTGTATGTCGTTATCATGTCCCCCCTATCTCTCCTGTCCTCCAGTGTCGTCAGGTTGATTTCCCTTAACCTCTCCTCGTAGGACATACTCTTAGCTCTGGGACTAGTCTTGCTGCAAACTTTGCACTTTCTCTAGTTTCTTCACGTGCTTGGCTAGGTGTGGGTTCCAAACTGGTGCCGCATACTCCAATATGGGCCTAACATACACGGTGTACAGGGTCCTGAATGATTCCTTATTAAGATGTCGGAATGCTGTTCTGAGGTTTGCTAGGCGCCCATATGCTGCAGCAGTTATTTGGTTGATGTGCGCTTCAGGAGATGTGCCTGGTGTTATACTCACCCCAAGATCTTTTTCCTTGAGTGAGGTTTGTAGTCTCTGACCCCCTAGACTGTACTCCGTCTGCGGCCTTCTTTGCCCTTCCCCAATCTTCATGACTTTGCACTTGGTGGGATTGAACTCCAGGAGCCAATTGCTGGACCAGGTCTGCAGCCTGTCCAGATCCCTTTGTAGTTCTGCCTGGTCTTCGATCGAGTGAATTCTTCTCATCAACTTCACGTCATCTGCAAACAGGGACACCTCAGAGTCTATTCCTTCCGTCATGTCGTTCACAAATACCAGAAACAGCACTGGTCCTAGGACTGACCCCTGCGGGACCCCCGCTGGTCACAGGTGCCCACTCTGACACCTCGCCACGTACCATGACTCGCTGCTGTCTTCCTGACAAGTATTCCCTGATCCATTGTAGTGCCTTCCCTGTTATCCCTGCTTGGTCCTCCAGTTTTTGCACCAATCTCTTGTGTGGAACTGTGTCAAACGCCTTCTTGCAGTCCAAGAAAATGCAATCCACCCACCCCTCTCTCTCTTGTCTTACTGCTGTCACCATGTCATAGAACTCCAGTAGGTTTGTGACACAGGATTTCCCGTCCCTGAAATCATGTTGGCTGCTGTTGATGAGATCATTCCTTTCTAGGTGTTCCACCACTCTTCTCCTGATAATCTGTGTGTGTGTGTGTGTGTGTGTGTGTGTGTGTGTGTGTGTGTGTGTGTGTGTGTGTGTGTGTGTGTGTGTGTGTGCGCGCGCGCGTACGTACTCACCTAATTGTGATTTCAGGGGTCGAGTGATAACTGTATTCACCTATTTGTTTTTATCTATTTGTTGTTGCAGGGGTCGAGACTCAGATCCTGGCCCCGCCTCCTCACTCACCGCTACTGGGTCTTCCTTCACCCTTCTCCATGAGCTTTATCATACCTCGTTTTAAAACTATGCATGATTCCTGCCAGACTATTCCACTTCCTAACAAGTCTGTGGCTGAAGAAATACTTCCTAACATCCCTTTGATTCATCTGAGTCTTCATTTTCCAATTGTGACCCCTTGTTTCTGTGTCCCATCTCTGCAACATCCTCTTTGTATACCTTGTGTGTGTGTGTGTGTGTGTGTGTGTGTGTGTGTGTGTGTGTGTGTTGTGTGTGTGTACTCACCTAGTTGTACTCACCTACTTGTGGTTGCAGGAGTTGAGTCACAACTCCTGGCCCCGCCTCTTCAACTGGCCGCTATCCGGTCACTCTTCCTACTCCGTGAGCTTTATCATACCTCTTCTTAAAGCTATGTATGGAGCGTGTGTGTGTGTGTGTGTGTGTGTGTGTGTTGTGTGTGTGTGTGTGTGTGTGTACAAAGAGGTACAAGTTATTCATGGTGTTTTTCTGTAAGCTGTTCTTTTCAGTAGTCTGAATTACTAAACAACTGGAACTCTTACTGACTGATTGTAAAACTTTAGATTCAACAAGTCCATTAAGTTAATGTTCGTCTTCTTGAACATGTAATACATTATTTTGTTTTGTGGTTTACCCTCATCTTTCTTGCTTTTAAATTAATAGACCATGTTGTATTTCTTCTATAATGTATTATACACTCTCATTTTTTTACTGTATGGGCAACTGCATGTATGCATATTTCTCAAACATTAAAAGTGATATAAATAAATTATTCATTTACCTATAATGTTGAACACACTTAGTATATATCTTCGGGAACAGTGTTCTGAGGTAACTTGTTCCTCGGCACATTTATAGTCATCATTGTTGTCGTTGTATCCTTGTTTATATGACCCATGTAGAGTATTTGAATTTTAAGATCTCTCTCTCCCTCTCTCATATATAATATATATATATATATATATATATATTATATATATATATATATATAATATATATATATATATATATATATATATATATATATATATATATATATATATATGTCGTGCCGAATAGGCAGAACTTGAGATCTTGGCTTAAATAGCAACGCTCATCTTGCCATATAAGACAAGCGAAAATTTGTATATGCAATAATTTCACAAAAATCATTCTAAACCTAACGAAAAAAATATATTTCACTGTGTTTGCTTAGTATTAAATTATTGTAAACAAATCTAAAATACATTTAGTTGGGTTAGGCTAAAATAAATTGTTCTTGTTATAATAAGGTTAGGTAAGTTTTCTAAGATTCTTTTGGTGCAAAATTATAAATTTTTACATCAATATTAATGAAAAAAATATAGCTTTAAATGTATAAGAGAAAATTTTAGAAAAAACTTTATTTTAAATGAGTTCTTGCTAATTAACCAGTTTTACATATTCGGCACGACATATATTATATATATATATATATATATATATAAATTTATATATATATATATATATTTATTATATATATATATATATTATTATATATATATATATATATATTTATATATATTATATATTATATATTATATATATTATTTTTATATATATATATTATTTTAAATTTTATATATAAAGGTTTAAAAAGACACGTAAGAAAAACCACTATAAATTTTTATTAGAAATTTTTCGGTCCGGGGCCCTTGTCATTTTAACTAAGAGGTAGAAAGATTTTTTTAAAAGGCGGAGAGTGAGATGTGACGCAGTGACCTGAGGAATGTCTTAAGAACTAAGAATGGGGAACACTGTAGTGGCCCCACTGGCCCATGCGAGGAGGCCCTTTATAAAAAACAACCTTACCTAGATGAGGACGGGTAGCGATGAAATCATGTGCTCCTGTGTTTTTGGGGTTGGTTGTTAAGTTCATGTACCCAGTTTTTAAAATTTTGTATTTTCCGTTTTGCGTTCTTAGTGTCGAGGCGGCGTTAGTGGGGCTTCAGGCCCCGTCGGGTTTGAGGTTGGTTGGTTGAGAACGGTTGTGCTCGTTCCAGTTCATCAAATGCCCCTGGAGTTCTGTGGAGGACACAGGCGTCCCTTTAAAATCGTTTGTTAGGGCTTTTCGATGTCATTCAGGCGGACTGCAGATCTCTCCCTGTTCGCCTACATTTTCTTGGGACGAACCCAAAAGGGGAAGTGTAGACGCCTGCTGTAGAATTTTAGAGGTGTGGGGTGCGTTTCGTAGTGGGGTTTTTTGGTAGCTAAAGTGTTTATGGTGGAAACGTTGATGTTCTCATAGCAAGGGCCCGGCGAGTTTTCGTGGCAACATCGCCCTGGGAGTACTTGAATGTTTGGGGGCTTTTCCCAAAGGGGGTTTGTTGAGGATAGCTTGTGCCTTGAGTCTGAAATCTCGGATAAAGAAAGATGGGAACTGAAGACGTTAAAGGCTTGTGTTTGTAAGTGCATTCTTCTTTGAAAAAAAGGGCTGGAGATGCGAAGACTCTCGAGAAAAACCCAAAGAGGACCCCTCTCTTAGTGCGGGTGTTTGGTGTGAAAAAAAGTGTATAAGATCGCCCTTTTTGGGTGGGTTTTTCTATACCTTTGAGGAGAAGTTTGTCACTGTCGGGGATTGCACAGTGAAAAGTCGAGGAAAGGAAATTTGCCATATTTTCGAGTTCAAGTGTTAACTTTTTTGATGGTTCAACTGCATTGATCTTGTTGGAAGGGCCGGATATTGAGGCGTTCGGATAGAAAACCCCTATATCATCAACGTTCTTAGCCAGGGGAACGGTGTTTGGGGGTGGGGTGCGAATTTCCTGTTCCGGTTTTCCATGAAAAGGTTGGCAAGCCAGCACGAGCGGGCTGCCCCTTGCCCTCCCCAAAAATTGTTTGTACAGTTGCCCGATATTGAAGAAATTGAAATTTAAAACAAAATTCCCTAGATTGATGAAAAACTAGAAAAGGTTAAAGGGGGGTCGTGGGGTTTTTAGGTGACTCGTCTCAGAATGTTGATTGCAGCGTCAGTAGGGAAGTTGGTAAGGGGGGGCTGTGACACGAAGGAAGCCGCTTTTGTTTTTGACATTTAGGGGTTTGGAAAATTTGGGAGAGAAAGGGCACCTGAGTGTTTGGGTGGGCTTGTGATGGTGCCCAGAAGCGCTGAAAGGTATTTGGCAAGGTGGCCGGCTAGTCTGTGTGGTGCACTCCCTATGCCCAAAGTGATAGGCCGTAGTGGGATGCCAGGTTTGTGTGTCTTAGGAAGGCCATACAGGCGTGCTGGTTTCGGTTGATCTGGTAAAAGTTTAAGTAGTTTCTTGCCTTGTTCTGATTTTTGTAAGATGCTACGAGCCTTTTGAAGGAAAGTCTGGGTACTTTGAAGTAGCACTGATTCCGATACAGGCTGGTATGTGTTGGCATCGTTGAGAAGATTTAAGACTTTATTGTTGTCTTTATTAATGTCTTTCTACCTCTGTATGTTAGAAGTGATCAAGGTCCCAGGACCGAAACGTTTTCTAATAAATATGTTATAGTGTTTGCTTACGTGTCTTTCTAAACCAACTTGTCGGTATTTATTACCAAGATTTATTACCATATATATATATATATATATATATATATATATATATTATATATATATATATATATATATATATTATATATATATATATTTATATATTTATATAATGCAATACAACCACTCTGAAAGAATAGAGAAATTCCAAGCGCTTTCGTGACTACTCACATTATCAAGGAACTATGAAAGTAAAGCATCCAAGGAAGCTATATAAGGGGTCTGGTCGGCACCTCACTATCAGATCCCACAACGGTTTAAACACCTGACGCGCGCCGACCCAACTTGGATAGGTCCTTGGCACAACTCACCCCACAAACTATTCTACCCAAGAAATAAGAAATTTTAAAGATTATTTGTCCAGTATATTGTTAAATTCTTCCCAAATTCTATTAATTATAAATGGATCTAATTTATATAAACCAAAGGAAATATTCATATTATTGTCAAAACTGCTTTTTATGAAACAAGATTCAATTATATTCCTGTCGACCATGGACTTGCTTGATACTACTGAGAAAGTACTACTGAGAAAGTAGTATCAAGCAAGTCCATGGTCGACAGGAATATAATTGAATCTTGTTTCATAAAAAGCAGTTTTGACAATAATATGAATATTTCCTTTGGTTTATATAAATTAGATCCATTTATAATTAATAGAATTTGGGAAGAATTTAACAATATACTGGACAAATAATCTTTAAAATTTCTTATTTCTTGGGTAGAATAGTTTGTGGGGTGAGTTGTGCCAAGGACCTATCCAAGTTGGGTCGGCGCGCGTCAGGTGTTTAAACCGTTGTGGGATCTGATAGTGAGGTGCCGACCAGACCCCTTATATAGCTTCCTTGGATGCTTTACTTTCATAGTTCCTTGATAATGTGAGTAGTCACGAAAGCGCTTGGAATTTCTCTATTCTTTCAGAGTGGTTGTATTGCATATTCTGAAATCACCTGTTTACTGTGATCTTATTGCATATATATATATATATATATATATATATATATATATATATATATATATATATATATATATATATATATATATATATATATATATATATATATATATATATATATATATATATATATATATATATATGAGGTGTTTGTGACCAGTTTCGAGAAGTCTTCGACCCTCGTAACCCGGCTTGAAGCGGAATGCAATTTTGATAATCTTAACATTCATGCTGTTGCTGAATGCGGTCCTTAGGAACATAGACATCGCAATCTAGCTAATGAGACAGCTATAGTAGGGTTATATTCTTCAGTAGTTCAACGCTTCCTGTCTGCTTCCTTTTGTAAATATAAGAATTTCCAGATTACAGGCTCTGGGGGGCAAAGGATGCAAACCTCGCTCAAAGAGAAATGCCTCAGGGAAAGTATTGTATAGGACTTACCGCCAGAGCCACACATCAGCCCAATAGCTGCTGCTGCAACTGCTCTGCTGACAAGCTTAGTTTAGGAAAACCTCAACAAAGAGGCATTCACGACACAGTATACGGCATGCGCGAGGCTCAGCATGACAAGAAATTGGAGAAAGTGCAGAGATTAAGGGAAATCGACCTGACGACACTGAAAGACAGGAGAGATACGGGGGATATGATAACGACATATAAAATACTGAGATGAATCGACAAGGTGGACAGAGACAGGGTGTTCCAGAAATGCGACACAGCAACAAGGGAAGTTGAAGACTCAGATGACTCAGGGATGTTAGGAAGTTGAGGTGTATAAATGGAAAACAGGAATGAATAAGGGGATGTAAATAGCGTGCTAAAAATATCTAGCCTAGACAAGACTCACAGCAATGGCATTAAGCTGGAAAAAATCAGATTCAGGAAGGATATAGGAATGCACTGGTTTGGTAATAAAGTTGTGGATGAGTGGAACAAACTCCCGAGTACCGTCATAGAAGCTAAGACGTTGTATAGTTCTAAAAATAGGTTAGATAAATAGATGAATGGGTGTGGGTGGGTGTGAGTTGGACCTGACTAGCTTGTGCTACTGGGTCAAATGTCGTGCCCCTTCCTTAAGTGTAGGTGACCTGACTGGGTGGGCCATTGGTCTAAGCCGGGGGCTGACATGGACCTGCCCCACATGGGCCAGTAGGCTTGCTGCAGTGTTCCTTCTTTCTTATGTTCTAAAGGAATTTTTCAGTCACAGAGTTGTCAGGAAGTGGAATAATTTGGGTAGTGATGTAGTGGAGGCAGGATCCATACATAGCTTTCAGAAGAGGTATGATAAAGCTCATAGAGCAGGAAGAGTGACCCAGTAGCGGCCAATTTTCTTAGTTCTGGAAAAATGATCGCCAGAAAATTAATTATCTCAGATGCATTTGGGAATCAAGGATGCACATCAAATTTTATTTTCAATAATGAATTTGTTTTCAAATCAATAAGTTCCATTTGTCTGTTACTACTCATCTATAGGATTTTTTATTCACTAAGTGAAAATAGGTTTATAAATGCCAGTATGCAGTCTTCTTCTGTAGCAAAATCACCATAACGACTTTCAAATGACTCTTGCAATAATCTGATTTTCTCATTATATTCTGTAAAATTTCCATTATCTGTTATTTTAAATGTGGAAACTGACTTAAATCCTAATTTTAAAACTGCGAGTTTTAACTTTATCTTGAATACACTGACATCATTTACTAAACTAGGAAACAATTTGTTCTTGCTCTGCAGTTTCAGATTTAGATCATTAAGATGGCTGCTAACAGGGTGGCCCGGTGGCCTGGTGGCTAAAGCTCCTGCTTCACACACGGAGGGCCCGGGTTCGATTCCCGGCGGGTGGAAACATTTCGACACGTTTCCTTACACCTGTTGTCCTGTTCACCTAGCAGCAAATAGGTACCTGGGTGTTAGTCGACTGGTGTGGGTCGCATCCTGGGGGACAAGATTAAGGACCACAATGGAAATAAGATAGACAGTCCTCGATGACGCACTGACTTTCTTGGGTTATCCTGGGTGGCTAACCCTCCGGGGTTAAAAATCCGAACGAAATCTTATTTTAACAGATGGCGGTGTGGGTATTCACTGCAGTTTGTTCCTAGGCTTACTGAAAGAAGATGGAAGATGACATTCGCTACAAGATGCTCTCGAAGTAATAAAAATCACTAAGAACGATTGCTAGATTTTAGATTTATTTTCAGTAAAACTCATTTTCAGCTTTAAGTTTCTTGAATTTCTGTTATAATTTTTTCCACAAATCGGATATTGGTTAATACTTTTTGTATGAGTAGGCTTGCTTTTTTTATATTATTATCACTGGTACAATGTGCCACTTCTAATCATGCAATGCGCCACTTTTGGTGCATGGGCCATAGGTTGGCCATCCCTGCTCTAGTGTCATCAGATTTTGCTCGCTTAATCTCTAATCGTAGGACATACTCCTTAGTTATGGAACTAGCCTCGTTACAAATCTATCCACTGTTTCCAACTTCTTTACATGCTTGGTAAAGTGTGAACCTGACGTATGTCTTATACAGGGTCGGGAATGACTGCCTGCCGAAGTTTTCGGAAGCTTATCTTGGCGTTGTCAGAAATGCTTTTGTTCCAGCAGTTATTCGATTGATGTGCACCTCAAGCTTACCATGAGGCATTTCTCTCTCTGCGAGGTTTACAGCCATTACTCTCGTTCCAGTACTTCGTCTGCGATTTTCTTTGTTCATGCTCAGTCTTCTAAACTTTGTACTTGTTAGGGCCTCTCCAAGACCGTCTGTAGTCTTCCCTGGCTCTCACCTGTCTGTATTCTTCTCATTATTTTCTAATCATTATGAACATGGCTTCCACTGATTTTATATCTTCCATCACATTACTCATGTATGTATGACATTGGGACTAACATTATATAAACCATACATCTTCCAACCCTCATACATCTAACTCCTTCACGTTTGAGAGATGGGGAATCATGTGACACCAATATTTGATAGCGAGTGCAAAATTAATATACAAATGATCCTTTGTTAGTGTATTGCTTCTGCTGCTGTTGAAACACTAATCCAAATTTATCTGTTCTAGGTCTCTGGGATAGAATGACATATACACCATTATATGCATCTTTTTTTGTTTTTCTACTGCATGTAGTTCTCTCCAAAGTGACTTCATGTAGAATTTCAGCTCACATTATGTTTTGTCGTGTACTAACGAGTTCCAACAAGTTTACACATTAGTGATATTGAACAGTACTCAACCTCATTAATGCACCAACTGTGAACTCTCAAAGAAAAACAAAGAAATTGGCAAAACACAGCTCATTAGCAAGTGCTCTAACATTTTTTTTCTTTGCAGAATTTTTTTTTAGTTCGAATGAGGAGTGGTTAAACAAAAGATTCATAAGCAGGAATATTAGCCAGTCGTAAGAGGGAAAAACTCGACTCATTTTAACCTCCTGTTCATGTGAGGATTTGGGACCAGACCCTCCAGTATCTTCCAAGTATTAACCTTCAAATGTTCTGTATTACTGCCTCACTACAAATAACGTTCTGGAATGTCTCATTTCAATATATCTATATTTTTAAAATTATTTTTGCTTATTGAATGATTTTGCATTTACTGTTTGTGTTGCTTACTTTTGTGACTGTTTAGCAGTTTGAGGAGAGATGTTGCTGTCAGGAGTGTTGAGAGTGACAACTCTCAACACAATGAGACGCTGGCCGTTCTTCACAGCTCCTGAGTTGACGTTCGAGTCTGGTGAAGCCTTCAACACCCTCACAGTTGACTATCCATGTAAGTTATTAGTGCTACCTAAGACCACTTTTTTACGCGTCTGTATTTCGCCAATTTCTTTTTTATTTGCGAAGTTTTTCACGGTTTCTTCTGTAAATACTTTGTGCTAAGCGAGTGCGAGACAAAATTAATTATAATGGGCTAAGGAATCGAATATAAAAAACTCATAAGATAAACGTTTATCTACACCACACAAATAATAGTGAGGAGTATCTCCTGTGGAGATATTGTAGGCGGAAGTGATTGCAAATTGAACATCAGGTATAACTTCGTCCCATGGGGAGTTATAGTAGTTATTATACATCTAATACTTATTGGTTCTTTCTGTTAAATCATTACTGGAAGGATGGCGACGAACAATAGTAGATTTAGTTATTTTATACAAAGTTCACAACTTTTCTAAAATCTCATTACAAAACTCGCCACCATTGTTGGTTACAAAGACTTAGGAACTGAATATTTGCATATTATTCATACTTTAAATGCTCTGGTGACAGTTTCAGCAGTTTTATCTACGATTGGAAATAACTAACTGTATCTAGCAAAATGATGTATCGTCACACATAATTTTCCCTTGGATTCAACGTTGGAAATTAGTTAATAAGAGCATAAGAAAGAAGGAACATTGCAACAGGCCTACTGACCCATGCGGAGCAGGTCCATGTCTCCCCCAGGATTAACCCAATGACCCACCCCCCCCGGATTAGCCCAATGTCCCAGCCAGTCTGGCCACCTCCACTCAAGGAAGGAACACGGCGCCAGACCCAGCAGGGCAAGCTAGTCAGGTCGAAATCACACCCACCCGCACCCACTCATGTATTTATCTAACCTATTTTTAAAACTACACGTTTTAGCCTGAATAACTGTACTTGGGAGTTTGTTCCACTCATCCACAACTCTATTACCAAACCAGTGCTTTCCTATATCCTTCCTGAATCTGAATATTTTCAACTTGAAACCATTGTTGCGAGTCCTGTTATGGGATACACTTAAATTTGATAACGACCACTGACATTACCTTTATGATGTATGCTAACCTTGAATTTTCTAACATACTTTCGATTTTCTAACATTCTCTGATATATTTTCTAACATACTCTGAAATATGTTAAACAAGCTGGGTGAAAGTATTTCAACCTGGCTTGTTTAACTGATCGATCCAAACCAGTGTGTACAGCATCTGGTACATATGAACTTGCTGCGTGATATGTTCATTTTGATGAACGATGATAACAAAAAGGCCAATACCGTGACTGGAAACAAGTAAAAGGGAAAACTGATATAATAATATTTTTTCCTTTCTTTTCCCAGGTACTTGTAAGTCCTATATAAATACTTGGCGATGGACGGAGTGCTTGCCATGGACAGCTGTACGAAGGAATCAAATGGGAGTGTCTTCACACCCAGGTTGGTCCCTCACCTTCCTTCAACCTCACTAAGGACTCCAGCTCGGTCTACGGCTACTTTTGAAGGTGAATTTTAAAAACGTATAAAAAAACCCCCACAGGTTGATAAGTAAACTACTTATCTACTTTGAAGTTACACCCATATGTAAGAATTAATTTTGAAACTCAAACAATTTATATATTATTTACAAGCATTACTATTTAATGTTCCACCACCCCTTCATCTCCCTTTTCAACAAAAAGGGAAGTTGCAAGCGACTTAGGAGCAAATTACTGTCTGAAATTATATTGCTACTCAAATTGCAGCTTGAAACTGACCCAAAAGGTTTAATTCTACTATTCATCTCATTTTACTAAACACTAGAATGTGATTATTGATGTGCATTTATAGATCTAGTGTGACAGAACACGCATCTCTCCTGTTTACCGCTCGATACTCCCGTCTGTGTTCCCACAAAAATTACTAAAATTTTCATTGTACTTGTTTCCCTTTATATATACTGTGTTAAGTAAAGGACACAAATGCAACTAATGTGACATTTTATTATGACAACGTGTCGCTCTCCAGGCTTGATGAAGCTCCAGGAGAGCGAAACGTCGCCAATACAAAAATGTCACATAGTTGCTTTTGTGTCCTTTTACTTAATATATTGTCGGGAATTTAAATTAATTATATTTATATTATATATATATAATATATATTAATATATATAATATATATATATATTATATATATATATATATAATATATATATAATATTTGCAAGGAAACGCAAAGCAGCCAAATTAATCACAAATCTTATTCGGTTTGAAAGATCGAACCTACGAACCCAACTAAATAATGGTTTTTTTATAAATTCTAAAAAAAACACGGAAATACCTTGGGTCCAATGATTTCAAATTTTTGATACAAAATTTCTCGTCCTGGAAAAATTGAAAGGTTTTAAAAATTTGTCGAGGGTTGGCATTCCAGCAATTATTTAAAATAATAATAATAATATTTTTATAATGTTATTTAATAATATTTATATATATTAAAAATATATTTTATATTGCCGGAATTCGAAAGGGAAAATTACAAAACTGACTTTAAAATGTAGAATGGAAACAGGTAAGCCTGTAACCTTTCCCCGGTATTGGGCCCAAGGAAGGGAAAAACATTTGGGAGGGAGTAAAGGAAGGGGGGGAGGTTGGAGGTTTTTGGGGAGGGGTTGGGTGAAGGACAGGGGGATAGAATGAAAGGAGAGATGTTTGGGATAAAGTTTTAGTGTTAAAACAGGGGGGGAAAATTTTGGAAGTGTGGGTTTTTTTTATTACTTGAGTTTGGGAAAGGGAAGGGACAGTGTGGAAATGTGGAAGCGGAAGCTACTTTCTGTATAGGCAAGAGAAAAACTTAGAAAAACCATTGTGATTAAGTTTGTGGGCATGGATAGAATGAAAGGTAAGGGGCTGGATTGATATAAAGATAGAAATGTTTAAAAGAGGTGGGAAAGGGGGTTGGTGCATTAAAAAAGTTTAGAGGAAGGTACCGGGGGTGGTAGACAAAATATTTAAGGAAAAGGCAAATAAGTTTAATATTTAGGGGTAAGGTGTAAAGGGTTTTGGGGATTTTAAGGAAATTAAATAAGACAAATGGCCAGTAAAGGGTTGGATAGGGGGAGCTTTTTTGTGGCAATGTGAAGTTTTTTAAATAAGGTAAGAGGTTTTTATTGAAAAAGGGATAGTGGGTATAGGGGTATGGAGGAAAACAAACAAGGAGAATATTCTCAGGGGGAAAAAAAAGTAGGCCTTAGAGAAGGATGCTTGATGGTACCTGGTTGTTAAATATATTTATAGATGAAGTTGTAGAAGGGAATGTTCGGGTGGTGGCAAGAGGTGTGAGATTTAAAAGGGTAAAGAAAACTAACAAAGAGTAGTAGTTGTCACAGGTGCTTTTTGCTGATGACACTGTTCTTTTGGGAGATTATGAATAGAAATAGAAGTTGCAGGGGGGGGGAGGATTACGTAAAAGAAGGAAATTAAAAGTGAGCATAGGAAAGAGCAAGAGGAAGTGGATACCAAAAAATGAGAAATGAAAGATTGGATACCAGATTAGAGGGAGGGACTATGGAAGAAGTGAATGTGTTCATATATTTTGGAGTGGACTTGTCAGCAAATGGGTCTATGAAAGGAAGCCCAGCACTACCTGTCGAACTCAGAACCACCACTACAAGAACACCCATTCCACGAACACTCAATATCATGGTCCTAGAGTTAACCTTGACTCCATTCTCAGACTTCACTCCTACATAAACGTCTAGAGAGTTATAGCCAGTACCGCCCTTGGGCGACTATACAAGCTCAAAGGCTCCCACCCAACACTAAACTACACCTGTACAAGGACCTCATACGGCCACTTGTCAAATATACACCTCTTACTCTTTCTCTAGCTGCAAAGATAACGTCTGAACTGCAGCAAATTCCAAATCGTGCATTTGGTGGGTGCTGGGTTTGGTTGAGATGACTTTACAAGCGAGTCTCCACATCGGGACTGCACCCGGCGCTGACGGTGTTCTGGAAAGAGCTCAGTGACAGGCAGATTGAACCCATGAGAAACCCACCAAGACTCATGGACAACCTACCCCGATGAAACATTAGACGGCCAGAAGACGCTCTAAACCTCTTAGGTAAAGTAAGTATTGATTATCATATATAGTAGCATATGTGTAGGAACCTAAGATAACCCAAAAAAGTCAGACGAGTGACTTATTTCCATGGGGTCCCTTTTTAAACTTATTATTACACTAAAAGGAACATAATATCTTTTTATTATAATAAAAGGATATATACTAGGAAAAAGGTAAAAAGAGTTATTTACATTTTTCATGTGTTATCTTAAAAAAAATCATTCTCCTCCCTTTCTGTCGCTACAAATTTATGAGGCATATTTTTTTCTCTTTCTTGAACTGGTTCATGCTAAGATTGGCTTTGACATGGCAGGCAATCTGTTCCATTCCTTTATTGCTGTACAATAAAAGGTGTTTGAAGCCTGGCCACTGACTGTGGCTACTACAAAGTTGTACTCTCACTCTCTAGTACTATGATTGCTTGAAAAAATTAGCAGCTCACATTGTTTGTGAGCAATTTTAAAAACTTGCTTCACATTTAGCATATCCAACTGTTGTAATTCACCTGGCCTACATGTTCTCTTTGGGCACAGGTCCACCATGAATCTTACCATTTTGTTCTGGGTGATTTGCGGTTCATCTTTCAGTTTTTTTTGTCAAGGCAGGGGTGCAGTGTACCATGAGGGCAAGCGTAGGTTAGACAGTGTGCTTGCCTGATAGAGAAAGACTTCAGTCTGTTCCGCTCAGTTCGCATGACATGCTATGGGTCAAAGGGATTTCTCAGAGTATTTTTACTGAGGAAACTGAAAAGTAATGATTTCGCCCATTACAACGGACATTAAAGATTTATTTAACCTTCTCTCAGTTTTTTGTGCCAAAGAGTATTAGTTCCGTTTTCCCGTGGATTAACGAATAGTTTGTGGGTGTCTTTAACCATTTGCTGCAGGGACTCCAGTTCTAGTGTTATTACATTAGATAATATCTTGTGGGTCTTACTGACACTTACAGAGCAACTATCATCGCATTCTGTAGCAGATTGCATTTGACTCACTGATATGCATATTACTTTAAATAACATAATGATATAATAAGGAACCCCGATTTAACTACCTGGGGGAGCTCGACGATGTCTGTATCGGCAGGGGTTCTGATTCTGTTTTGTGATTTTGGACTGTTTTATTGCTAAGATAGGACTTAAACCAGTCTATGGGGAACCTTATGCAATTTAGCTGAAGTTTTTACAAAGGTTTTTTTGCACGGTTAACATGGACACTCTGACAGCGGGTTCAAATCCCGGCCGAGGGTATGGATTTATATTGCGAGTTGACTCAGTATCGAAGGTCTTTAGTAAGTTCCTAGGGTTACCATTATTATGAGGTTCCCTATGACATTTCAGTTCTCATGTAATCCATCAAATTAATTAGGGATGGTTACCACCCATCACCAGCGCATCATCACCATCTCACTACTCACCATCATCACCACTACTACACCATTCACCACTACTACTTCTATGTTAGTTTAGACACTACTGTAACTACGTATGTTTATTGCTTTGTTTATTAACAATGTAAATGATACTTCATTACTTTTTAACATAACTAAGGTGTTCCCAGTCACGGTTATTTGTGCTTTTTATTCACAAATGTCCCATTGTATCACTCTAATAACCCCATTTTTCAATAAGAAAAACTGGGGGAATAGCAGGACATATAGTGCCTAAAAATTAAAGGTCCTTCCACTAAGAAGCATCAGCTTTGAATAGTCAGACCAAAAGGAAATTCTCTTTTCTCAGAGAGACTTAGTATCTATCAACATATTACCCCTCGGCACATTAAGTCTGAAGTCCAGTCAGAAAGGAATGATCAAAAAGTGGAATTTTGTCCAGTGTTGGCAGGTGAAGACAGACTACTTAACATCTCCTCAATAAGTGTCGCAGGAGAATCAGAGTTATATGTTAAATTTTTACACAAATTACTTCTATGTAAAAAGAAATAAAGTGTGACTAATGCAAGCGCAAAAAAATCATAACTCATTTTCCCTAAGAAAGATTTACTCACAGTTTAAGGGTAAAGTATATAGGAATCGATGTGGATTTAGATTTTTGTACGATATTCTAGCTATCTTAAATGGCTTTGTTCATTCTATTCACCTTTATCATAAGGTAGAACTACATACTAGAAAGATGAATGTCAATACTCTTGTGTGGTTCCAGGGGGGTGCAGGTGTGCTTTTGTGGGGTATATGGGACCGATTGGGTTGTTGTCGGACTTAATTCCTCCTCCCGCTTATCTATTTAGATTGGGAATATGTGTTATTTTTAATCGGGCAAGTTATAGAGGAGAATGCGAACTTTGCCCCTTATATTTACAATTTGCTTTTACCGATGGTAGAATGGTCGTCGGGGGTAATGTTTAGGCTCTGAGTGTATTGTATTTATCGATTTTAGGTGTGTTATGATGATACCTTGTTGTTGAGGTCTGAAGACCGGGCATGGAGAATGCCGGTTGTGAGTGTCGTGCTATTACGTTGTGAGTGGTTCACTTTTCGAGGGGTATTGCGCGAATGCACCATGATTGTTATTGTTTCATGTTCCCCCCACTGGGTTTGGATGGTACTTATTCATCTTTTGTGTCCTGTGGAGGTAATGGTATCGTAGTGGGACCGGAGTAGGTAAATAAGGTTATTTGTTGTAATCGGATGTAATGTAGATGTGTTGAACTATTCTAAAAGGTCCTAGGATTGTGTGATTTTTGTATTTATTTGATAGCGTCTGGGTTATATAGGTATATAATTAATCTTTTGTAGAATATATACTATTTGTTTTTTGGATTTTTATTTGGGTAATCATTTAAATATGTCAGGGTTATGACTATTTTGTATTGACTTTTGTTAGGCAGGCTGGCCTGTTTTCACATTTTGTCACATGTGGGGGTTCGTCCAAATAATTGGGGGTGTGGTGCGTTTGATTACAATTTAGAGTTACTGGAAAAGAGAGGTGGTGGTGGGGACGTACGGGTATTCACTGGCACGTTGTATTATTGTCACAACACATTACTTTATCTAATGCAGGTATTCATTTAATTGTTAGTCCGTCTTGTTTGGTTTATCATGGTACATTGTACCAAAGACCGCTATTTAGGTGTTATCATTATATTCGTACGTGTTATATTGTAGACATTGGCCTACTTTGAATAATATAATCCTTGAGTGTTAAGAAATTTTGATTCCGTGTCCTTTTGTTGTTGATAAAATCGTTCTCTGATTATGGACATATCTTTTGTCACGTCGTTTTGAAGTTCTGTACCCTTGTGTATATAGCGCCCAATACTGACTATTTGGGTAGAATTCGGGCTGGCGTTTCTTGAGGGAGCTAATTGAGTAGATTTTCGAGTGTTTTGTCTTCTTCGTATTCTCCTCGTTTATTTTTACGTAGTTTTTGTTGAGCCCGTTTTTGAGGACGGTGGGTTGATATTTTGAGAGTTTAATACTGGATTCTAGTTCTCTTGTGTGATTATTATTTGGCAGTATGACTGTTTATTTGTTGTACCATATTTAGGGAGCGATGTAGGCTTTGTATGGAGGATAGTTCCATTAAACTGTCAGTTGTGAGTTTTTTCGTGTTTGTACGAAGGGGATATGCGGGTTGGGTTTATTGTTATGGGAAGTTAAGTGGGTTGTTCTTTTTTATCGTGGCTGGAATATATTAGACTTTTTTACCCCAGATCCTAGACAGGTCGTCGGAATTCTAGGATATTGGCGGGTTTATTTCGCGAGCCACTATCTTTTGTACTTGAACAGTGTTTAGGAGGCGTATTGAAAACATGTTGCGTAAATTCAGTGTACAGTAGTATTCCTTATGGTCCACGCAATGTTTATCTAATGGAAACGCAAGCTGTTATTTAAATGTTAGCCCCAAAATTTATAAATTTAACACAGCTTCAAAGTTATAACGATCCTGAATAAAGTTATCTGTTATAAATAACAGTATAGTGTAAAACATCACGGGTCAATAGTTTCAAGTCTATCAGCCCAAAAACCAAAGAAATTTGCCCCCCCCCCCCCCTCCCCCCCCCCCCCCTCCCCCTCCCCCCCCCCCCCCCCCGTGTCTGATTTCACAATACCGCAAACTTTTTTAAGCTTTTTTTTTAAGCATTTCAGTAAAATTTCCACCTTACACCTAACATTCATACTCAGGCAGCGTCGTAAATAATATTTTGCATCACATGTATAGACGCAGTGTGATCTGTGTATCTCTCTTGATAGTGTGTACAACAGTGTGATCTTGTACTGTGTTGTGTACAACAGAGGGATCTTTGTAACTGTTTGTATTGTGAGCGCTTTATCTTGTTGTTACAACTGTGTGAGATCTCTGTTTGTGTTTTATTGTGAATAACAGTTTGTGATCTTTCTATCCTCTGTTATTTGTACTCTAGATGTGATATTACTATTGTGTACCACCACAGTGTGATAATTTTTCTGTTATTGTGTACATAGTATTGATATTTCTGTTGTATAAATCAGTGTGGATATTTCTGTTATTGTGTACACTATGGTATGATATTTCTGTTTTATAAATCAGAGTGATAATTTCTGATAGGGTTAAGGTTACTGTGTACACTAGTATGATCTGTGTATCTTTGTTGGTATTGTGTATAAACAGCGTGACGTTTGCTCATTTGTAGGTGTTAGCTCGTGTATAACAGAATGTGATCTTTGATTTCATATATTTTGTTGTTTACAGTGAATATAATAATGTTGATACATGTTATCGTCTGTTGTTTACTGTGAATTACAACGCGATTTTTACTATCTACTTTTTTTAGTCATTAGAGTGGTATTATCTACATATTTTATTCCTAGTAAATATCGTTTTATAAAAAAAAACTCACTTAGAGTATACAGATATCAAACAACAGGGGACATTAGCACGGTCAGAAATGTTGATGTCAGCTTTGGACAGATTTACCTTGTCTCATGTTCCTCAAGGATTGGTGCTATCAGGTGATAGAAATCCACTGGTCACCGTACCCTCAAAGAGCTGGAGCTACCAGTGACAAAGAAAACTGGTTCATTCGTACTGTTAAGAATGGTTCGACTAGAAGTAACAAAACTCATTGAAATCACTAGGACCTCAAGGATTTGACCAGCACGTGAAAGAATCAGCTGGGCACTGTCCCCAAAGGTTGGTTGCGCAGTGATGGAATCACTGACCATCAAGTAGTCTAAAGAGATTGTGAAATGGTTTTTAAACCACTACTCATCCCTGTTATTTAGGACACAGTGAATATTTTTTTGTATTTACAACACTGCGATTACCACCAAGGCAGGGTGGCCTCGTGAAAAAGAAGGAAGAAATAAACTTTCACCCATCATTTCTCCATCACTGTCTTGCCAAAGAAGGGGGCTTTTACATACAAGTTTTTAAACTGCTCAACATTAACACCCTCCTTCAGAGTGCATGCACTGTGCTCCCATTCTCCAGGACTCAAGTTCCGGCTGACGGTTTCCCTGCATCCCTTATAAATGTACTTTGCTCCCACACTCCAAACAGCACGTCAAGTATTAAAAACCATTTGTCTCCAGATTCACTCCTATAAAACCACGCTCACGAGCATGGCCGCTTGGAAGTGCCAAGCCCCTCGCACACAAAAACCTCCTTTAATCGCCCTCCGCTCCAACCTTTCCTAGGCTCGACCCCTCTGTGTACCCCGTCACTTCTTGCTCCTCACTACAGGACTGATTCACTCGTTGAAGTCATTTGTTTCGCCTCCATTCGCTCTACATGTCGAACCACTCGGACAACCCTTCCTCAGACCTCAGGACTAACAGTTTTGGTAATGCTGCACCTCCTACCTAAACGTTCCAAACTACGAATTCTCTCTCTGCATTATATTCAACACCTACACATTGCCCTCAGACATGGCATCTCTCCACTGCCTCCAGCCTTTTCCTCGCTGCAACATTCATCAACTCATGCTGTCACACCCATAGATAAAGAATGCGTTGGTTAAAAACTATACTCTCAATACATGCCCGCTCTTTGCCTCCTCCCACCGAAGGCCAGAAAGTTTCTTTTTACTCCACAGACTCTAAGTGCTCCGCTCAACCCCTTTTCCCCTCATCAATTCTATGATTCTCACCTCATCTTTCATCCGCGCTGACACGTCACTTCCCCCAAATCTCTGAATACATTGACGTCCTCGCACTCTTCTCTCCCTCGCAATATGATATCCGATCTTTCATCTCCTACCTTTTTGTTGTATCCTCATAACCTTACTCCTTTCCTGTATTCACTATAATTTTCTTCTTTGCATACTCCCTACACAATTTCATCCACCAACCTTCTGAACTTCTCTTCAGAATCTCCAAGAGCACAGTGTCATCAGGCAAAGAGCAATGTGACAACTCTCCACCTTTATGTTGTGATTCTTATCTTTTACTCCACACCTCTTGTCCAAGGAACCTTGCATTTATTTCTCTTGCAAACCTCATCTATAAATATATTATAACAACCCACTGTGACATTCACAACATCTCCCATTGTTCTTAAGGCTTACTTTTACTGGAAATAATCATCATCTTTCCCTACATACTCTCAACTTGAGCCTCACTATCCTCGTTCAAAACTCTTCACTGCTTCAGTAACTATCCTCCTACTCTCCAGAAAGCCTGCAACATCTGCCACAATTGCCCCCCTATACAATCTGTCATACGTCCTTTTCCAATCCATAAAATGCCACTCAAAAAACCTCTTTTAGCACTTATCTAAATTACTGTTCACTTATATGTATTCACTGTTAAACACACTGGTCCACACACCCTACCTTTCCTAAAGCACTCCTCCTTGTTCATCTGCTATCCTTAAATTGTCTCCGTCTTAATCTTATTCTTTCAAGATATATAACTCTACCTTCACTTTAACAGGTTATACTCAACAGACTTATCCCCCTATAATTTTTTGCATCTTTCTCTTTTGTCCCCTTTGCCTTTATACTCTCTCTCGCAAAAGGAACTATGCTCATGCTCTCTGCCAAATCCCTAGGTACTTACCCTCTTCCATACATTTATTAAGTAATTGCCATCCAACCACTCTCCAGAAAAACTATATTCCTCACTGCTTTTAAACTCATTTCCATTCTTTATACTCATCGCAATACCGGTGCCTTACCCCCCTTACATTTTACCTACTGCTTCCCGATAATTCTCTCACACTCACAACTGGCTTCTTCCTCACCCTAAAGATTTATTCCTCCCTTGCCTCCTATATCACGAAATCACAGCTTCCTCTATCTTCGTCAACTCATTAACAAACTCCTCAAAATATTCCTTCCATCTTACCAATACTCTAACTCTCCATTTAATAAACTCTCTCCTCCCTATTTTATAACTGAAAAACTCTCATCTGTTTTCTCTGGGTTTCCTTACTTGTTAATCTCACTCCAAAACTTTTTCTATTTCAACAAAAAGTTTATTGATATAACCAGCTCCCCACCCCACCCTCCTCTCCATTTGCTCTCTTTTTACATTGACATTCACCACTCTCTTAACTCTTCTCTCTTTTTCTCCATATACTCTCTTCCCTCCTTGCATCACTTCTACTTTGTAAAAAAAAAACTACTTCATATGCTAACTTTTTCTCCCTTACTACTTTCTCTTTTACACATTGCCACTCTCTCAATCGCTCCTTTTCCCTCCTGCCACCCACCTTCTGTTCCAAAACTCTCTTTTTTTTGCTGAACATTTCAACCACTACATTTTTAAACCCTACCCATACCTCTTCGACCCGCAATGCCTATGCTCTCATTGTCATCTATTCCTCTCCAGTAGCTGTTTCTATCTTTACCACATAAAGTGTGCCCGCCTCCTCTTTTAGTTTATAAAGCCTTCACCTCTCTCTTCCCTGTATGCTTCCATTCTCCTTGTTATCCCATCTACTTTTTACTTCTACTCAGTGTAGCTACATACTAAAAAGTGACTGATATATCTGTGGCCCTCTATAAACTGTTCATCCTGAAGTCTGTATAACGGTCTTTTATCTACAAATACATAATCCAACAACTACTGTCATTTCGGCCTATTGTATACTGTAATTTAATAAAGTTATGAACTCTGTATTGTAAACACATCGAACATACCGATTTTTAAACACTCTGACTCTCTCATTGTTATTTAGGACACTGTGAATATTGTTTTTTAAAAGACAATCCTGAATACATTGTTTTTATACATCTGACCACTGTATTTAGATAGTGTGAACACTGTTATTTAAGATATTGTGAACACTGTTTATTTAATACTGATGAAAAACTGTTATTTAAACCACTCTGAACACTGTTATTTAAACACTCAGAACACTGATTATTTAAAACACTCCTGAACACTGTTTTTTTAAATCATGTTAAAAGTCTCCCACTCAACTCTATGGAAAATCTCGTCTGTATCTCGCTCGCGCGCGTGCACACATGTATACACCACACACACAACACAACACCACAACCCCCCCACCACACCACATACACACACACACTAACACACACACAACACCCACACACACACACACACACACACACACACACACACAACAAACAACAACAAAGGGACACAGTTGGAAGTTGAAGACAGCAGATGAATCACAGGGATGTTAGGCAGTATTTCTTCAGCCATAGTAGTCAGGAAGATGGAATAGTTTGGGAAGCGATGTAGTAGAGGCAGGATCCATATATAGTTTTAAGCAATATGTATGATAAAGCTCCGGTTCAGCACGCCCCCCCCCCCCCCCCCGGAGAACGCTGACCTTAGTAGCGGACCAGGGAAGAGGCTTGGCCAGGCGCTTGGACTCCGACCCGCAATCCTCAACTAGCGTGATACAACTTGGTGAGGAATACACACCCCCCACATCATACACACACACACTCATACCCACACACTCAACCACACTCTCACAACACCACATTCTCCCCTCCCCCTCCCAATCTCTCACAGACACACACACACACACACACACTCACACACACAACACACACACACACACAACAGTACCACACAAGAGATTAGTGCAAAAAACTGGAGTACCAAGCCAAGAGATAACAGGGAAGGCACTAAATGGATCAGGGAATACTTGTCAGGAAGCTAACAGCACGGCAGTAATGGTACGTGGCGATGGTGTCAGATTCTGTGGGCACCAGTGTGACTCCAGCGGGGTCCAAGGGGTCAGTCTAGGACCTCATGTGGCTGTTTCTGGTTATTTGTGAACGGACATTGGCGGAAGGAATAAACTCGGGTGTTCCCTGCTTTGAAAGGATGACGTGAAGTTGATGCAGAAGAATTATTCGATCGATAAAGACCAGGCATAACGCTACTCAAAGGGATCTAGACAGGCTGCAGACTGGTCTCAGCAATTGGTCCTGGAGTTCAATCCCAGCAAGAGTGCAAAGGTCATGTAGATTGGGGATATGGGCAAAAGAAGACCTCGCAGACGGAGTACGTCTAGGGGGGCCAGAGACTACAAACGATCATCAAGGATAAATGATTTTGGGTGAGTATAAACACCAGGCACATCTGAAGTGCACATCAACCAAGAATAACTGCGCTCATGCATCGGATGGGCGCTAGGCAACTCCTCCAGAACAGCATTCCTCTCGATGTCTTTGTAAGAGAATGTTCAGGACCCTGTACAACCGTGTATCGTTAGGCCCATATTGGAGTAGATGCGGTACCTGTTTGGATGACCCACACTAGCCAAGCATTGTAAAGAAACTAGAGAAAGTGCAAGGTTTGCATACAAGACTTCGTCCCAGAGGAAGGTGTAAGGGAAAATCACCTTGACGGACACTGGAGGACAGGAGGAGAGGGGGGACAGGGATAACGACTTACAAAAATATGAGGGGGAACGACAAGCGGTGGACAAGAAGAAGGACTCAGGATTGTTCTCAGAGACTGGTCATCATCAGAACACGGGGACACAGAAGCTGAAGCACAGATGAATCACAGGGTTGTTAGGAAGTTTTCTTCTCAGCCCACAGATGTTAGTCAGGATAGTGGAATAGTTTGGGAAGCGATGTAGTGGAGCAGGATCCATACATAGCTTTAGCAGGAGGAACGATAAAGCTCATGGGTTCAGGGAAGTGGAGAGTGACTAGTTAGCGTACCATCGTGAATAGCGGGGCCAGGAGCCTTGAATCGTCCCCTGGAACTCAACTAGGTGAGGAGTACAACTTAGGTGAGTGTACACACACACAACATACTCACACACAGTTGAGTAATCATAGTAGCGTAAAGCAAAGGAGGTTGGGGCTAGGAGCTGCTGGACTCGGGACCCCTGCAACCACACACTCATACTACTTGTTATACACACACAAAATTGTAAATAGCTCTTCGGTAATGTGATATAATCACGACAGCTCGCTTGAAATTTCACAATTTGTTTCAGTGTATGTTCTGCATACACAACCAATTATTCTTGCATAACTTGTGTGAAATACATATCATAGGCACTCGATACATCAAGGTACATTTATAAGTTAACCAGCTCATACATGACGACATACATAAATTATGTCTTCATTTAATAATAGTTAACTAGGGTTGTAAAAATTTGAAGCCGATCGAAAAGGGCGTTCTGAAGTGATAAATGAAAGGTTGAGGGAAAGTTAACAACAACTGTAACAACAGGAAAATAACACGGTTAAAAAAACTCAACAATTAGGGAAACAATGGTAAAAGAACAACAGTATACAATACAACAGCTCAAAAATACAACCTTAACATACCCCTACAAAGCACGACATCTAAGAACGTCAACAACCATTGTGGCATGCAAAGAGTACGTTAACTTTTCGGCGATGTACACACCCTCATTTACAGGGCTGTTCTTCCCCCAACCATGCGAATACCAGTTGCTAAGAGTGATGATGGGGCACCGTCGTTCCAATAGGTGACCAGGTTCTAGCCAATAAGATAGTATGAGGTTCTTTTGGCAATCGCAGTAGTGATGTGGGTGACCACTCTCCTGTCTGCCCTTGTATCATCCCATTCTAGAAGCTGGTATGAAAGGCACGGTCTGCTATCTTGTTCGGCTTCTATTTCTCTGCCTTGCTTACGGGAGTGCACTATACTTTATCACTGTACATTAGTGTACATATTGCTGTTTCAATTGGTGAATGGATAATATAACGTCTAAACTTTTTCTCGGATAACAGGACCATTGGAATCCTGGTTGTCAAATAACCATCCTAAAACCAGACCCAGCTAACTATCCAGGTCGCTGCTACATTATTCCCGGAACGTAACTCATAGTGTGTCGCAAAGTTAATTTAGAGGTGTTGGTACGCGGACGTCGGTTATGTTAGAGATGAAATACATGACGAGTTCTCGTCTGTCTCAGGTGAGGCATGGTCTCTGAGCCCACCGCAAGTCTGTACACTGTGCATAGCTATCTCTCGTTAATGTGTGAGCCTGAGGGGGGGAGAGAGGAATTGTTTTCACTGCTTTGCATATGGTTACTAGCTTTTTGTTTTGCATTGCAATCTCATTACAGGGTGAGGAACGTGCGTGGAGTTTAATATTACGAGAGGTGGTGGAAGATGAGAAAAGGTTAGCCGTGCCGTGGTGATGCTGGTGTGTTGTGGTGGTGTGTGTGTCTGTGGTGTGTGTAATTGTGTGTTGTGGTGTGTTTGGTTTGTGTTCTGTATTGTGTATATTGTGGTGGTGTGTTTTGCGTATATTGTTGTGGGGTGCTTTGTGTGTGTGTGATGTGCTGTGTCTTGTGGTTTGCTGTATGTGTGTTGTAGTGTTATATTGCAAGTGAGTGTGTGTGTGGTTGTGTTGTGTGTTGTGTGTCTAATTGAGGTTGTGGTATTGTAGTGTGTTGTGGTGTGTAGTGTTTGTTGTGGTTTTATGCAGTGTATTTGCAGTGGCTGTGTGGTGTGTTTGTATTGTCCGTGGTGTGTTGGTACCTCCCAAATACTCTCCAAAACTATCCATGCTATAGTTTTTCTCCAAATGACCTCTACATCTTTATCATCCAACAATGACACATATTCATATTCACTAAAATGCCATGTCTCAATAACCTCCAAGTACAATTGACATTTTGAGCTAGACAGAGTGACCGCTGCCAAACTGTGAATTAATATTGATCTGTCTAGCAATGCGGAACCTGAGGTAATTAAATTACTGGATTCTTAAAATTAAAGTTTTGGTTAATTGGGAATAGTGACTTTCCTGTGTTGAGTAGGGACATGATTATAGTTGCGAGCGGGTTCCCGAGGGAATGTTTCAATGGCACAAAAACTGTTTTACGACATTAAATGGGAAAATCAAAACTAATCACACTCTTTACTCATAATGGACAACGTTTGTGGTCAAATACCTAGCACGACGTTCCATGCTGAAATTTTAATCGACGGGAACCACTTTCACCAACCGATTCACCTGAGGAACTTTTATGGGTCCAAAAACTCACACCCAAATGTTCCTGGGTGTGAGTTTTGCACATAATACGTGAGATTATTCTAAGTCGGAGATGGTTCCATTAAAAATAGGTCTTTAATTATTAAATTGATGTACCGAAGAATATTTGTCAAAAAAATATACACTTTTATTCTACTCGAATGTAAATATAATATTAGAAAATAATGCATGCATAGTGTATTAATACAGGCAGAGTAAACAGAAAGAAAACAGAGACTGGAGCCTCAGGGATAAGAATACCTACCTGAAATGATCATGGCACCACACATAAGCGTATTGTTTTCAACTCCTCCGCTTAATGCTTGCTCGAATCTTCACAATTATGTAATCTCATTTATTGGTGACTCTCATTTCAAAGATTTAATTAGGGAAGCATCTAGGTTAAACTCGTTAAAAGTAATGAAATATAATTCCTGGTATTGCTGCGAATGTATAGAAACGGACGCTTGTTAAAACATGGTAGAAAACGATGTGAGGATGGAAAGCACGACAAAGTTCTACGGATATCCACCTCCGCCGCTTTTCTAATGCTCGGAGAATTACGCTCACTGTAAATTGTCTTTTTTAATTTTTTCCTCCTCTGTCTCCAGTTGTCTTCTTGATTTTCTTCCAGTTCTCTTGGGCATAATATGGTTCTCAGTGGTTCTCATCAATTTGAATACAAATATGAACTGACTGTCACGCTAAAGTGTTAAACACCCCATTGAATTGTTTTTCTTCACACCGTGTGGAGCTGCATAACCCACATGAGTTTAGCACTTCACGTGCCAGGACCTGAGTCTCGACCCCTGCAACCACAATTAGGTGAGTACACACACACACACACACACACACACACAACACACACACACACACACACACAAAGTGTTTTTAAGGCGTGCAGTAACCGCTAGCAGTAATCAGTGGTAGTGACAACGTCAGTGAACAATCCTACGAGTGATAACTAAAGTTATTAGTTAAAAAAAGTCGAGAGGAAGCCTGAAATCATTAATTTTTCAAAGTGCCAAACTGTTGTGGGTCTACTAGGACTGTTGCCACACAGATTCAAACATACAAAGATCAAAGTGAGTGTGGAAGCGGGTGTTCAAGAATTACCAGCGTTTGGTTAACAAGTGAAATGTGGGGCACCATACAGTGAGAGTGAAAAAGTTAATAAGCAAAAGGAGAAAGGAAAAATAAAATATACAACAAGGGAAGGTGGCAGTAGTAGGCCTGCTGAGGCAGTGACGTCACACAAGTTGTGTACCATTATACATATAAAGTGAAGTGTATATAATGTGAAGTGTATACTATCATAAGTGAAAAGTGAAATCGCGTGAGGAACGTGGGATGTATGAGCATATATGGTTATGAACATCACGGGTGAAGGATCTCCAAAATAGTGATTTAAGGCTTATGTACGACGACTACGTCATCAGCATCTGGCAACTTATCACCGCACCGCTGCCAGCGCAAGTATCACTCACCTATTGTGGTTTGCATGTTGCAGGCTCTGGCTTCTGGTCTTGCATCACTGTTAGATACTGGTCACTCACACCTGCAAGCTATTACCAGAATTAGAGTAGAAATAGCATAGATAAAGTGAAGATAGTGTTGACGAGTGTAAGGTGTAGAGCAGACTAGCGAGTGGTAGCGCAGTATTACTACTGGTAATTATTAGCAGCATGAATACCTAGGAAGCTAGGAAGTCATCTCTCAATGTGAACAAGGAATAGGATAATAACCAGTAATAATTGATACTTAAATCCATTAAGGGCAATAAGTGGAGTAGCATTACTAGGAAAGACAGCTGGGACTAAATTTGAGCCTACACGACAGAGAGGTATAACGGATCTTTCAACCACACCAACCATACATCCCCTAACATCTCTCACTCACACACACACACAAGGGTAGACACTCATAGAAGCTTTAGACCCTAGTAGCAATTTCCGCTTTTTATAACCCAGAATTACTGGTATGTATTAGCAGTATCTTCCCCTCATACCTCCCCCATACACATGAACACACACATATACACATATACACACACACCTGGACTAGGACAAAATGGTAACTAACTAGGGGAATACACACACACATACACACACACACACATGCACACACGCACACGCACACACACGCACACACGCACACGCACACACACACACGCACACACGCACACACACACACACACACACACACACACACACGCAAAACACGCACACACACACGCACACACGCACACACACACGCACACACACGCACACACACCCACAAGGCCCCCATTATCAAGCGGTGACGGTCACTTTACCCTCGGCCCTCTTTCCCAACCTTCCCTTCTAATCCCATACACACACACACCTCCCCCACTTCTAAGGGTCACTCATCCTTCTCTCCCCCTCCCCCCCTTAATACCCATCCAGGGATAACAAGGAAGGCACTACAATGGATCAGGGAATACTTGTAAGGAAGACAGCAGTGAGTAATGGTACGTGGCTAGGTGTCAGAGTGGGCGCCTGTGTCGAGTGGGGTTCCATAGGGGTCCCAAGACCGGCTGTTTTTAGATTGGGGAAGACTGACGGAAGGACCCAAAGGCCCCTTTTTTCGAGGTCTTTAGGGGGCCCAATTTG
>NC_069410.1:75547008-75565108 GCF_026875155.1 Cherax quadricarinatus
TCTGTAAATACTTTGGCAAAAGCGAGTGCGAGAAAAATATAATTTAACTAGGCTAGGAATCGAAATAACAACTCATAAAAAAATTTTTAACACACCACACAAAAATAGTGAGGAGTATCTCCTGGGGAGTTTGTAGGGGGGAAGTGATTGCAAATTGAAATCAGGTATAATTTCGCCCCATGGGGAGTTATAGTAGTTATTATCACATCTAAACTTATTGGTTCTTTCTGTTAATCATTACTGAAGGTGGCGACGAACAATATAGATTTATTTATTTTAACAAACACAATTTTCTAAAATTTTTAAAAACTCGCCACCATTGTTGGTTACAAAACTTGGGAACTGAATATTTGCTATTATTCATCTTTAAATGCTCTGTCATTTTTCAGCAGTTTTACTACGTTTGGAAAAACAAACTGTATTACAAAATGATGTATCTCACACAAAATTTTTCCCCCTTGGATTCAACTTGGAAATTTTTGAAATAAGAGCATAAGGAAGGAACATTCAACAGGCCTACTGACCCTGGGGACGTCCTGTCCCCCCCCGGGATTCCCCCAAATGACCCCCCCCCCCCGGATTACCCCAATGTCCCAGCCAGTTGGCCACCTCCCCCAAAGGGAAAGGGAACACGGCGCCAACCCAGCAGGGCAAGAGTCAGTCAAAATCACACCCACCCACCCACTCAGTTTTTATCTAACCATTTTTTAAAATTTCACTTTTTAGCCTGAATAACTGTACTTGGGTTTGTTCACTCATCCAAACTCTTTAAAAAACCGTGCTTTCCTATACCTTTCCCCTGAATCTAAAAATTTTTCAACTTGAACCATTTTTGCGAGCCCCTTTATGGGAAACAATTTTAATTTGATAAACGACCATGACATTACCTTTTGTGTTTTTGGGGGGTTTTTTTTTTTTGATTTTAAATTTTGGGAAAAATTTTCTAAATCTCTTAAAATTTAAACAAGCGGGTGAAAGATTTCCGGGCTTTTTAATTGTTTATTCCAGGTGTACGCATCTGGTAATCATGAACTAGCTGCAGGGATATGTTCACTTATGATGAACGAATGACTAACAAAAAAGGCACAATACCGTGACTGGAACCAAGTATAAGAGGTAAACTGATATAATAAATATTTTTCCCTTTCTTTTCCAGGTACTTGTAGGTCTATATACTTGGCGATGGACGAGTGCTTGGCATGGACAGCTGTACAGAATGGAAGCAAATGGGAGTGTCTTCACACCCAGGTTGGTCCCTCACCTTCCTTCAACCTCACTAAGGACTCCAGCTCGGTCTACGGCTACTTTGAAGGTGAATTTTAAAATCGTATAAAAAACCCCGACAGGTTGATAAGTATCTACTTATCTACTTTGAAGTTACACCCATATGTATGAATTAATTTTGAAACTCAAACAAGTGATATATTATTTACAAGCATTACTATTTAATGTTCCACCACCCCTTCATCTCCCTTTTCCAACAAAAAGGGAAGTTGCAAGCGACTTAGGAGCAAATTACTGTGCTGAAATTATATTGCTATCAAATTGCAGCTTAAAAACTGACCAACAAGTTATTCTACTATTCATCTCATTTTACTAAACACTAAAATGTGATTATTGATGTGCATTTATAGATCATAGTGTGACAGAACACAGCATCTCTCCTGTTTACCGCTCGATACTCCCGTCTGTGTTCCCACAACATTCACTAAAATTTTCATTGTACTTGTTTCCTTCATATATACTGTGTTAAGTAAAGGACACAAATGAAATAATGTGACATTTTATTATGACAACGTGTCGCTCTCCGGCTTGATGAAGCTCCGGAGAGCGAAACGTCCGCCATACAAAAATGTCACATTAGTTGCTTTTTTGTCCTTTTACTTAATATATTGTCGGTTAAATTTTTATATATATATATATATATATTATATATATATATATATATATATATATATATATATAGGTATTATATATATATATATTATAATATATTTATTAATTATATATTTGTCGTGCCGAATAGTAAAACTGGGCAATTAGCTAGAACTCATTTAAAATTAGTCCTTACTAAAATTTTCTCCTATACGTTTAAAGATATAAAATTTTAACAGAACAATTTTTTTTTTAGCGTAACCCAACTAAATACATTTTAGATTGGTTTAAATAAATTTAATACTAAACAAACACAGTGAAATTTTTTTTTTCGTTAGGTTCAGAATGAATTTTGGCGAAATTATTTTCATACACAAATTTTCTCTTGTCCCATGTGGAAAGATGAACAGCTATTTAAGCCAATCTCAAGTTCTGCCTTTTGGGCCGAATTTTTATTAAAATTTATATATATATTTATAATTATATATTTATATATATAATATATTAATAATTATTATATTATTATATTATATTATAATTTAATTATAATTATGCAAGGAATTCGCAAGAGCGGCGAAATATCACAAATCTGATTCTGGCTGAAGGAGACTCGAACCTACAAACCGGGAAAACTAGGTTCCCGTGCTATACCATTTCCCCAAACCGGCCCAATACCTTGGCGTCCAATGGACAAAGTAGAATGACATGGAAGGTTAGGTGGGGTCGTCCCGAAAATTTTTAAGGGAGGGGGTAAAGGGGGTTTTGGGGGGCGAGGGGCTTGGATTTCCCAGCAACCCGGGGGTGAGGTGTTAGTTGGGAGTGAATGGGACGAATGTTTTGGGACCTGAAGCTTTGGGTGTTAGGGGGAAATTTTTGTAAAGTGATTAAAAACCGGTTATTTTTTATTGCCGGACTTGAGTTCGGGAAATGGGAAGTACAATGCCTGCACTTTAATTTTTGAGAAACGGGGAAAGGGCTTTTACTTTGTGTATGGGAAAGGGGAGGAAAAATCTTGTGGAGTAAGGAAGAGCCATTGTGAGTGTGGGGGAAGTTCGTGAGGCATGGATAGAATGAAAGGGAGAAAGGGCGCGGGGATTGAGGGGAATAAAATAAAAATGTTAAAGCAGGTGGGGATATATTTTGGGAGGGGTTTGGGTGTTTTATTTAATAAATGTAGGGAAGGGGTAAGGTACCATGCGATTGGTGGGAGCATGCAAAGTCTTCTTTAAAGGCAAAGAGGACAAAAAGAGTTCAAAAAATTTAGGTGAATAAGTCGTTGGGTTTTACGTGGTAAAGTGTATGGTAGATTTTTTAAATAAAAGAATTAAAGTAAGACAGAGGTTGGATGCGATAAACAGGAAGCTTTGGAAGGTTACGGGGGGTTTTAGCCAAGTATTTAAGTGAAGCATTAAGTGAAGGGATTTGATAAGGTAAAGAGGTTTTTTTTTGCACTTATGGATTCGAAAAAGGGCATATGATGGGGTGGTAGGGAGCTTGTGGCAGATGTTCAATTTACTAAAAAAAAGCAAAGAGTTTTTATGAGGTATTGGGGCTCGTGGGTATGTAGGAGACAAACGGGAGTTTTTTTCCCGAAAAAGTAGGCCTTAGAGAAGGTTGTTTAGGGTACCATGGTTGTTAAATATATTTATAGATGAAGTTGTAAAGGGAAATGTTGGGGTGGTGGAAGAGGTGTGAGTTTTAAAGGTAAAGAATCTAACAAAGGTAGATTGCACAGGTGTTTTTTTGTGTTACACGTTTTTTTGGGGAATTATGAATAAAATAGAAGTTCGGGGGGGGGGGAGGATTACGTAAAAAAAGGAATTAAAAGTGAGCTGGAAAGAGAAAAAAGTGGATCCCAAAAAAGAAAAATGAAAGTTTGGGATCCCAGATTAGGGGGGGGACATGGAAGAAGGAATGGTTCATAAATTTTGGAGTGGACTTGTAGCAAATGGGTCTATAAAAGGAAGCCCCACTCCCTGTCAAATCAGAACCCCCACTACAAGAACACCCTTTCCCCACAACCTCAATTCATGGTCCTAGGTTCCCCTTGACTCCTTTCGACTTCACTCCACTAAAGTCTAGAGATTATAGCCCAGTCCCCCCTTGGGGGGGACTATAAGAAAAGGTCCCCCCCACACACTAAACTACACCTGTACAAGGCCTCATACGGCCCCCCTTGCAAATTAACCTCTTACTCTTCTCTAGCTGAAAAGACTAAGTCCTGAAGCTGCACAAATTCAAAATCGTGCTTTGGTGGGTGTGGGTTTGGGTGGATGCTTTACAAGCGAGTCTCGCACACGGGACTGGACCCCGGCGCTGAGGGTGTTTGGAAAGAGTCTGCGGGCAGATTGCCCGATGAGAAACCCCCCAAGACCATGGACAACCTACCTCGATAAAAAAGTTAGACGGCCAGAAGACGCTCTAAACCTTTGGGTAAGTAAGTATTGATTTAAATTTATTTTAGGCTATGTGTAGAGCCCCCTAAGAAAACCCAAAAAAAGTCAGACGGTGATTACCCAAATTTGGGGTCCTTTTAATACCTATTATTACCTAAAAAGGACATAAATCTTTTTTTTATAAAAAAGGATTTTAATACTGGGAAATAAGGAAAAAAGAGTTATTTACATTTACATGTGTTTCTTAAAAAAAAAAAATCATTCTCCTCCCTTTCTGTCGCTACATTCATGAGGCATTTTTTTGCTCTCTCTTGAACTGGTTCATGTAGATTGGGCTTTGACATGGGGGAAATCTGTTCCATTCCTTTATTGCTGTACAATAAAAGGGTTTTAAAGCGGCCATGACTTGGCTACTAAAAAGTTGTATCTCACTTCTAGTATTTTTTCCCTTGAAAAATTAGCACTCACATTTTTTGTGGCAATTTAAAAAACTTGCTTCGACATTCAGCTATCCAACGTTGAAATTTCATCCTGGCCTACTGTTTCTTGGACCGGCCCCCTGAATCTTACCATTTTGTTCTGGGTGATTTGCGGTTTTTTTAAAGTTTTTTTTGTAAAGGCGATACCATGAAGAGCAACGTAGGTAGCATTGCTTGCCTGTAAAAAATTCATTTTGTTCCCGATAGTTCCCTGAAGATGGGTCAAAGGAGATTTTTCGATATTTTACGAGGAAACTGAAGTAATGATTCCCCATTAAAAACGGACATTAAAATTTTTCCCCTTTCAGTTTTTTGTCCCAAAAGAGTATAGCTTCCGTTTTCCAGGAAAACGATAGTTGTTGTCTTCTAACCTTTTGCGCGGACCCCAGTTCTATGTTATTAATTAGATATTCTTTTGGGTCTTACCTGACCTAACAGGAAATACCCGAAACAGTACATTTTGCATTTGACACGATTGTTTAAATTTTTTTTTACATAAATAAGAATAATAAGGAACCCGAATACCCTTGGGAGTCGACATGCTATCGGCAGGGGTTTTTGATTTGTTTTTTTGATTTTGACTGTTTTCTATTGCTAAATTTGGACTTAAACGTCTATGGGAACCCATGCAATTACTTTAAGTTTTTTTCAAAGTATATTGGGTTAACATGACACTCTGACAGCGGGTTCAATCCCCCGGGCCGGGGGATGGGTTTTTATTTCGGTTGACAGTATCGAAGGTCTTTTGGAAATTTGGGTTACCTTTTTGAGGTTCCCTATCGACATTTCGTTTTTGTAATATCAAATTAATTTTTGGAGGTTACCACCAACCCGCATCACCCACTACTACCACCATCATCACCCTATACCACCATCACCACTACTATTTATGTTAGAACTTCAAAACTAGTTTATTGCTTTTTTTTATAATGTAAATATTACTTCTATTTTTTTTTTTTAAAAAATAAGGTGTTCCCGTCCGGATTGTGCCTTTTATTTACAATCACCATGTACACATAAAACCCCATTTTTCAATAAAAACTGGGGGAAGAGGACAATAGTGCCAAAAATTAAAACCTTCCAATAAAAAAGCATCAGCTTTGAAGTCAGACCAAAAAGGAATTCTCTTTTTCAGAGAGATAGTTCCTACAATACCCCGGGACTTTTGTCTGAAATCGTCAGAAGTGTGTGTTGTCGTGTTGGGAAAGGTGAAGACATTTCTAAACTCTCAAAAAAAATGTCGCGGAGAATCAGTATTTTAATTTTTCCCCAAATTACTTCTAAAAAAAAAAAATAAAGTGGGGGCTAATGCAAGCCAAAAAAACAAAAATTTTCCCCAAGAAAAATTTACTCCAAATTTTAAAGGGGGAAAATAAGTACCATTAAGTAAGTAATTACATCAACATATGCAAACTTAACAAAGGAAAAACCAAAAGGAAAATCAAACACTGTGATTTGTTTTCTGATCATAAAAGACATTTTCAAGTTATTTCAGAAAAACTTTTTTCATTAATAAAAAAGGCCAAAATAAAACCAAAACCTAAAATCAAAGCAAAGTTCCTTGAGGAAAACTTATTTGGGAGCAAAAGTTTAAAACAACGAAATGTCTTTTCCAGTTACTGAATAGATGCCACATTAGCGACGTGCAAAGTGATCGTCAGATCGATTAAAAAAGATGAGAAAATTTGATTCAAAGAAAATATGAAAGGAGGAACACTGCAGCGGTTACTGACCAATAGGACGGTCCATCTAAAGCACTGCAAAAATATCTACCTAACCCATTTTCAAAATTTTTCGCCATCAAGGGAAAATAATATAGAAAGTAAAAAAAATCTTGTATCACTTGGAAAGTAAAAGTGACAAAATGGCCCAATTTAAGGAAAAAATCCGTGTAACATTTTTCCATTGACCAACCAGGTAATCAAATATCCGTGTAACCTGTCCATTTACCAACCAGGAAACAAAATTTTCCGTGTAAAATTTTCCCTTGACCAACCCGGTAAAAATAGGGTCCCTGTAAAATTTTTCATTGACTAACAGGGAATCAATTTCCCTGTAACATTGTCCATTGATAACCAGGTAAGAAAACATTCCGTGAATCTCGCCCCAGACACAGTGGGTCCCCGCGTTAAAAATTTCCAGCAAAATTAAAAAAAAAATACACTTATAAACGAAATTATGGAAAAATTCTTTTTATTAGAAAAGTTGTGAAAATAAGGAAGGCTGTTCGTAAAATTTAAACCCCCCTAAATTGAGAAATATTTTTTTGGTATTTTTTATATTTATTAATTTGGTTTTAAAAAAATTAGCAAATTACCAGCCATATGGTCGAAAAATTGTGTAAAAATACTTCCAATTAAAATTTTTAAAAGTGTTTAGGGTTTGAAATCGTCAGCAGAGTTATTCTTTAAAGCAATTTAATAAAATTAGCAAATTAAATTTTCACAGCTCAAAGTTTAAAGCAAGTTATCTTTTTAAAAAAGTAAACAACGGTCAAAGTTTAAGCTATCAAAAAGAAATTCTCCTGTGTTGATTTCAACAATACCAAATTTTTAAGCTTTTTTTTTAAACATTTTAGTAAAATTTTCCCCCTTACCCTCAATTCAACAGCAGGTCGTAATTAATATTTTGATCACCCCTGTATAACAGTGTGATCTGTGTATCTCTCTTGATATTGTGTAAAACAGTGTGATCTTTTTAACTGTTTTGTGTACAACAGAGTGATCTTTGTAAAGTTGTTATTGTGTGCCCTTTTCTGTTGTGTACAACTGTGTGATCTCTGTTTGTGTTTTATTGTGATAACATGTGATTTTCTATCTCTGTTTTTTTGTCTCTAGTGTGATCTTTCTATTGGTACCGTGGATATTTTGTTATTGTGTCACTAGTTTTATTTTTGTTGTATAAATCATTTTGAAATTTTTGTTAGGTTACTGTGTTACCTAGTTGATCTGTGTATCTTTGTTTGGTATTGTGTATAACAGGTGCATTTTCATTTGAGGTGTTCAGGTATAACAATGTTTATCTTTGATTTTTGTTAAAAAGATAACAATGTGATTTTGTGTGAATTATCGAATCTGTTGTTACAGTAAAAATAAAGTTATATGTTTCTTGTTGTTACAGTGAATAATAATGTGATAAAGTATCTCTTTGTTAAGTGAATTTCAACGCGATTTTTACATTATTTTATTATTCATTAGGGGGAAAATCTACATTTTTTTATTCCTATTTTAAAATTTTCGTTTTATAAACCTGATATCAGATATAAAAAAAAAAACGGGGACATTAGCCCCGGGTAAAATTTGATGTCAGCTTTGCCCAGTTTCCCCCTGTCACTAGTATCCTAAAGGGTTTTTGGTGCTTAAATGATAGAATCACGGGTCACCATTACCCTCAAAGCTGGAGTTTGTCTTTGGGACAGAATAAACGGGGCCACTATTTACCCTCAAAGCTTGAGCCCCCATGACAAAATAACTGGTCATTAGTACTTTTTAAGTTTGGGAAAGCTGGCAGTAAAAACTCATTAAACCCACTGGGACCCTAAAGGTTGGAGCCAGCAGTAAAAAAGAATCACTGGGCACTGTACCCCAAAAAGGTTGGGGGCCAGCATTTGATAGAATCACTGACCAAAAGTAGTCTAAAGATTAAAAACTGGTTTTTAAACACTCTACCACTTTTAAATTTAGACAAGTGAATATTTTTTTTTTTAACACACGGGCCCGTTTTCCCCCCAAAGGCAGGGTGGCCCAAAAAAAAAAAATTTTCCCCCTAAATTTCACTCCATCACTTTTTTTTGCCAGAAGGGTGCTTTAAAACCCATTTTTTAAAACTGAAAACTTTAAACACCCCTCCTTCAGAGTGCAGGCACTGTACTTCCCATCCCCCAAAAGGCCCCCCTTCCCAAAAAAGTTCCCCCCGGCCCTTGCCCCCCCGGTTTCCCCCCTGAACCCCCCTTTTTCAAAAAAAAAAAAAAAAATTGAAAAAAAAAATTTGGGTAAAAAAAAAAAAAAAAAAAAAAAAAAAAAAAAAAAAAAAATTAAAAAAAAAAAAAAAAAAAAAAAAAAAAAAAAAAAAAAAAAAAAAAAAAACTTCAAAAAAAAAAAAAAAAAAAAAAAATTTTTAAAAAAATTTGGGTCTAAAAAAAAAAAAAAAATAAAAAAAAAAAAAAAAAAAAAAAAAAAAAATTAAAAAATAAAAAAAAAAAAAAAAAAAAAAAAAAAAAAAAAAACCCCTCCTCCCAACCTTTTCCCTGGCGGACCCCACCCCGCCTTCCTTCCACTAAGACTGAAACTCTTGAAGCATTCTTTTTCGCTCCATTCTTCTCCTGTCCCGAACCACCTCGACAACCCTTCCTCAGCCCCCAGGGCAAAAAAGTTTTTTGGGAATCCCGCACCCCCCTCCTAAATTCCAAACTACGAATTTTTCTGGGATTATATTCACACCCACATTTGCCCCCAACATGGCCAAACTCCACTGCCTCCCGCCTTCTTCCCCGTGCAAAAAATTTTATCACCATGCTTCACACCCAATAAAAGCGTTTGGGAAACTTTTACTCCATACATTCCCCTCTTTTTCCCAAGGACAAAGTTTTTTTGTCCCCCACAACCCTAAGTGCTCCCCCCCCCCCTTTTCCCTCATCAATTCTTTTGATTCATCATTTTTTCATCGCTGACACTCCCCTCCCAAATAAGAAAACATTCACCCCCTTTCCCCACTCTCTCCCCCCAATCTGATAACCAATCTTTTTATACCTAACCTTTTTTTACCTCATAACCTTACTCTTTCCTGTATTCACAATTAATTTTTTTCTTTTGGATACCCTACCCCAATTCATCCACCCAAACCCCTGCAATTCTCTTCAGAAAATCCAAGAGCACAGTGTCATCAACAAAGAGCAACTGTGACAACTCCCCCTTTATGTGGTTTTTTTACTTTTAACTCCACACCTCTTGCCCAAAACCCTTGCATTTTTTTTTTCTTGCCCAACCCCCCTCTATAAATATATTAAACAAACCCCTGGGACATCACACATCCTTGTCTAAGGGCCCACTTTTACTGGGGAAAAAATTCCCTCTTTCCTTTCATACTCTAAATTTAGCCCTCACTTTCCTCGTAAAAAAATCTTCACTGCCCTTTCCCGTAACCTAAACCCCCACCCATAAACCTGCAACATCTGCCACAAATTTTTCCCCCCATCCCCTCTGTCATACGGCCTTTTTCCCAAAACCTAAATGCCCCAAAAAACCTTTTTTAAACCCCTTTTCTAAATCTGTTCACTTATATTTTCACTGAAACACCTGGTCCACCACCCCCCACCCCTTTTCCCAAAGCCCCCCTTGTTCATCTGCTTTCCTATTCTCCGTCTTTCTCCTTTTAATTTTTTTCAATAATAAACCCACCCTTAAAATTTACCAAAGGGATATCAACAGACTTATTTTTTTATTTTTTTATTATCACACTGGCCGATTCCCACCAAGGCGGGGTTTGGCCCGAAAAAGAAAAACTTTCACCATCATTCACTCCATCACTGTCTTGCCAGAAGGGTTGCTTTACACTAAAAATTTTTAAACTGCAACTTTAAAACACCCCTCCTTCAGAGTGCGGGCACTGTACTTCCCATCTCCAGGACTAAAGTCCGGCCTGCCGGTTTCCCTGAACCCCTTCATAAATGTTACTTTGCTCACACTCCAACAGCACGTCAAGTATTAAAAACCATTTTGTCTCCATTCACTCCTATCAAACACGCTCACGCATGCCTGCTGGAAGTCCAAGCCCCTCGCACACAAAACCTCCTTTCCCCTCCCTCCAACCTTTCCTAGGCCAAACCCTACCCCGCCTTCCCTTTCCACTACAGACTGATACACTCTTGAAGTCATTCTGTTTCGCCCCAAATTCTCTCTACATGCCGAACCACCTCAACAACCCTTCCTCAGCCCTCGGGGACAACATTTTTGGGGTAATCCCGCACCTCCTCCTAACTTCCAAACTACGAATTCTCTGCATTATTTCACACCACACATTGCCCTCAGACATGACATCTCCACTGCCTCAGCCTTCTCCTCGCTGCAACATTCATCCCCACGCTTCACACCCATATAAGAGCTTTGGGAAAAAACTATACTCTCATACATTCCCCTCTTTGCCTCCAAGGACAAAGTTCTTTGTCTCCACAGACCTAAGTGCACCACTCTCTCTTTTCCCTCATTAATTCTATGATTCACCTCATCTTTCATAGACCCATCAGCTGACACGTCCACTCACAAATATCTGAATACGTTCACCTCCTCCATACTCTCTCCCTCCAATCTGATATTCAATCTTCATCACCTAATCTTTTTGTTATCCTCATAACCTTACTCTTTCCTGTATTCACCTTTAATTTTTTTCTTTGCACACCTACCAAATTCACCCACCAATCTCTGCAACTTCTCTTCAGAATCTCCCAAGAGCACAGGGGTCATCAGCAAAGAGCAACTGTGACAACTCCCACTTTATGTGTGATTCTTATCTTTTAACTCCACGCCTCTTGCCAAGACCCTCGCATTTACTTCTCTTACAACCCCATCTATAAAATATTAAACAACCACGGTGACATCACACATCCTTGTCTAAGGCCTACTTTTACTGGGAAAAAATTTCCCTCTTTCCTACATACTCTAACTTGACCCTCACTATCCTCGTAAAAACTCTTCACTGCTTTCAGTAACCTACCTCCTACACCATACACTTGCAACATCTGCCACATTGCCCCCCTATCCACCCTGTCATACGCCTTTTCCAAATCCATAAATGCCACAAAGCCCTCTTAGCCTTATCTAAATACTGTTCACTTATATGTTTCACTGTAAACCCCTGGTCCACACACCCCTACCTTTCCTAAACCCCTCCTTTTTAATCTGCTATTCTATTCTCCGTCTTACTCTTAATTCTTTCAATTATAACTCTCCCATAACACTTTACCGGGTACACCCCAACAGACTTATCCCCCTATAATTTTTGCACTCTCTTTTGTCCCCTTTTGCCTTTATACAAAGGAACTTTGCATGCTCTCTGCCAATCCCTAAAGGTACCTTACCCTCTTCCATACATTTATTAAATAATTGCCCCCAACCACTCCAAAACTATATCCCCACCTGCTTTTAACATTTCCATCTTTATCCCATCAATACCGGCTGCCTTACCCCCTTTCATTTTACCTACTGCTTCACGAAATTCCCTCACACTCACAACTGGCTCTTCCTCACTCCTAAAGATGTTATTCCTCCTTGCCCTATACACGAAATCACAGCTTCCCTATCTTCGTCAACATTTAACAACTCCTCAAAATATTCCTTCCATCTTCCCAATACCTCTAACTCTCCATTTAATAACTCTCCTCTCCTATTTTAACTGACAAATCCATCTGTTCTCTAGGCTTCCTTAACTTGTTAATCTCACTCCAAAACTTTTTCTTATTTTCAACAAAATTTGTTGATAACATCTCACCCACTCTCTCATTTGCTCTCTTTTTACATTGCTTCACCACTCTCTTAACCTCTCTCTTTTTCTCCATATACTCTTCCCTCCTTGCATCACTTCTACTTTGTAAAAACTTCTCATATGCTAACTTTTTCTCCCTTACTACTCTCTTTACATCATTCCACCAATCGCTCCTCTTCCCTCCTGTAACCTTCCTGTAACCACAAACTTCTGCTGAACATTCCAACACTACATTTTTAAACCTACCCCATACCTCTTCGACCGCATTGCCTATGCTCTCATTAGTCCATCTATCCTCCAGTAGCTGTTTATATCTTACCCTAACTGCCTCCTCTTTTAGTTTATAAACCTTCACCTCTCTCTTCCCTGATGCTTCCATTCTCCTTGTATCCCATCTACCTTTTACTCTCAGTGTAGCTACAACTAAAAAGTGATCTGATATATCTGTGGCCCCTCTATAAACATGTACATCCTGAAGTCTACTCAACAGTCTTTTATCTACCAATACATAATCCAACAAACTACTGTCATTTCGGCCTACTTGTATACTGTAATTTAAAAGTTATGAACTCTGTATTTAAACACATCGAACACCGATTTTTAAACACTCTGACCATTGTTATTTAGACACTGTGAATACTGTTTTTTAAACAATCTGAATACTTGTTTTTATACATTCTGACCACTGTTATTTGGATATTGTGAACAAGTGTGACCATGGCGTAATAGCGCACAAAATGCGTGCTAAAGGAATAACAGGAAAAGTCGGTCGATGGATCTATAATTTCCTCACTAACAGAACACAGAGAGTAGTCGTCAACAGAGTAAAGTCAGAGGCAGCTACGGTGAAAAGCTCTGTTCCACAAGGCACAGTACTCGCTCCCATCTTGTTCCTCATCCTCATATCCGACATAGACAAGGATGTCAGCCACAGCACCGTGTCTTCCTTTGCAGATGACACCCGAATCTGCATGACAGTGTCTTCCATTGCAGACACTGCAAAGCTCCAGGCGGACATCAACCAAATCTTTCAGTGGGCTGCAGAAAACAATATGAAGTTCAACGATGAGAAATTTCAATTACTCAGATATGGTAAACATGAGGAAATTAAATCTTCATCAGAGTACAAAACAAATTCTGGCACAAAATAGAGCGAAACACCAACGTCAAAGACCTGGGAGTGATCATGTCGGAGGATCTCACCTTCAAGGACCATAACATTGTATCAATCGCATCTGCTAGAAAAATGACAGGATGGATAATGAGAACCTTCAAAACTAGGGAGGCCAAGCCCATGATGACACTCTTCAGGTCACTTGTTCTATCTAGGCTGGAATATTGCTGCACACTAACAGCACCTTTCAAGGCAGGTGAAATTGCCGACCTAGAAAATGTACAGAGAACTTTCACGGCGCGCATAACGGAGATAAAACACCTCAATTATTTGGGAGCCTTGAGGTTCCTAAACCTGTATTCCCTGGAACGCAGGAGGGAGAGATACATGATTATATACACCTGGAAAATCCTAGAGGGACTAGTACCGAACTTGCACACGAGAATCACTCACTACGAAAGCAAAAGACTTGGCAGACGATGCACCACCCCCCCAATGAAAAGAGGGGTGTCACTAGCACGTTAAGAGACCATACAATAATGTCAGGGGCCCGAGACTGTTCAACTGCCCCCCCAGCACACATAAGGGGATTTAAAAAACAGCCCCCGGCAGTCTTCAAGCTGGCACTGGACAAGCACCTAAAGTAGTCCGGATCCCGGGGCTGTGGCCGTACTTTGGGTTTGCGTGCAGCCAGCAGCAACAGCCGGGTTTTGAAGGCTTGATCCACAGGGGGCCCGGGTAAGAGGGGGCCCGGGGGCTTGCCCCCGGAATTTTCCCCCAGGTAAATGTTATTTAAAACATTGAACACTTTTATTTAAACACTCTGAAAAGTTATTTAACACTCTGAACACTTTTTTTTTTAAATCATTTAAAGCCCCCACAACTCTAGGGAAACATGTCTTACTCGCTCGCGCGCGTGCACACATGTAACCACACACACACACAAACACAAACACCACACACAACCACACACACCACACACACAACACCACACACACAACACACACACACACACACAACAACAACAACAAAGGGACACGTTGGAATTTTAAGACACAGATAAATCACAGGGATGTTAGGAAGTTTTTCTTCAGCCATGAGAGTCGGAAGTGGAAATTTGGGAACGATGTAGTAGGGGCAGGACCCCAACATGTTTTAAGCAAAGGTATGTAAACTCACGGTTCGGGGAGGTGACCTGTAGCGACCAGTGAAGAGGTTTGGCCAGGAGTTTGGGACCGACCCCCCTGCAACCTCAACAGGGTGAATAAAAAACTTGGTGAGTACAAACACACACACACCTCATACACCACCACCATACACACACCACACACTCACACACACATTCTCTCTCTCCAACACACAACCCCACACACCACACACACACACACACACACACACACACACACACACACACAGTACCCACAAGAATTGGCAAAAACGGAGTACCAACAGGGATAACGGGGAAAGGGCACTACAAGGGATCAGGGAATACGTCAAAAAGACAGCACGAGTAATGGTACTGGCAGGTGTCGAGTGGGCACCTGTTACCAGCGGGGTCCCACAGGGTCAGTCCTAACCCGTGCTGTTTCTGGTATTTTTGAAAAGACAGACGGAAGGATAAACTCCAGGGCCCCCGTTTGCAATGAGGAAGTTGATGAGAAGAATTCATTCGATGAAGACCAGGCAGAACTACAAAGGGACTAGAAGGGTGCAGACCTTCCCCAATTGGGTCCCCGGGGTTCAATCCGCCAAGTCAAAGCATAAGATTGGGGATGGGCAAAGAAACCGGGAGACGGATACAGTCTAGGGGGCCCCGAGACTCAAACTCACCAAGGAAAAAGATCTGGGTGAGTATAACCCAGGACAGAATGCACAAACCAAATAAAGCTGCGACATGAGGCCGGGAAACCCCAAACACATTCCGATGTCTTTGTAAGGAAACGTTCAGGGGCCCTGACCCGTGTACGTTAGGCCCATATTGAGTAGCGGCACCTTTTTTGGAACCCACACCTACCAAACAGAAAAAAACTAGAGAAAGTCAAAGTTTGCAACAGACGAACTGGGGGGACAGGAGAGATAGGGGACATGATAAAGACTTTCAAAAATATGAGGGAATTGACAAGGGGACAAAGACAGGGGTTCCAGAGACTGGGCACAACAAAAACGGGACACAGAAGCTGAAACACAGAGAATCACAGGGTGTTAGGAAGATTTCTTCACCACAGATAGTCGGGAAATGGAATAGTTTGGGAAGCGTGTAGTGGAGGCGGACCATACATAGCTTTTAAGCAAGGAACGTAAAGCTCAGGTTAGGGAGATGCCTAGAGGACCAGTGAATAGGCGGGGGGCCAGGGCTTGAAATCGACCCCGCAACCTAAATAGGTAGTGCAAATAGGGGGAGGTACACACACCACATACAACACGTGAGTAATCCAGTAGCGCAACAAAGAGGTGGGGGTAGAGGTGACTCGACCCCTGAAACCCCACAAATACACTTGTATATACACACACAAACATGTAAATAACTCCTCGGAATGTGATAAATCACGACAGCGTTTGAAATTTCAAATTTTTCAGTGTTTTTCTCATACACAACCAATTAACTTGCATAACTTATGAATACATAAACATATGCACTCATACACAGGTACATATATAAGTTAACCAGCTCATACATGACGACATACATAATTATGTCTTCTTTTAATAATATTAAAAAGGGTTGAAAATTTGAAGCCATCAAAAAGGGCGTTCGAAGTAAAATGAAAGCTTCGAGGAAGTTAACAACAACTGTAACAACAGTAACAATAACAACGGTAAAAACAACAATGGAAACAATGGTAAAAAAAACATTTAACAATATCAACAGTAAAAACTACAACCAAACCTCCCCCCAACAGACACGACACTAAAAACCCCAAAAAACCCATTGGGGCAGCAAAGAGAAACGTAACCTTTATTCGGCGCATGGACACACCCTCTTTTACAGGCTATCCCCCCCCAAACCAGGAACCAGGTTGCTAAATTGATATGGGGCCCCGTCGGTTAAATAGTGACCAGTTCTAGCCAATAAGAGAGGGTTTTTTTGGCAAGCAGAGGTTAGGGGGTACCACTCCCTGTCTGCCCCTTTTCATTCCCATTCTAGAGCTGGTTGAACACGGTTGCTATCTTGTGGCTTCTTTCTGCCTTTCTTCCGTGGATGCACTATACTTATCATGTACATAGTGTACAAAATTTCTGTTCTAAATTGGGGAAGGAAAAATAAGTCTAAACTTTTTCGGGTAAAAAGGGCCCTTTTGGAAACCGGGGTTTAATAACCATCCTAAACCAGCCCCAGCAACTACCGGGTCCTGCACTTTTTCCCCGGAAGTCACTCTAGTGTCAATTTAAATTTTGAGGTGTGGTACGCGGACGGTATGTTGAGATGAAAACTGACGATTTTCCCCGTCTCTTCAGGGACCCCTGCGACCCACCAGTGTACCGTGCAAGTATTCTCTTAATGTGGAGCCTGAGGGGAAGAGGGGAAATTTGTTTCCTGCTTGCTTGGTTACAGTTTTTTGTTTTTGCTGCAACCTCTTACAGGGTGGGGAAGTGCGTGGGAGTAATATTACGAGAGGTGGTGGAAGAGAGAAAAGGGGTGCGTGGTATGCTGTTTGGGTTTTGGTGGTGTGGGGTGTCGGTTTTTGTGTATTGTGTGTTGTGGTGTTTTGGTATTGTGGTATATTGTGGTGGTGTGTTTTGGTTATATGTTGTGGTGTGCTTTGTGTTGTGTGTTTTGTGCTGTGTTTGGGGGTGTTTTTTTATGGTGGTTGTGTGTTTTTTGCAGTGGGTGTTTGGTGGTTGTGTGTTGTGGTTCAAAAGAGTTGTGGTATGTAGTGTGTTTGTGGGGGTAGGTGTTGTGGTTTATGCCGTGATTTCAGGCTGTGGTGTGTTTGATTTTGGTGGTGTGTTGGTACCCCCCCCAAATACCAAATATCCATGCTATAGTTTTTTTCCACTGACTCTACATCTTTTAAAAATGAACTATTCAAAACAAAAAGCCATTTCTCAAAAAACCTCCAAGACAATGACCCTTTTTGAGCTATGCAGAGACCGCTGATGATCTAAATTCATCTGTCTAGCAATGGGAAACCTGAGGTAATTAATTACTGGATTTTAAAAATTTAAAATTTTTTGGGTTAAATTGGGAACAGTACTTTCCCCGGGTTGGGGGGCACTGATTTTAGTTGCGGGGGAAATGTTTTAAAAACAACAAAAACCTTTTTTACGCATTTAAATGGGGAAAAACCTAATAACTTTCCATAAAGAGAACGTTTGTTCAAACTACCTACGACTTCCATGCTGAAACATCGAGGGGGAAACCACTTCAAAAACACGATTTCACCTGAGAATTTTATGGGTAAAAAACCCCCACCCAAAGTTCCAGGGTGTGATTTTGCAACAAACGTTGAGATTTTTCAGTCGGAGATGGTTTTTCAGAAAAATGTCGTTTTTTTTTTTAAATTTTTTACCCAAGAATATTTGTCAAAAAAAAATACCTTTTATTCTTACAAATGTAAATAAATTGAAATATGCAGCATGAAATTAAGGCAGGAAAAAAGAAAGAAAACAGATACGGACCCAGGATAAAAAACCTACCTCTTCCGGCCCACACAAGGTTTGTTTTTTAACTCCTCCCTTTAAAGCTTGCTCCCTTCACTTATGAATTCATTATTTGGCCTCATTAAAAATTTTTAGGAACAATCTAGGTTAAACGTTAA
>NC_069410.1:75565608-75589405 GCF_026875155.1 Cherax quadricarinatus
CTTTTTTTAAATGACACATGAACGCAAAAAATCATCACTTTGACATTATATGGAAAATTGAATATCACAAGAATTCCAATCAATATTTCCATTTACAGCAACGTCTTCCAACACTATGAAGGAATAACTAGGAATAAGTGAGTTGTACTTAATAAGTAATCATTGAATATGTATATACGAATAGTACTTTATGTTTCTAATTTTTTACATCTTGTCTCATAAGAGGGAGACAGACTCATAAGAAATTTATAAATTATCCAGAAATTTATCACAAATAAGATTTTTTTTTTTTTTAATTTTCAGCCTGCCTCAGTTTTACTTATAAGAGAAGAAACCCGCAATGCATCGTATAACTGTATCATATTTTACCAACTTTTTACATTAAATACGAAATTTTCTTCTCATAAAGTCACTGGATAATCAGTATATTATTTTCACGATACACTGTCAGAAATTAACTAGTAAACGAGCTTGAAGAAATTAGTGCAGCGGAGACAGAAACTTGCAGATCCAGTGTGACAAAGTTAAACTTATATATGTGGAAAATAATACTGTAAGATGGTGTTACTGTTAGACTAAGGTTATAAGTATCTCTGGTATTACTGTTTGTATGGAGATGTCAGTGACATCAAATACAAGTCGCCAGAGACTCTGCATTATATATTCGAGTGTGTAAACATCCTACCTTTCAGAGACATTGCCTTGCAAACCTTACAGGATATGGCAAAACATTTCATTCCTAATGCTAAGATATCTGGCTGTGTTGTAATACTATCCATGATTGAGGATATGGAATGCCTTGTAACTTAACTGACTTAGGAAAATGAAATAATGCACTTGAGATGTATCTAAACCCAATATAGACTGGGAGGACTGTCAACGACAGAAGACCAGGGGAGGTAAAAGATTGAGAACATCATTACAATAACAAGAGGGAAGGATATGACCCAGCTGACAAATTTTCAGAATAAAAAAACAGTCAAACCGATATTCAAGACAGAAATGTTATGAAGCAAGTTCGTGCAGCAGAAACCGAGAGAGAGAGAGCAGGACGACGCCAGTGGATGGAAGGGAAGACAGGTCAAGCAATGACAGACAGGTGAGTGAAGAATTGTGGAAAACAATAAACACAACCTCCCCACAGCATCACCCAGAGGAAAACCCCTCAACTCTTCCACCTAACACCAGTGAAAACAATAACTAGAAACAAGCCACACTCCAGTCCCCTCCCCACCGCTATTAATACCGCCATCACAGAAATCTACCACAGTACCCAAGCCCTGCCTTCCACACCCTCAGCCAGCACAAGCCATTCAACCCCACAGAATGCATGTATTGGAAAGGTAGCTGAAGATATGGTACACCAAACGCTTATTGGAATAACCAATGAGTGGAGAGTTGGTAAGAACGGAATCTAATGATCATCTCCGGACATTAGTTGTACTCACGAGACAAAGCTCATGGGGGGTGATAGACGCAATCTTCTCGAATGGATTGAGATCCTGAGGAAAGACGGAACAGAGGGGAAGGAGTTGCAATTGCTCTGAAAAAAAAAAAACAATGACTTTCGAGGAGACTGGAGAGGTCAGGCAGTGGGGAAGCTAGACAAAATACATTGTAGGAGCACTTCAGGAGCAGGGGTCCGAAAAATGATAGTGATGTAAAACCGGGCACTGACAAGCAGGAGACGAAGAACAAGCGTACAATTACGCAACAGAAAGATGTGTGGATCTTACTGACCGAGGTGGCCAGGGCAAAGTTACTCTTCTTGGGGATTCTAACCACATGGAGATGAGGTGGGGAAAACCAGGAGCCACGATGGGCGGGACCAGAGGTGTAAGGGGTTGGAAACAGTATTGGAAAAACGTCATGCACCCCATGTTTGGACACAACCAGCGAGTGAGGAGAGGTATGAAACCAGCAAAGCTGGACTCATATTAACCTTGTAACAGTCAAAAGTGGAATATTACACATGAATGGGCCCTACCACCAACACCACACGTGTCAGAGTGGGCGCCCTTGTAGACCAGGCGGAGGATTCTACAAGGGTCAGGTCCTTAGAGAATGTTGCTGGTTTCAGGTATATGTGAATAAACATGGACGTGACATGATGTTGAAGTAATGCGAAGATTCAATCTGATGAGGATCACAGGAGGGAACTACATAGGTTTGGAATTGGGACAAGATGCAAAACCTGGTTCCAGCAACTGGCTCCCTAGATTTAAACCCCACATTGTGCAATGTCATGAAGAAGATTGGGGGAAGGTCAAAGAAGACCGCAACGAGTACAAGCTTGGAGGCAAGGACCAATCTCACTCAAGAAAAGGGATTTGGGGTGAGTTATAATATAGAGCACTTATCCTGAGGGGCACGTTAATCAAATAACTGCTGCAGCATATTGGGCGCCTGCAAACTAAGAATAGCATTTCGACCACCTAGTGAGGATTCGTTCAAGGGACTTGAACATTGTACGTGAGGCCCATATTGGAGTATGCAGCACCAGTTTGGAACCCCACACTTGGGTCAAAGTTTGCAGCAGACTAATCCCGGAGCTGGGGGTTATGTCTACGCGGGAAGAGGTTTAAGGTAAAACTAACCTGGCGACCATTAAGGCAGAGGGAGAGGGAGGGGGGGAAAGACCATGATAAAGACCAAAATACAAAATACTGAGAGAATTGTTAGGTGGATAAGGACAGGATGTTTATGGGATGGGGACACAGCAACAAAGGGGTCACAACTGGTTATCGAAAAAAGACTCACATTAAGTCACAGGATGTTAGGGTGTATTTCTTCAGGGTCAAAGTGGTCAGAAAAGTTGGAACAGTCTAGTGAGTAGTGTAGTGTAGCCAAGATCCATAAAGGCTCATGGAGTTGGGAGTGAGTAGACCTAGTAAGCGGCCAGCAAGAAAGGGGGGACCGGGAGCTGTTATCGACCCTTGCTACAACACTGTTACAAAGATTAATGCAAAAAGCTAAGAGGAGCTGGCAGGAATATAAAAGAAAAGGACAATGGATCAGACACGATAGGAAAACATGTGTTCATGGTGCATGACGAGTGCCAGAGTTGGGCACCTAGTGAAGACCGGGTTTCCACAAGGATCAGTTATGGGAGGGTCGTTATTGTTCCTGGTATATGTGAAGAACATATTGGAAGGATAGATTAGATGTGTCCTGTTTGCAGACTATGTGAAAGCTATGAGGAGAATTCAAAATGCATGAGATCGATAGAATGTGAAGGTGTAAGTGGCACTTTCAATCCCTCTAGAGTTTTGAAGCAGCCTCCTCCTGCTTAGAGGAAAAGAAAACATAGGAAAAATACAGTACTTTAACAAACGCAATTTAATAAATTTTTATTGAATATCACAATTAATCTTAAAATATAAAAACATAACATTGAAATCGTCCTAATGAAGCAAAATTGTGGAAGATTAAATGAATAAAATAAAATGGACACGGCTTTTATGGACAGAAGTGATGCTGTTCCGCGTCGGCCGTTGGGTATGGCAGGCGCCAGGAATTGCTGGAGTGTTAACGGGACGAGGGAGAAAGTAAGGTCAAGGTGGTCGTGACTGTTGTGATAGTCCAGCTCCAGACGGTTACAATACTATAAAGGTGCTCAGCTAGCAGCTTACGTATGAGGAGCTAGCTGCTGGTAGTGGTAGTGAACTGAAAATCGGCAAATAGAGTATAAAGAAGAAGGTAAGTTCTCGTTTTGTTGTCGAGGATAATAGCTTCTGTCATGGTGGGATAAGAAAAACAGTTTCAAATGAGGTTTTTGACCTGCACATGGACGACGTGAAGATTCTAAAGCAAATTTGAAGGAACAGCAGAGTTCCCAAGGATGCGCCTTTTGATGAGATTATTGGACCTGCTCAGTAAGGTTCGTATGTAGTTAGACGTGGAACCAACATGAAGGAACACAGAGTTCCCAAAACGTAAAATTCTTCAGTTTCTGATATCTTATTTAGTGTTGCCTGCTCGTCTCGTTCTCCTTCAGGTGACACAATCATTCAGCAAGGATAAAAGTAAAAAAATGAAATTACGATCCGGACAAGGAGGTCATTCAATGATGGTCGAGGGCCTTTTATGAGAAATGATGATGACCAAATATTATCTTATAAAAACGTAGTTGTATCCAAGTCCGGGTCAAAAGTTAAAAATCCTAACAAGAGTATAATTTTGTCTCTATTTATTTAAAAAAATAATAAACAGAAAATAAACTAATTAAGAGTGGGGCTTTATACTTACAGACTTGATGCGTGCAGAAAAGTCAAGTGACTCCACTCTGGCCAGCAAAGGATACCCTTATTGACTTAACCCAATTGATGATGGAGGGGGGGGTTAAAAGTAAACTGCTCACGTACCCCCTTTCTTGAACAGGTGTATACCAGTCTTACTTCCTCTCACCAGTCATTCAGTTTTCCATACTCTATTTAATTGTTTTTTTTTTTTTTTATACTTTTCCACACAAAGGACCACAAAAAGATCTAGGATAGGGTGCAACCCTGGTCAACAACAGCTCCTGGAGTTTTAACCAAGTGCAAATGGGGCAAAAGTTGCAGACTTCACACAATTACAAGGATCTTAGGATGAGTATCCATACCGTGTATGATACTCACTGTGTACGTTCAAGTACAGTATGGAACCCTCTCCTGGCCAAGATAATTTTCAAGAAATTGGAGAGAAAGTGCAAAGGTTTGCAACAAGACTAGTCTTAAGTAAGTAGTATGTCCTACGAGGAGAGGTTAATTAATGAAAAAATCAACCTTATGATATGGAGGACGGGGAGGGATAGGAAAACTGAGAACGACATGAAAAAAATACTGAGAGAATTGACAAGGTGGATAGGAGACAGAATGTTTCACAGAAGGGACACAGGGAACAAGGCAGGGGGGGTTCAAAAATAGCTTTTTCATCACATAGCTTTAAGAAAGATGCGATAAAGCTCGAGGGGGCACGAGTGGACCTGTTTGTGACAGCGAAGAGGGCGGATCTTGGCCAGGAAGCCGTGATCGTATTGCCTGCAACTACAGAATAGGTGGACAACACACACACACACCACACACACAACAAACACACACACACACATGAGCTGGGGAGTGAGAGAGACTGCGGAGAAGAAAGTGAATTACATAGGCGGGAACGCTTCACTCTGGAGGTCCCAAGCTCTGGTAATAGCACGTGATGTAATAACCACAACAGAACAGCAGGATGCCTCTAGGCAAGAGTACGACGAGAGCAAATAGAGCGATGGTTGACACACTGGACTAGAGTGGCCAGAAGAGGCTCATGCAGGGCAGGGCCAGATGCTCCTGATCATGGGTGACCTTTACCACAAGGAGATCGATTGTGAGAAACTTGGACCCGCATGGGTGCCAAGATACATGGACGGGCTAGATGATGGAGGTGGTTATGGAAAACTTCATGTGCCCAACACGTTAAGGGACACTACAACGAGAGAGAGAGGACGGGACGAAACCAGCAAGCTGGACTTAGTAGTCACCTTGGTAGTGCAAGTTATCGAGGAATCACATATGAAAGACCCTTGGGCCAGTAGACATGTGGTTTTAAGCTTTCGAATTACACAGTTGAACAAGGGAGGGAGAAGCAGGAAGGCCAGGACGAATGAAGCCAAACTACAAGAAAGGGGACTACACAGGAATGAGGAACTTCCTGAACGGGGTTCAGTGGGACAGAGAACTGGCAGGGAAGCCAGTTAATGAGATGATGGAATATGAAGCAACAAAATGCAAGGAGGCTGAGGGAGAGTTTTTACCCAAGGGTAACAGGAATAATGAAAAAGCCAGGATGAGCCCATGGTTTACCCAAAGGTGCAGGGAGGCAAAAACCAAGTGTGCTAGGGAATGGAAGAAATATAGAAGGCAAAGAACCCAGGAGAATAAGGAGAGCAGTCGTAGAGCCAGAAACGAATATGCACAGATAAGAAGGGAGGCCCAAAGACAATATGAAAACGACATATCAGCAAAAGCCAAATCTGACCCGAAACTGTTGTACAGCCACATCAGGAGGAAAACAACAGTCAAGGACCAGGTAATCAGGCTAAGGAAGGAAGGAGGAGAGACAACAAGAAATGACGTGAAGTATGTGAGGAACTCAACAAGAGATTCAAAGAAGTGTTCACAGAGGAGACAGAAGGGGCTCCAGAAAGACGGAGAGGTAGGGCACACCACCATGTGCTGGACACAGTGCACACAACTGAGGAAGAAGTGAAGAGGCTTCTGAGTGAGCTAGATACCTCAAAGGCAATGGGGCCAGATAACATCTCCCCATGGGTATTAAGAGAGGGAGCAGAGGCGCTATGTGTACCCCTAACAACAATATTCAATACATCTATCGAAACAGGGAGATTGCCTGAGGCATGGAAGACAGCAAATGTAGTCCCAATCTTTAAAAAAGGAGACAGACATGAAGCATTAAACTACAGACCAGTGTCACTGACATGTATAGTATGCAAAATCATGGAGAAGATTATCAGGAGAAGAGTGTGGAACACCTAGAAAGGAACGATCTCATCAACAGCAGCCAACATGGTTTCAGGGACGGGAAATCCTGTGTCACAAACCTACTGGAGTTCTATGACATGGTGACAGCAGTAAGACAAGAGAGAGAGGGGTGGGTGGATTGCATTTTCTTGGACTGCAAGAAGGCGTTTGACACAGTTCCACACAAGAGATTGGTGCAAAAATTGGAGGACAAAGCAGGGATAACAGGGAAGGCACTACAATGGATCAGGGAATACTTGTCAGGAAGACAGCAGCGAGTCATGGTACGTGGCGAGGTGTCAGAGTGGGCACCTGTGACCAGCGGGGTCCCACAGGGGTCAGTCCTAGGACCAGTGCTGTTTCTGGTATTTGTGAACATGACGGAAGAAATAGACTCTGAGGTGTCCCTGTTTGCAGATGACGTGAAGTTGATGAGAAGAATTCACTCGATCGAAAACCAGGCAGTACTACAAAGGGATCTGGACAGGCTGCAGACCTGGTCCAGCAATTGGCTCCTGGAGTTCAATCCCACCAAGTGCAAAGTCATGAAGATTGGGGAAGGGCAAAGAAGACCGGAGACGGAGTACAGTCTAGGGGGCCAGAGACTACAAACCTCACTCAAGAAAAAAGATCTTAGGGTGAGTATAACACCAGGCACATCTCCTGAAGCGCACATCAACCAAATAACTGCTGCAGCATATGGGCGCCTAGCAAACCTCAGAACAGCATTCCGACATCTTAATAAGGAATCATTCAGGACCCTGTACACCGTGTACGTTAGGCCCATATTGGAGTATGCGGCACCAGTTTGGAACCCACACCTAGCCAAGCACGTAAAGAAACTAGAGAAAGTGCAAAGGTTTGCAACAAGACTAGTCCCAGAGCTAAGAGGTATGTCCTACGAGGAGAGGTTAAGGGAAATCAACCTGACGACACTGGAGGACAGGAGAGATAGGGGGGACATGATAACGACATACAAAATACTGAGAGGAATTGACAAGGTGGACAAAGACAGGATGTTCCAGAGATTGGACACAGTAACAAGGGGACACAGTTGGAAGTTGAAGACACAGATGAATCACAGGGATGTTAGGAAGTATTTCTTCAGCCACAGAGTAGTCAGTAAGTGGAATAGTTTGGGAAGCGATGTAGTGGAGGCAGGATCCATACATAGCTTTAAGCAGAGGTATGATAAAGCTCACGGCTCAGGGAGAGTGACCTAGTAGCGATCAGTGAAGAGGCGGGGCCAGGAGCTCGGACTCGACCCCGCAACCTCAACTAGGTGAGTACACACACACACACACACACACACACACACACACACACACACACACACACACACACACACACACACACACACATACACACACACATACACACATACACACACTCCATCACACACACATACACACACACACATACACACGCACACACACACACACACACACACACACACACACACACACACACACACACACACACACACACACACACACACACACACGCACAATTGGCAGCTGAAGACTTTGATGAGTTAAAGAGAAGTTAGGAAGCATTTCTTTAGTCTTAGAGTTGTCAGGAAGTGGAATAATCTGGCAAGTGATGTAGTGGAGGCAAGAACCATACGTTGTTATAAGACGAGGTATGATAAAGCTCATGGAGTAGGGATAGAGAGGACCTAGTAGGAATCAGTGAAGAGGCGGGGCCAAGAGCCATGTATCGACCCCTGCAACCACAAATAGGTGAGTACCTTACAGAACACACTACCACCACGACACCCCCACTAAAAATAACAATATGGTATCACAAAAGGAAGGATGGAGAAGCAAGGGAACTGGGAATAGCTGGTCTGAGAATCATGGGCAGAAAGGCTCAAGAACACATAGGTACTAGAATGGGAAAAATTACTAAACGAGTTTTACAACACAATGATGGAGAAGATATCTAAACAGAGCATAAAAGTGGAGATATGAGCTGTAGCTGCTGAGGTAAAGACGCAGAGCCTGGCAAAAGAACTAGAAATGCTGAAGTAGGATACAGGGACGAGACCCAATAGGAGCAAGGTGCTGGAAACTGAACCATCAGTGGACAGCGAGGACAGAAAGGGGGAAGGAGATAAGAAGTACCTTGCAGAAGTGATATCAGGCCACTAGGACGTCTGGGAGACCATAAGGAAAACAATTGAAGAGATGCTAAAATCGGATCCAGAGATATGGAGGGGAAAAAATTGGAAGAGAAGAGTGAGAAGTCACCTTATGTTCATGTGCTTCATGAGGCAGAAGGTGGAACCTATGATGAAAGGAGACAAGGGAAGAGGGGGGAGGAGAGATTGAGAGTATAATTACAATAACAGAAGAGAACGTGTTCTAGTTGACAAATTTTCAGAGACTTGGGGGTACTTGAGGGAAAAATCGCCCAGTTAAACTGACATTCAAGAGAGAAATGGTGCATAATATGAAAAACACTGGTAATGGACTCATATGAAAAACACTGTTAAAGAACTCATAAAACTACCAGTTAGTGTACCTCATCTGCGACAGAACACGAAATGAAAAGAAACTGAGACAGAGAGAGTCAGACGACGCCAGGAAACGAAGACAGGGCAGTCTCTGAGGGAAATATAATTGTAGCCTCGGGAGAAACAACAAACATAACGGCCCACAGAATCACTTCATTCCCTACTACACCACACGAACCAAACACAAGGTGGACAGAGACAGGATGTTCCAGAGATGGGACACAGCATCAAGGGATCACAACTGGAAGTTGAACACTCAGATGAGCCACAGGGATGTTAGGAAGTATTTCTTCAGTCACAGAGTTGTCAGGAAGTGAGATAGACCAGAGAGTGATGTAATGGAGGCAGAATTTATACATAGATTTTGGAAGAGATATGGTAAAGCTCATGGAACAGAGAGAGAGAGAGAGTAGACCTAGTAGCGACCAGTGAAGAGGCGGGGCCAGGAGCTATGAATCGACCCCTGCAACCATAATTAGGCGAGTACAATAACCAGAAACAAGCCACACTTCACAACCCCAGTCCCCACCTCCCACCTCCCATAGCACTAAAACTACCATCGTCACAGCCTTCCATAATACCCAGCCCTAATTTTCGTATGCACAGCCTGTACCAACCCCTCTCCTTCCCAGAATGCATTACTGGAAAGGAAGCTGAAGGTATGGTACACCAACGCAGAAGGAATATCAGATAAGAGTGAGGAGTGGCAACCCCAGACATAATAGTACTCACAGAGACAAAATTTATGAGGGTGATAACAGATGTGATCTTCCCAACTGGATATCAGATCTTGAGGAAAGACTAGGTAAACAGATAGGAAGATGGATTTGCACTGCTCATTAAAAAACAATGAAGTTTTGAGATGGGAGGACTGGATAGAAGAGAAGCAGATGAGTTCATAGAATACCTCCTTAAATATTCTGTTGAGCTCTTCACATACTTGCTGGTCGCTCTCTATGAGCTTCCCTCCTTCCTTTCTCAGCCTGATTAGCTGGTGGTTAGTTAGGTAAGACACATATGCAACAGTTAGGTATCTTTATTTTGAAACGTTTCGCCTACACAGTAGGCTTCTTCAGTCGAGTACAGAAAAGTTGATAGAAGCAGAAGATACTTGAAGACGATGTAATCAGTCCATCACCCTTAAAGTTTTGAGGTGGTCAGTCCCTCAGTCTGGAGAAGAGCATTGTTCCATAGAATGAAACAATATGGAGATGAAGTGACAGGATGGAGCCTTTTTATAGCGCCAACAGGTGAGACGTAGGTCACTAGGAGAGGTAAAGAACTCAGATGTTGGAAGGACAGGTCCCTCTCAAATCCAGCCGTTCTCACTAGTAGAGGTTGTAGAAGTTGATTGTAGGTCTGTACCAAGATACCCTTGTGTTGCAGCGGCTGGATTTGAGAGGGACCTGTCCTTCCAACATCTGAGTTCTTACCTCTCCTAGTGACCTACGTCTCACCTGTTGGCGCTATAAAAAGGCTCCATCCTGTCACTTCATCTCCATATTGTTTCATTCTATGGAACAATGCTCTTCTCCAGACTGAGGGACTGACCACCTCAAAACTTTAAGGGTGATGGACTGATTACATCGTCTTCAAGTATCTTCTGCTTCTATCAACTTTTCTGTACTCGACTGAAGAAGCCTACTGTGTAGGCGAAACGTTTCAAAATAAAGATACCTAACTGTTGCATATGTGTCTTACCTAACAACCTGTCGGTATTTTATACCATTTTAATGTTCAATCTGATTAGCTGGTCCTTGACTGTTGTTTTCCTCCTAATGTGGCTGTATATCAACCTTGGGTCAGATTTGGCTCTATCTCTTTTTACATGAATATTTGTTTCTGACTCTATGGTTCATTTCCTTGTTTTTCTGATTCATTTGCCTTCAGTACTTTTTCCATGCTCTAGCAAACCTGGCTGTGGCCTTTTCACATATCCTAGTAAACCACGGGCTCATTCTGGTCTTCTCATTTTTTCTGTTGCCTTTTGGTACGAACTTCTCTGTTTTCCTGCACTTTCTCGTCAGGTGTTTTATCATTTCCTTTAGCTCTGTACCTCGCTGTACCTCATGCACCGTACCTCAGACCAGGGGTTCAAAAGTGATGAGACAAGTGATATACAATCCGCCACCGAGCAGCAGGAGACCATGACAAGAGAGCAACAGAGCAATGATGGACACACAAGCCGAGGTGGTAAGAAGGTCCAGAGGGGTAGGGCAATTTTAAATAGTACTGGATTTCAACAACAAAGAGATTGACTGTGGAAACCTGGAGCCACATGCGGGACCAGAGACGTGGATGGCTAAGATGCTGGAGGCGGTGCTGTAAAACTTCATGCTTCCAGCATATTTCGGACACAGAGAGAGAGGAGAGGAAGAACTATTAAGGCTAGACCTCGTGTTCCCTTTGAAAAGTTCAGACATAGGGGATATAACATAAAAGGCCCTCGGCTCTAGTGATCTCATGGTCCTGAGTTTCGAATACATTCTAGAGTTAACAGTGGAGAATGAAACGGCATGAGGACAGGAGAAGCTACACTTCAAGAAAAGGGGACTACATAGGCATGTGGCAATTCCTATATGAGGTACAATGGGAAACAGAGCTAAAGGAGAAGACAGTAATTAAATGATGGAACATGTGATCACAAAGTGCACAGGAGAAGAGAAGTTCCTCCCAAGGGACAACAGAAACATTGGACTCCATTGTTTACTCGGAGATGAGGAGATATTAAAGCCAAGTCGTGTGCTAAAACTGGAAAAAGTACTGAAGGTAAATGACTCAGAAAAATAAGGAATTGAGCCAAAGAGCAAAAAACGAATATTCATGGATAAGGAGATGGACCCAGCGGCAATATGAGAATGACATAACATCAAAAGCCAACTCAAGGTTGTTGTGCAGCTACATTAGGAGGAAAACAACAGTCAAGGACCAGGTAATCAGGCTAAGGAAGGAAGGAGAGGAGCTCATGGGGAGCTACCATGAAGTATACGATGAGCTCAGCTCAATATTTAAGGCTATATTCACGGTGTAGACAGAAAGGCTTCCAGGAAACCGAGGTGGTAGGGAAATGCCACAAGGGGCTAGACACACTGTACACAACCGAGGAGGAGGCGAAGAAAAAATCTAGGCAAACTAGATACCTCGAAGGCGGTGGGCCCTGAAAAACGTCTCTCCCTTGGTCCTGAGAAAAGGGAACAGACGCACTGTGTACGCCGCTGAGAACAATTTTTAATAAATCTATTGAAATAGGGGAACTGCTTCAGTATGGAAGGGCAGCAAATGTAGTCCCTCTTTTTAAGTAAGGAGACAGACAAGCAGCAGTGAACTACAGCCATTGTCACTGACTTGTACATTACGTAAAGTCATGAAGAAGAGTATCAGGAGAAGAGGGTGGAGCATCTAGAAAGGAAGGGGATCAAACAGGACAACCAGCAAGGCTTAAATTGATGGAAAATCCTTATTACAAACCTACCGGAGTTCAAAGAAAAGAAAAAAACAGGAGAGAGAGGGATGGGTAGACTGCATCTTCTTTTATTGCAAGAAGACTTTGCAGACAATAGCACACAAGAGACTGGTTGAAAAGCTAGAGAAACAGGCACAAAAAAACAGGGAAAATATTGCCTTCCTAAAAGGAAGGGAACAAAGTGTGTTGCTACGTGGTTAAGCGTTAGAGTGGCGCATGTGTCGACTGGGGTTTCACAAGGGTCAGTCCTAGGCCCGGTGTTGTTTCCAGAATGTGAATGACATGACAGAAAGAATAAATACAGAGGCGACCCTGTTTGGAGGCGGTGTGAAGCTTGTTACAAAAAACGCGATTCTAAAAGCTTAGAGATCTCCAGTGAATACTAGAAAGGACTGCCCTTCTAGCATCCAGCCTGTTACTGGGTTTTCGTAACAAGTAGTCAGTATCCTTGTCCAATTATCCATTAGAATTCAGTATGATTCAATAGTGCTTCAGGATTACAACTGGTAGGCTACTAACTAGAGAAATTAAAATTTAATAAATTTATTAAGTCTAGAGGTATATTATCAAATTAAATTAAATTAATCACAGTAATCAAAATAATATCACTTATCTCGAGTACAATATTATTGTGCTGAAAGCACATATCACATTTATAATTCTTAGGTACCGTCTGGTACATTAACATTTAATAAGATATTGCAAATATGTACAAGTGTGTATGTATGTGTGTAAGTGCTCTAAGTAGTTCGCTATGTCTCACGACTTGACTAGACTTAAACAAGTGACTGATAAAGTCCTCAAATAAACAAACTTCTTGACCGACTGGCAACCAGAACAGTCTGATTGAACAAAAAAGAATGCTAAGCCCAATAGCAATATAACAAGCAACTGCGACACAGAATCAGGAACAAGGAGATAATATAACGACAGCTAGTAGGGACCATCAGCAGATCCCTCCACAAAAGTCACAAAACTCCCATAATACTGAATCTAAGTTCAGCATAAGAAAATCCCCGACTGTGACAATACACAGATACCAGTACAAATTAGGTCAGAAGCTACAGCTCAGGACCTGAGTTGCTCAGAGTGTCTAAGCGACACACAACCTCAGTACAACGTCGAAAATCACTAAGTCTATACAATGTTCTGTGAACAGAGTTCTACAGAACTAACAAGAATAATAAGACAGACAATCCGTCCAACCACCAATAGAGTCTAGACCAGACTGAATACTTCAGGCGAGGTGAGGACACCCCCTCCCCTCGATCACGTGATAGCTCCGTGGACAGCTGCAGCTCAGAAACAGAAGCCGGCAGTCTAACGAGCCACAAGCGATAATTACAGTAGTTAGACAATCAAGACTTGAACTGAGCACATAATATGTAACATCCTACCTAACAACATAACTACGTCAAATAATATTATAAAGCAATATATTCACGATTTAGTTATTATCGCAAATATAAGCAGTATAAAATTATATGAAAAGATAATAATTATATATATACATAATAATCATTGCAACCCATTCAGGGATTGCAACGAAGCTAATGAATGGAATACAAGTGTGCGAGGATCGAGTAAGCCAACAAGGAGATTTGGACAGGCTGCAAGCCTGGTCCGGCAAATAGCTCCTGCAGTTTAATAAAACCAACAAGTGCAAAGTCATGAAGTTTGGGGAAGAACAAAGAAGACCGCAGACGGAGTACAGTCTAGGAGGTCAAAGGCTGCAAAACTCACTTAAGGAAAATGATCTTGGGGTGAGCATCATACCGAGCACATCTGAGGCCACATCAACCAAATAACGACAGCAGCATATGGGCGCCTGGCAAACCTAAGAATAGCATATCAACATCTAATTAACGATTCAATCAAAACACTCCCACAATACACTGTGTACGTCAGCCCCAAATATTGGAAAAACACAGCACCTGGTCAAGCACCACAAGAAATTAGAGAAAATGCAAAAGTTTGCAACAAGACTAGTCCTGGAGCTAAGAGGTATGCCGCACAAGGAGAGGTTAAGGGAAATCAATCTGACCGCACTGGAGGACAGGAGGTATAGGGGGGACATGATAACGGCATATAGAATACGAGAGTATTTGAAAAGGTGAATAGCGACTGAATGTTTCACAGATGCGACATAGCAAAAGGGGTCACAACTGGAAGTTGAACACTCATATGAATCACAGGAATGTTAGGAAGTATTTCTTCAGTCATAGATTTGCCAGGAAGTGGAACATTCTAAAGAGTAATGTAGTGGAGACAGGATCAAATACATAACTTTAAGAAGAGATATGATAAAGCTCATGGAGAGGGAGAGAGTGGACCTAGAAGCGACCAGCGAAGAGGAGGGGCCAGGAGCTGTGAATCGACCTTTCAAACACAACTGGGTGAGTACAACTAGGTGAGTAATGTACACACACACACACACAAACATACACTCACACACATGTACACTAACCACACACACACACACACACACACACACACACACCACACACACACTCACACACACACACACACACACACACAAAGTACAGTACAGTACAGTCAAGGGGGCCAGACACTACAAACCTCACTCAAGGAAAAGGATCCTGGGGTGGGTATAACACCAGGCAAAATCTCCTGAGGAGCACATCAACCAAGTAACTGCTGCAGCAAATGGGGGCCTGGCAAACCTAAGAGCAGCATTCCGACATCTAAATAAGGAATTATTCAGGACCCTGTATACTGTGTACATTGGGCCCATATTGGAGTATGTGGCACCAGTTTGGAACCCTCACCTAGCAAGCATGTAAGGAAACTAGAGAAAGTGCAAAGGTTTGCTAAGGAGTATGTCTTACGAGGAGAGGTTAAGGAAAATCGACCTGACGACACTGGAAGACACGAGAAATAGGGGGGGGGGATGTGATAACAACATATAAAATACTGAAAGGAATCGACAAGGTGGACAGAGACAAGATGTTCCAGAGATGTGACACAGCAACAAGGGGTCACAGTTTGAAGTTGAAGACGCAGATGAATCACAGGGATGTTAGGAAGTAAATTTTTTCAGTCACAGAGTTGTCAGGAAGTGGAGTAGTCTGGGAAATGATGAAGTGGAGGCAGGATCCATACATAGGTTTAAGAAGAGGTATGATAAAGCTCATGGAGCAGGAAGAGTGACAATAAAGAACCGGGGCCAGGAGCTGTGACTCGGCCCCTGCAACCACAACCAGGTGAGGTGAGTGCGCGCACACACACACACACACACACTCTGTTGCAACCCCTGAATGGGTTGCAATGATAAATTATGTATAAATAATATATTACCTTTCCATATAATTTTATATTGCTTATATTTACGATAATAGCTAAATAGTAAATGTATTGCTTTATATTATTATTTGACTTAGCTTCCTTTTGTTAGGTAGGATGTTACATATTATGTGCTCAGTTCAAGTCTTGATTGTCTAACTACTGTAATTATCGCTTGTGGCTCGTTAGACTGCCGGCTTCTGTTTCTGAGCTGCAGCTGTCCACGGAGCTATCACGTGATCGAAAGGGGGGGTGTCCTCACCTCGCCTGAAGTATTCAGTCTGGTCTAGACTCTCTTGGTGGTTGGACAGATTGTCTGTCTCATTATTTTTGTTAGTTCTGTAGAACTCTGTTCACAGAACATTGTATAGACTTAGTGATTTTCGACGTTGTACTGAGGTTGTGTGTCACATAGACACTCTAAACAACTCAGATCCTGAGCTTTAGCTTTCTGACCTAACTTGTACGGGTATCTGTGTATTATCACAGTCGGGGATTTTCTTATGCTAAAACTTAGATTCAGTAGTATGGGAGTTTTGTGACTTTTGTGGAGGATCTGCTGATGGTCCCTACTAGCTGTCTTTATATTATCTCCTTGTTCCTGATAGTGTTGCAGTTGCTTGTTATATTGTTGTTCAGCTTATCAGTCGTTTTAATGTTCAAGCAGACTGTTCTGATTGCTAGTTGGTTAAGAAGTTAGTTTATTTGAGGACTTTGTCAGTCACTTGTTTAAGTCTAGTCGAGTCTTGAGACATAGCGAACTACTTAGAGCACTTGCACACTTACACACAAACTTACTTGTACATATTTGTAATATCTTATTAAATGTTAATGTACCAGATGGTACTTAAGAATTATAAATGAGATATATGCTTTCAACACAATAATACTGTAAGTGAGAGAAGTGAATATTATTATTTCGATTAATATTAATTTAATTTAATTTGATATACGCCTAGACAACTTAATTAATAAATTTATTAAATTTTAATTTCTCTAGTTAGTAGCCTACCAGTTGTAATCCTGAAGCACTATTGAATCATTCTGAATTCTAATGGATAATTGGACAAGGATACTGACTACTTGTTACAAAAACCCAGTAACAGGCTGGATGCTAGAAGGGCAGTGCTTTCTAGTATTCACTGGAGATCTCTAAGCTTTTAGAATCGCGTTTTTTGTAACAAATGGGGCCTGTCCGGTATGCTCTTGATCCAAGGTGTTGGATAAATTGTCCAGTTTGAACATACTAGTAACTCTATGATCAAACACTTTGAGTACTTTCCTAATCTGAAGACTTTGAGTTTAGTCTTGTACAACATACCAGGTGGATGTATGTACCTGACTGAATCTCTTGATCCAAGGAGATGGAAATACTGTTTATGAGTTCTAGCTCTAGAAAACCCAACACTAAAAGTCCTATTAGGATTATAGTTTTCCAATATCACTCTCTCGTAGTACATTTATTTTCGTGATGTATGCCAAAGTGAACAGTTAATTGATACTTCTGACTTTGTCTGAGTTGAGTACATTAAAACTTCAGATTGTTGGTGAGTAGCCAAATTTTCTCGGTTGTGACTTTATAACAGGAATTACACCGCAGAAACTGTCAGGGCGTTAATTAAAGATATTTTGTTTCCTGCTCATACAGAGATGTCTGATTATGATTCAGATTCAGAAAGCCTAGTGTCACAATTAGGAAGCATGACTCTATTTGATTACTTAAAAGAGAGAGCAACTACTGCAGAAGTGTCTGAGCCTAGTGTAGCTCAGTTCTCGCTCACTCCTTCCCTCACTGACACAATAGTACAGAGTATAGCTGTTAGTATGACACAGCCACATACTAGTAGTGTATGCTACACCTGTATCTACTTATCCTAGACCAGATCTAGACTCTCTAGAGATGCCTGAACGAAGTGCCCGGCCTAAGGACAGTCCAGAAAGACATGTTAATTTCCCTACTCCTCCATTACCTACTGGTCCTATCTCTCAGGAACAGTTTGAGAGGTTTGAACGCTCATTATGTTGCAGACTGCACAAATAGAGGCACAGAGGAAATTGAATGAAGAAGATTTCCAAAGAGAAAATGTTCGTCTGGGAAGACAACAGACTGATAGATCACAGGACACATTTAATGTGCAGAAAGCTGCATTCATGGTTCCTAAGTTTTTTGAAAGTGACTTAGACACCTATTTTAATGTGTTTGAGAACCAGGCACGTGCTATTGAACTGGCCACGAAAAGCATGGGCTACCTTGTTGCACACATCTTTGACAGGTAGAGCTCAAACTTGTACTGCTGCTTTACCATTTGCCAAGTACATTAGTTATGATGCTGTCAAGCAAACTATTCTAGAGACATGTAACTTGTTGCCTGTAAGTTATGAAAGAGCATTTCATACATTACAACGACGACAAGATCAAACTTGTGTAGATTTGGCTCGTGAGAAAAAAGTTGCTTTTGAGAGGTGGTGTAGGTCTGCCAAGTGTAATAACTACAACAGCCTTGTTTCAGTTGTTACTACATGAAGAGTTTAACAACTGTTATTCTGCTGCAAAACAAAATATCTGATCGATCATACTACCTCGGATAATCTGGAAACTGCAGCATTAGCAGACAATTACGAGATTTCTCACAAACTTGTACGTACTAAACACAGAAAAAACAAGGTAACTAAAAATTGTCCTAGAAGTTGGCAACCTAAATCAGCTGCTCATTGCCGGCCTGTTTGTACCTGCTACTGTAACTTCTCGTACCTTTACCAGGAAAACTCACAATCCTGAATCTGCCCTGTGTGGCTAGACAGAAATCTGATATCGAGAAAAAGAAAGTAAAATGTACATATTGTAACAGAAAAGGACATGCTAGAGAGTATTGCTATAAGTTGGGAAAGAATACGAGAAGCAGTCGTGCGGCTGGGCCCCCCACAACAAGTCGTATCCTCTTCTGAGCAACAAAGGCACCAAAATCCTAGTAATACCTCTGATCCTACTGTTTTAGATAATATTACTCAGGACAGATGACTAGCGCAGAAGTGTATCTGACGAAAAGATTCGTTCAGCGATGAGTCCTTACTTTTCGAGAGGTAAAGTAGGATTTTACGAATCACATCTAACGAAAAAGTTACTTTCAGAGACACTGGCAGTTTTTCCACGTTATTAAGAAAGATGTACTGCCCATAACTGATGATACCCATTGCAAGATAGATGTATTGTTAGAAGCTATGGTGGGGCTGTTATAAAAGTGCCTCTGCACAAAGTTTATATTCAAACAAGCTATTATACTGGTTATATTTCAGTGGGTATATCCAGTGGTGTATTTCCCATCAGGTCAGTGGACTTGTTGATAGGGAGTGATATCCTTCATGCTGGTATATGTAAAGAACCACTTGTGATTGATAATAACACTGATGATAATTATGCCATTGAAGCTTGTAGAGAGAAACCTATTTTATTTCCTCTCAGTGCAATTATTAGAGCTATGTCAAAGATTCAACAACCATCCTTGTCTCCTGTTGAGTTAGTGGATGACAATGATTTGGGCTTTAATATGTTGTTTAGTGACGCTCTGCGTCCAGGGTCATTAACACCAACTCCACCCGGTCATCAACCTAGTCAGGACACAACTGACGTTAAATTTCTAACTCATGATGATTTAATCAAGGATCAGTTTGTTGATCAGTCACTGGAAAGACTGAGAGATATAGCAGTTACTGAGAGTGAAGCAAAGGATCTCGATAATTGTTACTATTATAGTAACAGTGTACTGATGGAGAAAAATACATGTAAGTTGTCAGCTGATAGTGTTTCCACCAAAAGTCAAGCATCTCGTGTGTTACCAGTTACATTTCGTGAACAAGCCATTGATTTTGCTCACAATAGTCCCATAGGAGGACATTTGGGTGTCAAGAAGACACTCGGTAAACTGGGAAAACATTTTACTTGGCCCCAAAAATGAGGAAACAGTAGCTGATCATGTGTGACGTTGCACGTGTGTCAAGTGACAGGCAAGCCAGCATACACACCTCCAAAATACACCTCTCACTATGTTCACTAGTACAAGTTCAGTTCATCTGGACTAGTGATTGTTCAGATTTGTTCAAAAGGTGAAGCATCTGCTTTCCTCTGCTCCAGTGTTGAGTCTTAAAATTTTAATCTTCCCTGCCTTTTACATATAGATGCGAGTGGGTTATGCAGTGGGCGCGTGCTGCTCCAACAGTCAACATCCACTGACATTCTCCATCCTATATGTTACTATTCCATCTAAGCTTAAACGACACCAGAAAAATTATGCCATTATTGAGAAAGAAAGGGTCTAGCTCTTGTGGGTTCCTTGGAACATTTTGACGTGTATTTGGGGACTTCCCCATTTAAATTAACGTTTTTTTCAGACCAATCCACTCACTTATATTAACACTATGAAAAGTAAAAATGCTAGGATCATGAGGTGGGCCCTCAGAATCCAACCTTATTCTATTAGTATAAAACACATAAGTGGTCATTGTAATGTAATTGCCGACGCTCTGTCACGCCCTTAATAATTATCAGTTACATTAAATTAACGTAATTTTAATGCCCAAATACCTTTTGTTACTTGCTATGTCAAATTCAGTAAATTAACGCAATCCCTCCAGCCCATATTAACTATGTATACTCATGTCATGTCTAATTACTATATTTATATATTCACAGTATGATGTGTATGATGAGGAGACATAAGCTGAGTGATGAGTGGGTAGTGTGGTGTGGGCGATGTACTGCGTGACGGAACACTGTCCTGCCGCAGACCCCCCCCCCTTCACTACACACCTTAAGCTGTTTAAGGACCCCAATGGAAATAAGTTAGACAGTCCTCGATGACGCACTGACTTTCTTGGGTTATCCTGGGTGGCTAACCCTCCGGGGTTAAAAATCCGAACGAAATCTTATCTTATCTTATCTTATCTCCCAAGAGCACAGTGTCATCAGCAAAGAGCAGCTGTGACAACTCCCACTTTGTGTGTTTATTCTTTATCTTTTAACTCCACGCCTCTTGCCAAAAACCCTCGCATTTACTTTCTTACAACCCCATCTATAAATATATTAAACAACCACGGTGACATCACACATCCTTGTCTAAGGCCTACTTTTACTGGGAAAAAAAATTTCCCTCTTTCCTACATACTCTAACTTTAGCCTCACTATCCTCGTAAAAAAATCTTCACTGCTTTCAGTAAACCTACCTCTACACCATTCACTTGCAACATCTGCCCCATTGCCCCCTATCCACCCTGTCATATGCCTTTCCAAATCCAATAAATGCCACAAAGACCTCTTTAGCCTTATCTAAAATACGTTTCACTTACATGTTTCACTGTAACACCTGGGCCACAAAACCCCCTACCTTTCCTAAAGCCTCCTTGTTCATCTGCTATCCTATTCTCCGTCTTACTCTTAATTCTTTCAATAATAAAATCTACCATACACTTTACCAGTATACTCGGCAGACTTATCCCCCTATAATTTTTGCACTCACTTTTTTCCCTTTGCCTTTACAAAGGAACTTTGCATGCTCTCTGCCAATCCCCAGGTACCTTAACCCTCTTCCATACATTTTATTAAATAATTGCACCCAACCACTCCAAACTATATCCCCCCCTGCTTTAACATTTTATCTTTATCCCCTCAAACCCGGGTGCCTTACCCCCTTTATTTTACCTACTGCCCCCGAACTTCCCCCCACCAAAAAGGCTTTTCCTCACTCCTACAAGATGTTATTCTGCTTTCCCCATAACAAATACAGTTTCCCCCTATTTCAAAATTTAACAATTCCTCAAAATTTCCCTATCTTCCCAATACCTCTAACTCTCCCTTTAATAAAACTCCTCTCCTATTTTTTAACTGAAAATCCCTTTTTCTCTGGCTACCTTAAATTTTAACTCGCTCCAAAACTTTTTTTTTTTTCAAAAAAATTTGTTGTTAACATCCACCCACTCTCTCATTTCTCTCTTTTTTCATTGCTTCACACTTCTTAACCTCTCTCTTTTTCCTAACTTATAAAGGTAATATTTCTGGTAGTAATATTGGCTTATAAAAGGGAATATTGAAGGTAGTGATATTAAAACTTATAAAAGGGATTTTTGACTGGTAGTAATATTAGAACTTATGAAGGGAAAATTGTAACGGTCTAATATTAGAAATTTTAAAAGGTAATTTGTCTGGTAGTAATATTAGAACTTATAAAAGGGAAATTGTATGGGGTAAAATTAGAATTATAAAGGTAATATTTACTGGTAGTAATATTAGAACTCATGAAGATAATATTTTTCGGTAGTAATATTAGAAAATTTTAATATTGTACTGGAGTAATATTAGAAACTTTAATATTGTATGGTAGTAAAATTAGAATTATTAAGGTAATTTGTACTGGTATAAAATTAGAACTTTTAAGGTAAAATTGTACTGGGAGTATATTGAAATTATAAAGGAATTTTTTTATTTGGGAGTAAATTAAAATTATAAAGGTAATATTTTCTGGTAGTAAATTAGAATTATAAGGTAATATTGTAGGAGAATTAGAACTTTTAAAATAATATGTATGGTAGTAAAAATTAGAAATTATAAAGGTAATTTGTAAATTTGGGATAATATTGAAATTTAAAGGTAATATTACACTGGTAGTAATATTAGAACTTATAAAGGTAATTTTACTGGTAGTAATATTGAACTTATAAAGGTTTAAAATTGTACTGGTAGTAAATTTTGAACTTAAAAGGAAATTGACTGGGGAGTAAAAATTGAACTTTAAAGGTAAAATTGTATGGTAGTAATATTAGAACTTATAAAGGTAATAAAAGTATTTAAAAATAAAGAATAAATGATTAATTGTAAAAGTAAAAAGGATGACAGAAAGTTGTATTAAAACAAGTTTTTTAGCAAGAATGGTAAATAATAAAATTTTAAAAAATGACAAAAAAAAAAATGGATTAATAGTAATTTTGGGGTTTTAAAAAATTTTTGCAAGTAAAGTTTATTATTATTATCAAAAAAAAAGGCTAAGCCACAAGGGCTATACAGCGCTGCGGGGAGGGAAGGGGCGAGGGTTTGGGGGGGGGGGGGCGATCAGTGGTTACAGAAAACTGCGGGCAGGGGTAGTGCAGGTAGAGGGGGCAAAAGTCGAGGTAGAAAGGGCTGAAGGGACATCAGAGTTTGGAAGTAAGTCATTGTTGCAAAAAGTCAATGAGAGAGTCTGGGTGAAAGGTGGGGCCATCAGCAGAAGGGGGGTAAAGAGAGAGCAGCGGAGCAAAAACGGGCTTGGAGGTAAATTCTGCTGCTCGTTGATAAAGTGGGCGTCTAACAGAATGTGGCTTACCGATAAGGAAATGACAATTCTCACAAGAGGAGCAGGGCTATATCCGTGGTAAGACGGTATGGCCAATGTGGGAAGGGAGAGAGAGTCCCCAACCTCCGCACGTGACAAGAAAACGGCCCGTAACCCCATCGGTTTAATAGATTGAAGTTTTTTTACCCAGTAGGGTACACCAAACGTTGTTGCCAAAGATGTGAAGGGGGTAGTTTTTTGCAGCAAAATATCCCTAAAGGAAAACCTCTACATGAAAAAGGTGGTCATGTACTGCTGACCGCGCGCAGTGTCTGCCCGTTCATTGCCCTGTACGTCAACTGACCGGGACCCCAAAAAAAAACATCTTTATTTGGAAAGATGCGGGGACCAAAGTTGGTACGGGGGATAAGGGGGGAGGTGTTCAAATTTCTGTTAAACCTGTAAAGCATAAGGAGTCGAGCAATCACAAGAAGACACAGGCATGATGCAATAAGTAAGTGCACAAAGGGTGGATACAATTAGCGGGGAAAATACTAGCCAAAGATAGTAAAAAGCCCTCGTACGACGCTGTCTGGAAACAAAGTGCGAATCCTACACCTAGAAAAACTTAGACCCTCTGTGTACCTGCAAAGGCATGGAATGAGAGTGGAAGTCGTCAAAAAAAAAGAGGGGGAAATAAACCCTGACATTTGGC
>NC_069410.1:75589905-75599905 GCF_026875155.1 Cherax quadricarinatus
CACATTGCTAAACTCACAAATCATGATGTAGTCACTTAGCCTTAATACCATAATCTGAAAGGGATTTAATGTTAAGAATTAATCTAAGTCTGCCCGAAATGCCTAGCCATGCTAGGTGTCCTAGGGGACCCCTCTGAAATTTAGTATTTTTATAACATGTAAACCACACAATACCCAAAACCTGTAAACCCCCACATTGTAACCCTAAGAGAAAAAAATTTGAATTGAATTGAATTGATTAAATTTATAGAAACCCATTCATAACGATGGAATATGACATAGAAATGTACAGGACGATGTAATATGTCGGGGAATACTCGTCCAAAACGGCGGAATGTGACCAGAAAAACCGCACAGAACAATGCAATATAACAAGGAAACGTTCAGCGCAATGGAACATGAGAGAGAATTTCCCGTCGGAACAATGAATATGACAGGGAACTCCTCTGAAACGATGAATATGACATGGAAACCCGTCCAAAACGATGGAATATGAGAAAGAAACTTGTACAGAAAAAAGGAATACGAGAGGGAAACCAGTCCGGAACAAGAGAATATGACAGAGAAACCCGTCGTGATAGATGGAATGTGACATTTAAACCCGTCCAGAACGATGGAATATGACAGGGAAAACCGTCATGAACGAAGAAATATGACAGGGAAACTCGTCGAGAACAGAGAATATGACATGGAAACCCATCCAGAAGGATGGTATATGACAGTGAAATACGTCCAGATCGGTGAAATATGAGAGGGAAAACCGTTCACAACAAAGGAAAACCCATCCAGAACAATTAAATATGACAGGGAAACAAATTCAGAACAATGGAATATGAGAGGGACACCCGTCCAGAACGATGGAATACTACAAGGAAAGTCATCCAGGACGATTGGAATATGAGACTGAAATCCAACCAGGACAATGGAATATGACAGAAACCCATCTAGAACCATGTAACATGACAGGGAAACCCGTACATATAAATGGAATATGATAGGAAAACCCGTGAATAACGATGGAATATGGCAAGGAAACATGTCTAGCGCGATCGAATATGAAAGGGAAACTCCTCTGCAACGATCGAATATGACAAGGAAAGCCCTCCTGAACGACTGAATATGACAGGAAAACCCGTCCGGGCAATGGAATGGGAGGAAAACCCGTCCCGACAATGGAATATGACAGGGAAAAGAAACCCATTAATGAAGAAAGTAAACAAAGAAGAAGGAAACCCCTCCAAAACAATGAAATTATGACAGGGAAACCCGTCCAAACAATAAATATGACAGGGAAACCCGTCCAAAACAATGGGAATATGACAGGGAAACCCGCAGAAAAAATGGAATTGACAGGGAAACCCGTTCAGACAATGGAATTTGACAGGGAAACCCGTCCAGAACAATGGAATATGACAGGGAAAACCCGTCCAAACATGGAATATGACAGGGAATCCCGTCCGAAACAATGGAATATGACAGTGAATCCCGTCCGAACATGGAATATGACAGGGAAATCCCCCCAGAAAATGGAATATGACAGGGAAAACCTCCAGAACAATGGAATTGACAGGGAAACCCGTCCAGAACAATGGAATACACAGGGAAACCCGTCCAGAACAATGGAATATGACAGGAAACCGTCCAGAAAATGGAATAGACAGGGAAACCGTCCAAAAAATGGAATACGACAGGGAAACCATCCAGAACAATGAATATGACAGGGAAACCGTCCAGAACAATGGAATACGACAGGTAAACCCGTCCAGAACTATGGAATATGAGAGAGAAACCCTATGTAGAGGACGATGGAATATGACAGGAAAACCCAACCAGAATGAATGGAATATGAGACGGAAACCCGCTCAGGAGAACGATTTAAAATGACTGGAAAAACACGTCCAAATGATGGAATATGACAGTAATTGAAACAAGATTTCACAGAAATAATATTGTTTTACTGAGTATTTAAGTAGTGTTATGAAGTCTCCAGGAGAACGTTGTGAGCACAAGTAATTGTAAAGTTTTAACATAGTTATAAATAACAAATACTTAATATCAGTTAGTATTTCCAAATCGGTAATATCTTTACTCATCTAAGGGGGGGGGGGGGGGGGGGGGGGGGGGGGGGGGGGGGGGTAAGAATGATTAGGATGCACACAGACACATGTTTAGATCCAGCTCATGGGGCTCTGATGTCACCACCAGGGTCAAAGCTCTACTATCATTTTAACTTTTCCTCTTACTCTTGTGATCCATTTTATTACACCTTTGATGTTTGTTTTTGTTGACATTATTATTATTAAAGACTAGCCTGGTAATCTCCGGCCCCGGCCTTGGCCAAGTGGTTGGCCCGGGCCTTGTCCAAGTGGTGGCCCGGCCTTGGCCAAGTGGTGGCCCGGCTTGTCCAGTGGTGGCCCGGCCTTGTCCAAGTGGTGGCCCGGGCCTTGCCAAGTGGTGTGGCACCGGCCTTTGTCCAAGTGGTGGCCCAGCCTTGTCCAGGAGTGGTGGCCCGCCTTGTCCAAGTTGGTGCCCGGCCTTGTCCAAGTGGTGGCCCGGCCTTGTCCAAGTGGTGGCCCGGGGGCCTTGTCCAAGTGTGGCCCGGCCCTGTCCAAGTGGGTGGCCCGGGCCGTTTGTCCAAGTGTGGCCCGGCCTTGTCCAATGGTGGGCCCGGCCTTGTCCAAGTTGGTGGCCCCGGCCTTGTCCCAAAGTGTGGCCCGAGCCTTGTCCAAGTGGTGGCCCGGGCCGTTGTCCAAGTGGTGCCCCGGCCTTGCTCCCTCTTTAGGGAGTTCATGAAGACCTAAGTCTCCAATGGGAGGAGGCTACAGGTACCTCCTCACTTTGGACCAACTGTCCCCAGCCTAGCCACAAGCTAGGCCCTCTGGTCTGCCATCCCGCCCCGAGGGGGAATAATGGGAATGAACAGTCCTAATGAGCTAAAGGCTCGGGCTCAGGCACCTACCCTACCTAGAAGGGTTAGCAGGTCCTCGGATCTTGTTTCCGCGACAATGTTATGAATAAATTAAAATTAATAAACAAATATTTATAAACATAATCATACTTTATGTATTTATTTACATTCTTTATTAATTTTTATTGTAAGGCTTTATTTGTGCCCAAGTGTTGTTCAGTCTTTGATATATTTCACTTAAACACGATTTTTATTTGACGTAATTTTCGTGACGAATATTGTGTCGTTTACTTGTACAACACTAAGTGTTGATGTAGAGAAAAGTTTGTCTATAGTTACACCAGTCCAACACAAAAATATTTTCCTTGTTAATTTACTGCTCACAAACTATGATATTAACGTCTAGAACTAACCAGGAAGTCACAAACCTTAACCAGGAAGTCAAAAGACTCAAGATTAGAAGTCAAACATTCAGACTATTTTGAGGGAAATTTAAATACCATGTTATGATTACATTTTTTCACAAGTTTCACTGTTTAGTTACTTTCAATGTGTTGTTAGTGTGCAGAGTGCACCTTACAGCAGCAGCTTTTTAAGTTTCATGAAATACAATCATAGAACATAAGGAAGAAGGAATACGGCAGCAGCCCTACGGCCTCATGGCGAGGCAGGTCACAAGTCTCTTTACCAGGTTAAGCAATGACCCAACCTAGTCTCGGTCCAGGTCACATCCACATAAGGAAGGAGCACGGCATCAACCTATTATCACAACTAGATCAGGTCCAACTCGACACCCAACTCATATATTATCTAACCTATTTTAACACTACACAACGTATTAGCTTCTATGACGGTACTCGGGAGTTTGTTCCACCTCATCCACACTCTATTACCAAACCAGTGCTATTCCTATATCCTTCCTATATGCTGATTTTCCAACTTAAAACCTTGCTGGCGTAGTCCCGTGACTATGCAAGATATTTTTAGCACACTATTTACAAATCCCCATTATTAATTTCTGTTTTTCCATTTTATAACACCTCAACATATCCTTCCCTAATACTACCTTTCTAGAGAGTGCAGAATTCAGGGTCCTAGTCTAATCCACAATAGGGAAGATTTTCTGATATATGGGAATCAACTCTGTCATCCTCCTATTGAACGTTTTCCGAGTGTATTTGTATCCAATTATTCTTGTAAATACAGTGGACCATAGAACAGTAGCACGCATAACTAGATGAGCACCTAACCAAAGATTATATAGAGTTGAGGAACAAACCTGAGGGACTTCTATTATCACTGGTCAACAATTTTTGAAAATTTGATATACTACTAAAATTGAAAAAATACTTTTTTGCTATAGTTTAAAAAATAACAGACATGTATATCTTCATTAATTTATTATAACGTACAATATTGGTCCGTATTTATAACTCTAATCTGTACCTACTCTCCTTCCTTTTTGCTTGACGCTTATAGTGTGGCTGACAGAATCAATCTCTTGCCAATGTCTAGCAATAGTCTGCAAACTTCTGTGCCAGCACCATTTATACACATTGGTAGTACCATTTCCCATGGTTGAATATCTTAGGTGAAACCCCCTTAATTTTTTTTTTTTTCACCATGGTTCGTCCACTAACTGCCCGCCACAGTTCGTTACAAAAAAAAAGTCTAAGGCGGAGTCCAAAAGAGGGGATTTTTAAGTGAACATGTTATATTCCATGTTCTTGTAAGCTTTTGATGAGTTTTCCTCTCCACCAATTTCTTCATAGTTGCCTTCCCATTCTGTTTCCGAAATGGGGGCCCAAGGTCACGGTAGGGCTTGAATGCTTCCCAACAGCTTTCGCCTCCTAATCTCCTTGAGGTCAGAGTCAAAGGTACAACCATCTTTAAGAAGCTCTCGACAATCTGAGACCATCGAAGCCATCTTACGTCGCTCAGCGAGGGGGAATTTTGACATTAAATAGTACTTGAAATCTCTGACCGGGATTTGTCCATTAGTATTTTACAAGAAATTTTTGTATGAGTCCCAATTTTATTATAGTGGTGGTAAGCAAAATTTTGTTTGGTTCAATGAAAGGTAGATGTTAACATTTTTCATCCCAGCTCCAGTGATTGACGAGGTGCCATCTCTCCTGATGTATGGAACATCTTCACAGCTGTCCCCCCATTCACATAGTAAGCAGCAGCACTTGGTGTAATCCGCCCTGCAAGCCCAACACAATAGCAATCACCTTCCTTTCACCTCAAAATATAAACTTGCACAGCACAGCACCTTCTATGACTATGGAACAATAATGAAGATCAGTCCAGACTGAGTGTGGTAAGAAACACACTGCCACAAACCTTTGGAACCCTGTTGAACATGTAGGTGTATCTTGAACAGTTGATGCTAATACAAACAATTTTAACCATGATATTCATTATCATTGACATTAAAATTATTGGAGAAATTGCTACTTTTGTCGCGAAAGTATTTTTGGTTGATGACCAGTTGAATTATTTTATACTTCTTTGATATGAGCCAAGGACTTCTGTTAGCTTTATTGCGTAAGGCACTTACGCACTGGTTGTCCTTGGCTTTAGATTACTTATCTTCTAACACATAACCCCAAATCCTCTTCGCAATCAGTAATATTAAGGTCTAACAACAGTTGAGTATATGTATGCAATTTTATAATCCTGTCAATGGTTAGAACTTTTACATTAGTCTAAATTAAACTGCATCTAGCCTCTTCTCCGACCACTGCGTCAGTCTATTCAAATCTTCCTGGAGTGCATCTGATGTCCTCGTCAGATGAATTCAGGGCGGCCAATTTGGTATCACCCGGCAAACTTGCGTATGTCCCGCTATTTATTCCCTCATCTATGTCGTTATGTAATTGTGAATAACAAGGACCCAACCCCTGACCCTTGAGGAGAGCCGCTCGTGACGCTCCCGCACAAACCTCATTCTCCCCATTAATACAAACTTCTCCGCTGCCTGTCAACCAAACCCTATTTCCAGGAAAAAAAATTTCCTCCCTATTCATGTTGCCCCAATTTTTCCACAAAGTAGTCCCTGATGTGGGACTCTAATCAAAACCTTTAACTGAAGTCCATATACACAATATGTTTTTAATAAATTATTTATCAATTCAGAATCATTTTTGTTTGGTCAGATTTTTCTGTTTGGAACATAAGTTTCTGATCAGCTAGAACAATGTTCTGGAAACGCATAAGCAACCATCACCTCCTACCTTAACCCCATAGGCTCGAGATCATTTCAGTTCAGCTCACCCAGTAATATCTCAGTCCTATGAATCGGCCAAGCATGAAGTAAGGAAACAGAGACTTGATTTAACATTATGAGAGTAATTCATGATATATTAAAACTGAGTGATTTATTGAATCACTTTCCCCCAAGCTCATCGTTAACCTCAAGATTATTAATAGGTGATTCCCTGCTGGCAGGAACCAAGTCAAGCAGGTTATTAATCGTCTAGTTGAGGTTCATGTCACAAGCGTCTACTTATTTTTCTTGTTAATCACTGAACCTCGTATCAAGAAAGACTCACTTGAACTAAATTTCCTGTCAAATCCTTTTAAAATCTCCACATCTAGCACAACTTCGAATGTAAAAATGCCTAACGAATTTCATCACAATAGAAGTTTATCCCTGGATCTCCTCTTAACAAGGTTTGGGGGGGCCAGTAATCAACCCAAGATTAGTTTTTTTCACTGCCCTCTAGAAGCTGTAGCCACAACAGATCAGTGGCCTGACACCTTCTAATTTCATATCTTGTCTATGCAACAAGTTAAAATTATTTCTGAATACATCCGCTACTTCTCACCACCCTTCCTTTTTTGACCCTATCAGTTTGGAATATTTTATCGCCTTGTATGTGGCATTCAGAAGGCATTTCTTCTATCTTTCGGTATGAACCAGGTCTCTGTTAAGCAATAATATCTAGCTTCCTGCATTGCATTAATCTTAGCTCATCTATCTTAATTTTTTGCGCACCCTACTTTTATTAACGATACTATGGAAACCTTAAGAAGCTAGTCACTCTCTGTTTTGCTCACCTAGTCCCATTCTCTGTATTTGTAACTTTATGATAAAGTAATGTCATTTAAAAAACATTTACTGTTTTCAACCTTAGTGCTGCAACCTGTCTATTTCCCACACACAAAACCATACCTCTATCTTCTATCAGCTAAAATCCTAGACAAATCACGGTTTGGCCCTCTTGATCGAGTTGGCAAATGGCGACACCTTCAGCCCCAGAGAGTGTACCCCACCCTTACATATCATGTTTTGCATAAAAGTTGTCCCAGTTGTTCTATGAATATGATTGCCAAGTTCCTTGCAGTATCTGTTCTAACCAGCAATTTGCACCAGTTTGCCCTAGACATCCATTCATTGCCACTATTCCCCATTTTTAGGCAAGATGCTATCATATAATTGGGGTCCCTCCTTAGACCAATTAAATTTCATACAGACGTTATGGATGAGTTTGGTAGGGGTATGTAAACAGTAAGAAAATTCAAAAGATGAAATATAGTGAAAGAGTAAGGAGATAAGATAAAAAAAATTAGGTGACGAAAGACTGGATATCAATTGGAGGGAGAGTGTATGGAGAGGTGAATGTAATCAGATATTTAGGAGTGGACGTGTGGTGGGGTTCACAATGGGTATATGAAAGATGAGATGAATCATAGAACTGACGATGGAAAAAGGTGTGTGGTGCACTGGAGGATTCTGTAGAGACAAGAACTTTGTCCGTGGAAAGCAAAAAAAGGGGAATGTATGAGAGTATAGTACTACCAAACACTCTTATATGGTAGTTTTTGAAACAGGGTGGTAAATGTTGTAAACTGGAGAAGCTGGAGGCAGTGAAGAATCATGTTTGCAAATATAATGCAGAGAAATCGGTAGTTTGAAAAATTAGGAGGTGGTGAGGTATTACCAAAACTATTACCCAGAGAGCTGAAAAGGGGGTGTTTAAGGTGCGCAGGACATTTTAGAGAGGGTGGAACAAAATAGAATGACTTCGAAGAAGTGTATAATTCTGCAGTGCAGGGAAGGCGGGTAGGGGTCGGTCTAGGAAAAGGTTGGAGGAGGGGGTAAAGGAGGATTATTGTGCGAGGGGCTTGGACTTCCATTTAGATAGGAGCGAATAGAAACAAAATAATTTTTAGGAATTTACATACTGATTCAGGAGTATGAGCAAGGTAACATTTATGAACTAATTTCAGGTGGAGCAAACCGGCAGGAACCCGGACTTGAGTCCTGAGATGGGAAGTACAGTAGTCTGAGGCAACTACTGAAGGAGGGGTGTTTTAAAAATTACTGCAAAGTTTTAATAAACTTAGTGTAAAGCATCCCCTCTGGCAACAGCTCTGAATGATGGAATGAATGATGAACAAGTACTCTACTACTTTCTCCCGGCCACCCTGCCTTAGTGGGAATTGTCAATGTGTTAATATAAAAATTATATAATATATATATATATAATATATATATATATATATATATATATTATATATATTATATATATATAAATATATATATAAAATGGCCGGGAGCAATGGGCTAGTAAACCCCTTCTCTTCCTGTAGACATTACTAGAAAAGAGAAAGAAGAAATACTTTATAAAACTGTGATGCTTAAAATGTGTGTGGATGTAGTGCGGCGGAGACAAAAAAACAATATTGGCTGATGTTATAATGAAAAAGAAGTTGGATGTCCTGGCCCTATAAGATCCGAAACAAACTGAAGGGGTTAGGGGAGTTTCCAGAGTGGGGGAAATAAATGGGATAAATCTGGAGTACTGAGAGAGTCTTAGACCAAAGGAAGGCAGTCACGTACAATGTTGATATTATCAGTTATGGAAGGAGAAAAGAAGAATATGAATTTGTAACTCGAAAGAATATGTGGATTAAAGTAAGTTTGGATGCGAGAAGGTTGTCCCCATAAAAAGCGTGTAGGCACTAGAGAAGGAGAGGAATGCAGAAGAGAGAGAGATTTTGGTGGAGAATGTTAAGTGAATGTATAGGAGCCTTTGAACCGCAAGTGAGAAGTAATTGTGTTAGGGGCTACCTGATGCTAATGTAGAGGAGAAACTTTTAGAGAGGTGAGTGGTAGGTAAGTTTTGGGGTGCCAGGTGTAAAATGATAAATGGGAGCCCTTTGATTGATAACTTTGTATAAAAGGGGTTTAGTTATAGGTAATACATATTTTAAGAAAAAGAGGATAAATAAGTTATACAAGATATGAATGTAGGGCGAAATGACAGTAGTTTGTTGGATTATGAATTGGTAAGATAAAAAGACAGTTGAGTAGACTCAGGATGAGTACATGTTTATCGTGGGGCCACAGATATATCAAGATCACTTTCTAGTTTGTGGCTACACTGAGAGATAAAAGGTAGATGGGATACAAGGAGAATAGAAATATCAGGGAAGAAGAGAGGTGAAGGTTTATAAACTAAAAGAGGAAGGGCAAGGTAGGGTAAGATATAACAGCTATTGGAGGATAGAATGGGCTAATAGAGCATAGGCAATGGGGTCGAAGAGGAATGGTGAGGTTAAAAATGTAGGTTAGAGTGTTCAGCAGAGTTTTTGTGGTTACAGGAAAGTGGGTGCAGGAGGGAATGGAGCGATTGGTGAATGATGATTGTAAAGAGAGTAGTAAGGGAGAAAAAGTTAGCATATGAGAAGTTTTTTTTACAAGAAGAAGTGATGCAAGGAGGAGAAGGTATATGGAGAAAAAGAGAGAGGGTAAGAGAGTGGTGAAGCAATGTAAAAAGAGAGCAAGATGAGAGAGTTGGGTGGAGATGTTATCACAAATTTTGTTGAAAATAAGAAAAAGTTTTGGGATGAGATTAACAAGTTAAGAAAGCCTAGAAACAAATGATTTGGCAGTTAAAAAAAGGAGAGGAGAGTAATTAAATGGAGAGTTAGAGTTTGGGAAGATGGAGGGGAATATATAGAGGAATTGTTAAATGTATGATGAAGATAGGGAAGCTTTGATTTCGTGTAAGGAACAAGGAGGAATACATCTGTAGGAGTGGAGAAAGCAGTTTTGTGGAGTTTGGGGAAGTTCGTTGA
>NC_069410.1:75604905-75627405 GCF_026875155.1 Cherax quadricarinatus
GTTTTGGGCGGTGGTGGGGTGGTGGTGGTGGTGGTGGTGGTGGTGGTGGGGGTTTGGTTTGGTGGTTTTTTGGGTGGTGGGGGGTGGTGGCGGGGGGGGTGACGGTGTGGTTGGTGGCATCGGCGGGGTTGGTGGTGGTTGGGGGGGGGGGCCCGGTGGGGGTGGTGGTGGGGGGGTGGTGGTGGTGGTGGTGGTGGTGGTGGTGGTGGGGGTTGGTGGTGGTGGGTGGTGGTGGCGGTGGGGGGTGGTGGTGGTGGTGGTGGGGGTTTGGGGTGGTGGTGGGGGGTGGTGGGGGGTGGCGGTGGTGGGGGGTGGTGGTGGGGGGGTGGTGGGGGTTTGGTTGGGGGGTGGGGCGGGGGGGTTGGTGGTGGGTGGTGGTGGGTGGTGGGTGGTGGTGGTGGTGGTGGTGGGGTGGGGGGGGGGGTTGGTGGTGGTGGTGGTGGGGGGGGGGTGGTGGTGGTGGGTGGGGGTTGGGGGTGGTGGGGTGGGGGGTGGTGGCGGCGGAGGTGGGGGTGGTGGTGGTGGGGGTGGTGGTGGCGGTGGGGGGCGGTGGTGGCGGTGGTGGGGGGGGGGGGTGGTGGGGGGTGGGGGGGCCGGTGGTGGCGGTGGGGGCGGTGGTGGGGGTGGTGGCGGTGGTGGGGGGTGGTGGCGGTGGTGGGGGTTTGGTGGCGGTGGTGGGGGGTTTGGTGGCGGTGGTGGCGGTGGTTTTTTGGGTGGTGGGGGTTTGGCGGCGGTGGTGGGGGGGTTGGTGGGGGCCCGGTGGGGGGTGGTGGTGGCGGTGGCGGCGGTGGGGGGCGGTGGTGCGGGGGGGTGGCGGTGGGGGCGGTGGTGGGGTGGGGGGCCGGTGGGCGGGGGTGGTGGCGGTGGTGGGGGGGTGGTGGGGGTGGTGGTGGTGGTGGCGGTGGTGGTGGTGGTGGGGGGTGGTGGGGGGTGGTGGCGGGGGTGGCGGTGGGGGGGGGTGGTGGTGGTGGGGGGCGGTGGGGGGCGGTGGTGGCGGTGGTGGTGGTGGTGGCGGTGGGGCGGTGGGGGGGGGGCGGTGGTGGTGGCGGGGGCGGTGGTGGTGGCGGGCGGCGGTGGGGGGGGGTGGCGGTGGTGGGGGTGGTGGCGGTGGTGGCGGTGGTGGGCGGGGGCCCGGCGGTGGGGGCGGTGGTGGCGGTGGCGGCGGTGGTGGGGGTTTGGTGGCGGGGGGTGGTGGTGGTGGTGGCGGTGGTGGCGGTGGTGGTGGTGGTGGCGGTGGTGGTGGTGGTGGTGGTGGTGGTGGTGGTGGTGGTGGCGGTGGTGGCGGTGGGTGGCGGTGGTGGCGGTGGTGGCGGTGGTGGCGGGGGGTGGGGTGGTGGGGGTTTGGTGGCGGTGGTGGGGGGGGGGTGGCGGTGGGGGGCGGTGGTGGGGGGTGGTGGTGGTGGTGGTGGGGTGGTGGCGGGGGGGTGGCGGGGGGTGGTGGTGGTGGTGGTGGGGGGTTGGTGGGGGTTTTGGTGGGGGCGGTGGTGGCGGTGGTGGGGGGTGGTGGCGGTGGGGGTTTGGCGGGGGGGGGCGGTGGTGGGGGGTGGGGGTGGTGGTTTTTGGTGGTGGGGGTTTGGGGGGTTTGGGTGGTGGTGGTGGGCGGTGGTGGCGGTGGGTGGCGGTGGTGGCGGTGGTGGTGGTGGGGGCCCGGTGGTGGCGGGGGTTGGGGGTTTGGTGGGGGTTTTGGTGGGGGGTGGGGGCCCGGGGGTTGGGGGGTTGGTGGTGGCGGTGGCGGGGGTTGGTGGGGGGGGGCCCGGCGGTGGCGGCGGTGGGTGGCGGTGGTGGGGGTTGGTGGCGGTGGTGGGGGTTTTGGTGGCGGGCGGCGGTGGTGGCGGTGGGGCCCGGGTGGCGGCGGGGGGCTGGCGGTGGGGTTTGGTTTGGTGGGGGTGGGGGGGTGGTGGGGGGACGGTGGCGGCGGGGGGCGGCGGGGTGGGGGTGGTGGCGGTGGTGGTGGGGGTGTGGGGGTTGGGGGGGGCGGGGGGTGGCGGTGGTGGCGGTGGTGGCGGTTTTGGGGGTTGGGGTGGTGGCCCCGGGGGTTTGGGGGCCCATGAAAAGTATCCCACATGAATATGTACAAAAAAACCACTCTAAAAGAATAGAAAATTCCAAGCGCTTTGTAAACTACTCACATTATTAAGGAACTATTTTTTGTTCCTTGAATTGGTAGTCACAAAAAGCGCGGGGAAAAATTTATCTTTTTTTCAGAGTGGTTTTTTTGCCATTCTGAAATCCCCCTTTTTTACTGTGATCGAAATGCTAAAATGAATAGGCATAAACCGACACATGAAACTTTGTTTCCAAAGGGAATACCCTTGAAAAGCAAACATTTGTTATGAATGCATAAATTAAACAATAATATATGAAAAATGTATCATACATGCAAACAAGCATACATATTTTGTACCTCCCCTTCATGCAAAAATACTTTCTTTCATGCATACATTTTTTTTATACATACAAAAGAAATCCCATCTCAAAACCTCTTTTTGTTTTATGTATACAATAAGTTAAAAGTTTTGGGTACTGCACAAAAGTGTGTGTTGTGTGTTGTATTTCACTTAATTGTACCCCCTAATTGTGGTTGCAGGGGTCGGGGACCAGCTCCGGGGCCCCCGCCTTTTTCACTGATCGCTATTTGGTCCTCTTTTCTTCTCCCTTCCTGAGTTTTTTGGTTCATCCCTCTTTTTAAAAACCTATTTTAGGGTTCCCTGCCCCCCTATTCACTTGCTAGGCTTTTCCCACTTGTGAAACTCTAGGGGCCCTGAAGAAATATTTCCTTTAACCCCCCCCTGGGGACTCGTCTGAGTCTTCAGCTTCCAGTTGTGACCCCTTGTCCTGTGCCCCTCTCGGGAACATCCTTTTCTCTGTCCACCTTGTCTATTCCCCGCAGTTCTTGTATGTCGTTTTCATGTCCCCCCTTGACCCTTCTGTCCCCCAGTGTCTTTTCAGTCCGACCCCCTTTAAACCCTTTCCCTCGTACGACTTTTCCCTTGGCTCGGGGGACTAGCCTTGTTAAAAACCTTTTGTCTTTTTTCTAACTTCTTGCGTTTTTGACCGGTGGGGGTTTCCCCCGACTGGGTTTTGCCTACTCCGTAGGGGGCCTAAATACACAGTGTCCCAGTGCCCCTTGAACGATTCCTTTTTAAAGGGTACGGAAGGGTTTTCTCGGTTTGCCGGCCCGCCCTTTTAATGCGCAGGGGGTTATTTGTTTGTGTGGGGCCTCCGGTGATTTTCTCGGTGTTATGGTCCCCCCCAAGGTTTTCCCCCCGGGGGAGGTCTGTGGGGGTCTTTGCCCCCTGGGCCTATACTCGGTTGCGGCTTCTTTCCCCCTCCCCCAATTTTTCATGATTTTTGCATTTGGTGGTTTGAATTCGGGGAACCCAGTTACTGGCCCAATGTCCAGCCCTCCAGGTCTTTTTCCCCAGCCCTGCCCCTCCTCGTCCGATTTAATTCTTTTCCCATCAACTTCACGTCATCTGCGAACAGGGACACTTAGAGTCTTTCCCCTTCCCAAATTATGTCGTTCACATTATAAAAAAATAGCATTTGGTCCTGGGAACTGCCCCCTGGGGGAAACCCCCGTCGAAAACGGGGCGCCCACTGTGATACTTTCACGTCCCCGGGGACTGTTGCTGCCTCCCTGTCGGGGATTCCCTTATCTTTGCATTTCCCCTTCCTTTTACGGGGCCCCTTGACCCTCCATTTTTCTGCACAAATCTCTTGGGGGGAAAACTGTGTAAAAAGGCCTTCCTGAAAGTCTGGGAAAAACCAATCTCCCCAAACCCCTCTCTCATGTCAAATTTCTGTTACCTTGTCATAAAATTTCCAGGGGGGGTTTTTGTGTTTACAAATTTGCCTTCCATAAACCCCCATGCTGGTTTTCTTTTAAAAATCTTTTTTCCTTTTTCAGGTGTTGGGCCACTCCCCTCCTGTTTAATCTTCTCCATGACTTTGCACACAATACATGTAGGGGACACAGGTCTGTATTTTAAATTTCCCTCGTTTCTGTTTCCTTTTTTAAAATTTTGGGGGAACTAATTAGCTGTCTTCATTTCTCGGGAAAGTTCCCCATTTTTAAAGGGATGTTGTTGAAAAATTGGGGTTTTAGAGGCCCCACCCCGCCCCTTTTGCTCCTTCTTAAGGCCCCATGGGGAGAGTTGCCCGGCCCCATCCCCTTTTTGAGGTGTAAAGGGTTTTCCCTTAAAAAAGCTTTTTCCCCTCCTCCTCGGGTTGTTCTTTATGTAAACCCAAACACTTTTTGGGTATTTTCCCCTCTTGATTTTTCCCTTCTGTTCGGGTTCTTCCCCACCCCTTTCCCTTTGTCCCCACTGAAAAATTTCCTTAAATCCCCTGTTCGTTTCCTAATACCTCCGGGATCTTTTCTTGTGAGTTCTCCACCTTCTGTTTTAATCGGATCACCTGGCCCTTTGATGTTGTCTTCCTCCTGATGTGGCTTTTCCCAACATTTTCGGGCCCAGTCTTGATTCTCGATGTATGTGTGGTGTGTGGTGTGGTTTTGCTTTGTGTGTATGTGTGTGTGTGTGGTGTGTGTGTGCGTGTGCGTTTTGTGTCTGTGTGTGCGTTTTGCGTGCGTGTGTACCCCAACCTTTAGTTCTACTCACATAGTTGGGGTTTTGGGGGGTCGGTCCGAGCCCCTGGCCCCGCCTTCACTGATCGCAAACTGGGTTTCACTTCCTGAGCCGTGAGCTTTATCATCCCTCTGTTAAAGCTATGTATGGATCCTGCCTAAAAATACTTTCGTTTCCCAAAAAAATTTTTCCATTTACTGACTATTTCTGTGGCTGAAGAAAAAAATCCAAAAAACATCCCTGTGATTCATCTGTTTTTCTTAGTTCCCAACTGTGCCCCCCTTTTTTACTGTGTCCAATCTCGGGAAACTTTCCGTCTTTGTCCTTTTTGGGTCAATTTCCCCCAGTTTTTTGTATGCCCTTTTTATTTTTCCCCCCATTCTCCGGGTCCCCCCGTGTCGTCAGGTTGTTTTCCCCCTTAACCTTTTTCCTCGTTAGGACATCCCTTTTCTTGCTCGGGACTAGTCTTGTTGAAAACCTTTGCACTTTCTCTAGTTTTTACGGTTTGGGGCTGGGGGTGGGGGTTTCCCCAAAACTGGTGCCGCATATCCAATATGGGCCCTAACGTTTACGGTGTACGGGCCCTTTAACCGATTCCTTATTAAGATGTGGGGGAAGGCTGTTCGGGGGTTTGTAGGCCCCCCTATGCTGCAGCAGTTTTTGGGTTTTTGGATGTGCGCTTCAGGAGTTTGTCCCTGGTGTTATATCCCCCCAAAGATCTTTTTCCTTGAGGAGGTTTTGTAGTCTTGACCCCTGGGACTGTACTCCGTTTTTTGGGGGGGCCCTTTCTTTCCCCTTTCCCCAATCTTCATGACTTTGCATTGGGGGGAATTGAACCCCAGGACCCAAATTGCTGGACCAGGTCTGCGCCTGCCCAGTCCTTTGTAGTTCTCCCTGGTCTTCGATCGAGGTATTCTTTTTCATCAACCACGTCTTCTGCAAAAAGGGACACTGGAGTTTTTCCCTTCCCGGTCCATGTGGGTTCAAAAATCCAAAAAAAACAGCATGGTCTAGGACTGCCCCCTGCGGGACCCCGTGGTCACGGGGCCCCCACTTGAAAACCTCCCCCACTTTACCATGACTCGTGTGTCTTCCGGGAAAAGTTTTCCCTGACCCATTGTAGTCCCTTTTCCCCTGTTATCCCTGCTTGGCCCTCCATTTTTTGGCCCCAATCTCTTGTGGGGAAACTTTTGTCAAACGCCTTTTTTCCCAGCCCAAGAAAATGAATCCACCCACCCTCTTTTCTTTTCTTACTGCTGTCACCATGTCTTGAACTCCAGTGGTTTGTGACAAGGATTTCCCGTCATGAAACCAGGGGGTGGCGGGCTTTTGGGTGAGATTTTCCCTTTTTGGGGTTTTTCCACCTCTTCTCCTGATAATCTCCCCATGATTTTGCTTTACTATACATTTTCAGGGGACACGGGTCTTTTATTTTAATGCTTCATGTCTGTCTCCTTTTTTAAAATTTTTTTTTTTGGGGACTACTTTTGCTGTTTCCATGCCTCAGGCAATCCCCCGGGTTTGTAGATGTATTGAATATTGTTGTTAGGGGTAAAATTTAGCCCCTCTGCCCCCTCTCTAAATTTCCCCATGGGGGGGGAGGGTATTGGCCCCATTGCCTTTGAGGTATCTAGCTCACTCAAAAGGGCCTCTTCATTCTTCCTCGGTTGTGTGCACTGTGCCCACCCACTTGGTGGTGTGCCCCCCCCTTCCGTCTTTCTGGGAGTCCCTTCGGTCTCTCTGTGAACACTTTTTTTGGAATCTCTTGTTGGTTTTTCCCACAACTTCACGGTCATTTCCTGTTGTTCTTCCTTCTTCCTTCCTTCCCCTGATTCCCTGGCCCCTTGGGACTGTTGTTTTCCCCCTGAAGTGGTTTTAAAAACATTTTTGGGTCAGATTTGGCTTTCGTGCTATGTCATTTTCATATTGTCTTTTGGGGCCCCCCTTTTTATCTGTGCATATTCGTTTCGGCTTTTACGACTGTTCTCCCCAAAATTTTCCTGGGTCCCTTTTCCTTCTATATTTCTTCCTTTCCCCGAAAACTTGGTTTTTGCCTCCCTGCACCCCTTTTGGGGAAACCCCTGGGCTCCCTCCTGGGTTTTTCATTACTCCTGTTACCCTTGGGTACAAAAAACCCCCCTCAGCCTCCTTGATTTTTTTTGTAATATTCCATCATCTCCCTTAAAAAGGCTTCCCCGCCCGTTCTCTGTCCCACTGAACCCCCCTTTTAGGTAGTTCCTCATTTGTGTAGTTCCCCCCTTTTTTGTTTGTTTGGCTTCATTTTGTCCTGGGCCCTTCCCGCTAATCCCTCCACTTTTTAGCTCTACCCGTGTATTCGAAGCTTAAAACCACCGGTCACTGGCCCCAAAAGGGGGTTTTATATGTGTTTTCCCCGATATCTGCATTTGAAGGGGAATACTAAGCCCGCCTTGTGGTTCATCTCTCCTCTCTCTCTTGGGTTGTGTCCCCCTTTCGTGTTGGTTTCTGAATTCTCCAGTACCACCTCCCCTCATCTTAACCCTCCTGTATTTTTGGCCCCCCTGTGGGGGCCCAATTTCTCCCAAAACGATCTCCTTGGGGGTTAAAGGGCACCCAAAGTTTGGGCTTTTTCCCTATGCATTTAGCTCTTCTGGCCACTGTAGCCAGTGTGTAAACCATCCCCTCTATTGCTTTTCGTCGTTTCTCGTGCCTTGGCCTCCTGCTGTTCTGTGGTGGGTTATACATCAAATGCTATTACCCCCTTGGGGCCTCCAGAAGGGGAAGTGTTCCCCCTATGTAAAAACTTTTTTCCCGCTATCTCCTCTCCCAAACTCATCAAAATTCCAGCGATTTTTGGTCAGCAACGGGCCCCTCCTCCAACCCCCCCCGTTCCCCCGTCTTTCCTTCAGGGTTTGGTATCCCCTTGGGAAAAATGGCATCTGTTATCATACCTGAAGCTTGGGTTTTTGTGGGAGCTATGAGTCTGGTTTATGCTTCTTTGACTCTTTTTGTGCCACTCCTCCCCCTTATTTTTTTTTTTCCATTCGTTTCCTTTTAAAAACCCGTGGGTTTTGGGGGGGCCCCTTTTGGGGGGTGGGAAGACCTGGTGGGGTCCCGTGGGATTCTATAGCTCGGTGTTGGGTGGAGGCTTGGGGGGTATGGATTGTAGGTGTGTTGGGGTGGGTGATAAAGGGTTTTATGTTCTGAGGGGTGTTGTGTGTGGCTTTCCCTTTCGTTCTGGGCCTTTCTCTGGGCGACCCCTGTGGTTCCCCCCTTGTTCTTTTCCTAAACCCCCTTTCGCTTTTTTTTCCCCTCCCTCAGGGTGCTGTCGTTTTGATTTTGTTTTTGTCCTTTTCTAGGAACACCCTCTTGTCTCTTCCGGGGTATTTCAATTTGTGGTTTTTTCTTGGAGGATCCTGTTCCCCCACTGTTTCCGTCCCGAAAAAATCGCTTGATTTTGGGCGGGGTTTTTTCCCCCTTTGGTACCCCCCCCCATTTCTGAAAATTTACAATCTCGTCCATCTCTTCACCTATTTTCCCCCTGATGATTTTCTCAATCTCCTTTGTTCTTCCTGCTTCCTTTCGTGTGTGTCCTTTCCTCTCTTCCCGAAGCCCTTGGGGTAAACACTGATTTTTTCCCTTTTTTTCCCCCCATTGCCTCCCCCCTTGTGGGCTCTGGTTTTCCCGCCTGTATGTGGTCAAATTTCTCCCTTGAAATTTTTCCCGTGGCTCTTGATAGCCTTTTTTGTGCCCCCGCATTGACCCACACCCCCTCCTTTTGCAGCCAAACTGATTTCCCCTTTTACCCCTTTGGGCCTCCTTGGCAGATTGATGTGACCCTTTGCATAAATTTAAATTCCTTCCTTTCCCGCTCGGCCTCGGCAGCTTTTTTATGCGTGTCTTCTTGGTCACTGCCCCTGTAACTCGCTTCAGCCCATTTATCTCAACCCTTTTAGGACCTTTATCTTGGCTACTGCAGTTTCGACTTTTTGGGCCCCCCATTCTTTTTTCTCCTTCTCCAACCCCTTTCCAAATTTTACAGAGAGCTTTTTCCATTTTTTCAGAAAGCTCTCCCAATTTTCTCTCCCCCCTCTTTTTCCATCCTTTTTCCCCTGCCCTCCATCCACTCCTTCCCCACCCGAAACCCTTTTCATCTGATCCCTTTGGGTTCCCGCGGGGTCCCCCATTTTTTTTTTTTTTTTTTTTTTTTTTTTTTTTTTTTTTTTTTTTTGTGAGAGAAGGGGGGAAAAGGGGGGTAGAGGGGGGCGAGAGAGTGAAGGGGAAAAGTAGGAGGGGGGGAGAGGGTTAAAAAAAAGGGAAAATGGGGACGACAGAGAGCAAGAGAGGGGGAGAGCAAGAGGGGAAAAGAGAGCAAAAAAGGGGAGCAAGAGGGGAGAGGAGCCAAAAAGGGGGAGGCAAGAGAGAGGAGAGAGCAAGAGGAGAGAGAGAAGCAAGAGGGGAGAGAAGCAAAGAGAGAGAGTAGGCAAGAGAGAGAGAGAGCAAGGGAGGGGAGGCAAGAGGGAGAGAGAGGAGGAAAAGGAGAGAGAGAGAGCAAGAGAGAGAGAGCAAAAGAGGAGAGAGCCCAAAAGGAGAGAGAGGCAAAAGGGGAGGGAGGACAAGAGAGAGAGAGAGGGGAAAAAAAAAAGAAGGGGAGCAAGAGAGAGAGAGAGAGAGAGGCAAAAAGGGGAGAGAGAGCAAGAGAGAGAGAGGGAAACCCCAAAGGAAAAAGAGGGGAGGGGCCCAAAAGAGAGAGAGAGCAAGAAAAGGGGGGGAAACAAGAGGGAGAGCAAGAAGGGAGAGAGCAAGGGGAGAGAGAGCAAAGAGAGGAGGAGCAAAAGAGGGGAGAGAGCAAGAGAGAGGAGAGAAAAAGAGAGGGGAGCAAGAGAGAGAGAGAGCAAAAAGAGAGAGAGAGCAAGAAGAAAAGGGAGGGGGCAAGGGGAGGAGAGGAGAGAGCAAGAGAGGAGCAAAAGAGAGAGGAGGAGAGGGAAGAGAGAGAGCAAGGAGGGAGGAGAGAGGGGAGGAGAGAGGGGAGAGGGGGGGAGGGAGGGAGGGGGGGGGAGAAAAGGGGAAAGGGAAAGAGGGGGGGGATGGAAGAGCGAGGGGGAGAGAGGCTAGGGGGGGGGGAGGGGGAGGGAAAGGGGGAGAGGTGGGGAAAGGGAGAGGGGGGGGAGATAATGGGAGGGGAAGTGTTGGGGGGAGGATGTTAGAGGGGGGGAGGTGTTTTGAGGGGAAAAAATGTTAGAGGGGAAAGATGGGGGAGGGAAAAAAGAAGAGAGAGAGGGTAGGTAGAGAGTTTTGGTAGAGAGAGAGATATAGGAAAAGAAATGAGAGAGGTAGATTTTTTTTTAAAAAAAAAGGGCTTTCTTAGTGTAGAAAGAGGGGGGGGAGGGGGAGGGGAAAAAGGTTTTAGATTTGGGCATTACAGGACGGTGTGAAAAACCCGTGTATTGTGTGTTTGCGTGTGTATACAGCTTCAAGTGTTGTTCCCGTGGTGTATTTTTGTGTGTATGTGTGTATGTGTGTTGGGGTGTGTGTGTGTGTGTTTTGGTATGTGTGTGTGTGTGTGTGTATTGTGTTGTGTATGTGTGTGTTTATGTGGGTTTTTGGGGGGTGTTGTGTTGTGTGTGTGTGTGTATTGTGGGTTTGTGGGGTGTGTGGTGTGTGTGTTGATGTGTGTGTGTTTTGGGGTGGGGGTTGGGTGTGGTGTGTGTTGTGTGTGTGTGGGTGTGTGCCCCCACCCTTTAAGTATTCATACTCTAAAAAATCCCGGGAGTACCCGTAATTCTAAGGGACCCCAAAACTTTTAACACTTTTCGATTCTACTTCTAAAATTTAGGGAAAAAAGCTAGGTTGTAAAATTTAGCTTTTTCTCAGCTTAAGTGTGTATGTGTATGGTTTTTGGTGGTTTTTACGTGTGTGTGTGGGGTTTTTGTGTGGTGTGTGTGTGTGTGTGTGGGGGTGTGGTGTGTGTGTTGTGTGTTTTGTGTGTTTTGTGTGGTGTGTGTGTTGCTGTGTGTATGTGTGCCCCCCCTTCTAAGTATTCATTTTGCTAATAAAAAATCCGTAGTAATACCCGTATTTCCCAAAAATACCAACAGTGATTCTAAACACTTTTTCACTTCTAATTATAAAAAAACAGAAAGTAATTAGGTTGTTAAAAATTTTTTTTGTTGGCTTCTTGGGGGTTTTCTGAGCACCCCCACTGGCTTCCCCCGCTAGGCTGCTCCTCGCCCAGGGCAACCCTATCTTCACCTTAAACTAGCATTTCTGCTCTAATTCTTTGGTTTAAAAGCTTTCAGGAGTGAGTGGCCAGTATTTTAAAAGTGGGCCCCAAGGCAAAAGGGGTTTAGGAACCCCCCAAAAAAAAACCCCAACAGGTGGTGATTTCGATGACAAGTTGCCAGGTGCTGAGGGGTAGCCTTCTACACTATTTGAAAATTCTTAACCCGTGATCTTTAAACCGTATATTTCCATGCATCCCCCGTCCCCCAAATGTCCCCCTTATGAAAGAGTTTCATTCACTTATTTTGGGGAATTTCACTTCACTTTTGGTGTTACACTTTATATGTATAATGCACCCCAAAAATGTTGTGACGGTTTACTGTTTTAGAGGCCTAATTTCCACCTTCCCCTTTTTATTTTAAATTTTATTTTTCCTTTCTACTCTTGGTTATTAACTTTTTCACTCTCACTGTATGGTGCCCCCCATTTAAATTGTTATCCAATCCCTCGGGAATTTTTTGAACACCCGTTCCCCACTTTACTTTAATCTTTGTATATTTGAATCTTGTAGCAACAGAAGCCTACTATCCAAATAATGGTTTTTTCCCCTTTGGGAAAAATTAAAGATTTAGGCTTCCTCTCGGGCTTTTTTTAAAAAATAACTTGGTTTTTCACTGTAGGAAATTTTTTCCGACGTTGCACTACCGTGATTATGCTAGCAGTTGTTGCACGCCTTAAAAAACCCTAAAGCTCTCGGAGCCTTGTGACCCACGTCTGCTGGGTGGCTGTTTTTTGTGTGTGTGGTTTTTTGGTGTGTGTGGTGTGTGTGGTGTTTTGTGTGGTGTGTGTGTGGGGTGTGTACTCACCTATTTGTAATCACCTATTTGGGGCTTGCAGGGGGGTCATAGCTCCCGGCCCCCCTCTTCGCTGATTGCTCTAGGTTTCCCCTTTCTCCCTGCCCTATGGCTTTTCATACCTCGCCCTTTAAAAATATGTTGGTTCCCGCCTCCACTAGTTTACTTTTTTAGGGGTTTTTCCACGGGCCCCGGCCTTTCTTATGACTTAAGAAATCTTCCCAAAATCCCTTTGATTCAAACTGAAATCTTCAACTTCCCAAATTTTGCCTCTTGTGTCTGTTTTCCCCTTTTCTGGAACATTTCCCCTTTTTTTGTCCCTTGTCTATTCCCCGCAGTATTTTTATTTTTGTCGTTATTATGTCTCCCCCGACCCCCCTGCCCTCCAGTGGCGTCAGGCCCAATTTTTCCCCCAACCCTTTTTTAGTAGGACAATCCCCGTAGCTCTGGGGCAAATCTTGTTGCAAACCTTTGACCCTTTTTCCCAAATTTTTTGACGTGCTTGTTTTGGTGTGGATTCCAAAATGGTGCTGCTTTCTCCAGTATGGGCCCGACGTAAATGGTTTACAGAGTCTTGAACGAAAACCTTATGAAAGGTTTTCGGAACGCCCATCCGTTTGGTTTGCCAGGCGCCCGTATGCTGCAGCGTTATCTGATGATGGGGGGCCCCAGGAGACTGCCGGTGTTTATCACCCCCCGATCTTTCTCCTTGAGGTTTAGTTTTGGGAGTTTTGGCCATCTAAACTATATTGTTTTCTGCGGTCTTCTTTGCCTTCCCCAATTTTTCATGACTTTGCATTTGGCAGGGTTTTTTAAATCAAGGAACCCGTTGCTGGCCCCGGCTTGTAGCCTGTCCAAAGGGCTCTTTTTAGTTTCCCGCCCCGATCCTCATCCGATTTTTATTTTTCATTAACTTAAATCTCTGGGAAACAAGGGGCACTTTGAGTCTATCCCTTTCTTATGTCGTTCACCTTTTTACCAAGAAAAAGACAGGTCCCTTTGGAATGACCCCCGTGGAACCCCCCTTGTCACAGGCTCCCCTCCCGACCCCCTCGTCACGTACCCTGGACTCTTTGTTGCTCCCTGGGCAGGTATTCCCTGATCCATTGCGTGCCCTTTCCCGTTTATGGTTTCCTGATCCCTCTAGCTTTTGTAGGGAACCCCTTGTTTAGGAACTGTTCGAAGGCCCTTTTTTGCAGTCCAAAAAAATGCCCGTGGGGCCACCCCCTCTTCTCTTGTCTTTAAATTTTGTCCCTTGGGCATAAAAAATTGTGTGTGTGTATGTTTTGTTTTTGTGTGTGTGTGTGTGGTTTTGTGTGGTTGTGTGTGTGTGTGGGGTGTTGTGTGTGTGTGTGTGTGTGTGTTGTGTGTGGTGCCGGGCGCGCGCGCGCGCTAGTATGTGTGTGTGGTGTGTGTGTGTATGCGGGCGGGGCGCGCGTGCGGGGTGTGTGTGTGTGTGTTGTGTGTGTGTGTGTATGTGTGTGTTGTGTGTGTATGTGGTATGTGGGTTGTGGTGTTGGTGTGGTTTTGTTGTCTCACCCAGTTGTACCCCACCCAGTTGGGGGTTGGGGGGGTCGAGTCCCAGCTCCGGGGGGCCCCCCTCCCTTTACTGATCGCTTTTAGGTCACTCCCCCCCGAGCCCTGAAAACTTTATCATACCTCTGCTTTAAAACTATGTATGGATCCTGCCCCCATACATTTACTTCCCAAACTATTCCCCTTACTGACTATCTGTGGCTAAAAAAACTTCCTAACTCCCTGTGATTCATCTGTGTTTCAAACTTTCCCAAATGTTTTCCCCTTGTTAACCGGGGTCCAATCTCTGGGGGAACCCTTTCCCGTTTTTTGTCCCCCTTGTCAAAATTTCCCCTCCCCCCCCCCCCCCCAAATTTTTTATGGCGTTATCTTTCCCCCCCTATCTTTTCCTGTCCTCCAGTGTCGTTTAGGTTGATTTCCCTTAACCCCCTCCTCGTAGGGCTACCTCTTTGCTCTGGGATAGTTTTTGGTTTCAAACCTTTGCACTTTCTATAGTTTCTTTACGTGCTTGGGTAGGTGGGTTCCAAAAATGGTGCGCATACTCCAATATGGGCCTAACGTCACGGGGGACAGGGGTTTTGAAAGTTCCTTATTTAAAATTTTCGGAATGCTTTTTCGGGTTTGCTAGGCGTCCATATGCTGCAGCAGGGTTTTTTGGTTGATGTGCGCTTCAGGAGTTTTGGGCCCGGGGTTATACTCACCCAAAAATCTTTTTCCTTTAGGGGAGGTTTGGGGTCTTGGCCCCCTAGACTGTACTCCGTCTGCGGTCTTTTTTGCCCTTCCCCCAATTTTTTCGGGCTTCGCACTTGGTGGGATTGAACTCCAGGAGCCAATTGCGGGGGCCAGGTTTTGCAGCCTGTCCAGATCCCTTTGTAGGTTTTGCCGGGGCTTCGATCGGGGTGTATTCTTCTCATCAACTTCACGTCTCTGCAAACAGGGACACCTCGAGTATTCCTTCCTCATGTCGTTCACAAATACCAGAAACAAGGACTGGTCTTTGGACTTTACCCTGCGGGACCCCCCTGGGGCACAGGTCCCACTTGAACCTCGCCACGTCCATGGGCCCGTGCTGTCCTTTTCCCGTCCAAATATTCCCCGATCCTTGTAGTGCCCTTTCCCGTTATCCCTGCTTGATCCCCAGTTTTTTTTCACCAAATTTTTGTGTGGGAACTGTGTCATAAAAGCCCCTTTTTGCAGTCCCGAAAATGCAATCCCCTCACCCCTCCTTCTTGTCTTCTGCGGGCAAACCCTGTCATAGGAAATCCAGTAGGTTTGTGACACAGGATTTCCCCTCCCTGAAAAACCCTTTTGCTGCGTTGTAGGGTCTTCCCTTTTTTAGGTATTCCACCCCTTTCTCCTGATAAACCCTTTTCCCTGATTTTGATAAAATAATGTTTTGTGACACTGGACTGTAGTTTAATGCTTCATGTCGTCTCTTTTTTTAAAAATTGGGGGCACATTTTGGGGCTTCCGTGCCTCAGGCAAAAATTTCCCCGTTTCGTTGATGTATTTAATATTGTTTTTTGGGGTAAATTTGTGCCCCGCTCCCTCTCTCAATACCCATGGGGAGATGTTATCTGGCCCCATTGCTTTTGAGGTATCTAGCTCACTCAGAAGCCTCTTCACTTCTTCCTCGGTTGTGTGCACTGTGTCCAGCACATGATGGTGTGCCCCACCTCTCCGTCTTTCTGGAACCCCTTCTGTCTCCTCTGTGAACACTTCTTTGAATCTCTTGTTGAGTTCCTCACATACTTCACGGTCATTTCTTGTTGTCTCTCCTACTTCCTTCCTTAGCCTGATTACCTGGTCCTTGACTGTTGTTTTCCTCCTGATGTGGCTGTACAACAGTTTCGGGTCAGATTTGGCTTTCGCTGCTATGTCATTTTCATATTGTCTTTGGGCCTCCCTTCTTATCTGTGCATATTCGTTTCTGGCTCTACGACTGCTCTCCTTATTCTCCTGAGTCCTTTGCCTTCTATATTTCTTCCATTCCCTAGCACACTTGGTTTTTGCCTCCCTGCACCTTTGGGTAAACCATGGCTCATCCTACTTTTTCATTATTCCTTTTACCCTTGGGTACAAAGCTCTCCTCAGCCTCCTTGCATTTTGTTGCTACATATTCCATCATCTCATTAACTGGCTTCCCTGCCAGTTCTCTGTCCCACTGAACCCCGATCAGAAGTTCCTCATTCCTATGTATCCCCTTTCTTGTAGTTGGAGTCATTCGTACTTGCCCTTCCAGCTTCTGCCCATCCACGTGTATGTACTCTAACTGTGTGTATTCGAAGCCTTAAAACCACATGGGTCACTGGCCCAAGGGTCTTCATATGTGATGTTCCTCGATATCTGCACTACTCAGTGAATACTAAGTCCATCCTTGCTTCTCTTCATACTCTTGCCTTGGCTCCTGCTGTTCTGCGGTGGTTATTACATCAACTGACTATTACCACCTGGGACCTCGAGAGTGAAGCGTTCCCGCTATGTAATCACTTTCTTCTCCGCTGTCTCCCTCTCTCCAGCTCATCAAAATTCCAGCGATTTTTTGATCAGCAATGCACTCCTCCACCCACCCTCGCCTGTTTCCTGTGTCCTTATCCTCATATTAGGTATCACCCGTTGAAAGATGGCAATCTGTTTATCATACCTGTAAGCTTGGTTTCTGTGAGAGCTATGAAGTTCCGGGATGCCTCTTATGACTCTTTCATGCCACCTCCTCCCACTTATTTGTTATTCCATCAACGTTTTGTACCATACCTTCATTTCCTTTCCACCACTGTGGTTTGGGGGCCTGTGAGGGGAGAACCTGGTGGCATACTGTGGGATTCTATATGTCTCCGGTGTTGTGTGGTGGCTGTGGGTATGGACTTAGTGGTGTTGGGATGGTGTGATAGGTTGTTGGTTCAGAGAATAGTTTGTGTGTGCTTGCCCTTGCTGTTCTGTTCTGCTCTGACTGACCTCTGCTGGTTTCCCATCCTTGTCCCTCTTTCCTAGCTCCTTTCCGCTTTTTTTTGTCCTCTCCCTCAGCGCTGTCGTTCTGATTTTGTTCTGTCTCTGTCTAGGAACACCCTCTTCCTCTTTGTAACTCATTCCGTGTATTTCAATCGGGTTTCTCTTGAAGGATCCTGTTCTGCACTGTTCCGTCCTGAGAAATCTGCTTGATTGTCGGTTCTCCCCTTCGAGACCCCCCTATTCTCTGAAATTTACAATCTCGTCCTCTCTTCACCTATTTCCGTGATTATTTTCTCATCTCCTTTCTTTCTACCTGCTGCCTTTCAGTGTGTGTCCTTTCCTCTCTCTCTCTGAAGCCCATGGATAAACAATGATTTTGCCTTTCCTCCTCCCTTTGCCTCACCCCTGTGACTCTGGATCCTGCCTGTATGTGGTCAGTTTTCTCCCCTTGATTTTCCAGGTGGCTGTCTGATACATGGTTTCCTCAGCATTCCCTATCACGCTCTCCATCGCAACCAGCCTGTTCTTCCCTTCCTCCTTGGTCCTCCTTGGCAGGCTGATATGACTTAGCATAATTCATAATTCCCTTCCTTCCTGTTCGCCTCGCAGCTTCACATCTGTGTCTTCTCTGGTCACTGCACCTGTAACTCGCTTCAAGCCTATTTATATCTTCCAACTCTAGGACCTTATCTTGGCTACAGCAGTTCGACTTGTCCTCTCCCAAATTTCTTTGTCATTCCTTCCTCCAACCTCTTTTCCAATTTCTCAGAGAGCTCTTTTCTTTCTCCATTTTTTTTCAGAAGCTCTCCGTAATTTCCTCTCCCACTCGCTTGTTCCATCCTTTCCACGTTGCTCCATCCACATCCTCCCTACCAAACCATACCATCTGGATCCTTTGGTTCCTGCGAGTCCCCCACCATTTTTTTTTTTTTTTTGTGAGAGAAGAGAGAAGGGAAAGGTAGAATGAGAGAGAGAGGGCAAGAGTGAGAAGGGAAAGGGGGGTAGAGAGAGTGTGAGAGGGGTAAAGAGAGAAGAAGGGAAGGTAAGAGAGGGGATAGTGAGAAGGAAAAAGGGAAGAAGTGTTAGAGTGAGAGAGAGAGAGGAGAGAAGAGAGAAGGAAGGTAGAGAGGGGGAGAGTTTAGAAGGGAAAATGGTGAAAGAGAGAGCAAGAGAGAGGGAGGAGGGAGAGAGGGAGAGAGGGAGAGAGAGTGAGAAGAGAGAGGGGGAGAGAGAGTGAAGGAAGGGTAAGGGAGAGGGGGGAGAGTTAGAAGGGAAAATGGGGAAGGAAGAGAGCAGAGAGAGAGAGAGAGAGAGAGAGAGAGAGAGAGAGAGAGAGAGAGAGAGAGAGAGAGAGAGAGGAGAGAGGGAGAGAGGAGAGAGGGAAGAGAGTGAGATAGAGAGAGGGAAGAGAGTGAAGGGAAGGGTAGGAGAGGGGGAGAGTAAGAAGGGAAAAATGGGAAATAGAGAGCAGAGAGAGGGAGAGGGAGGAGTGAGAGAGGGAGAAGAGTGAGAGAGAGAGAGAGGGAGAGAGGAGTGAAGGGAAAGTGTAGTAGGGGGAGAGTTTTGAAGGGGAAAATGGGAAGAGAGAATCAAGAGAGAGAGAGAGAGAGTAGTTGGGAGAGAGAGAAGAGGGAGAGGAGGGAGGAGGGAGGGAGGGAGAGAGAGATGGAGGGAAGAGGGAGAGTGAGAGAAGTGGTTTCAAAGAGAGGGGAGAGAGAGGGGGAGAGAGGTTAGGGGGAGAGGGGGTGAGAGGGGAGAGAGATGGGTAAAGGGAGAGGGGAGAGCAATGGGAGGGGAGAGATGTTAGAGGGGGAAGATGTTAGAGAGGGGAGGTGTAGAAGGTAAGAGATGTTAGAGGGGTAAGATGGGAGAGGGAGAGAGGGAGAAGAGAAGGACGAGGTTCAGATGGTCAGTTCACAACGGTGCAAATCCTGTTGTAATGTGTGTTGTTTGCGGTGGTACTACAGCTAAGCAAGTGCTTGTTCCTGTGTGTGTGTGTGTTGTGTGTGTGAGTATGTATGTGTTGTGTGTGTATGTTGTGTGTGTATGTGTGTGTGTTTTGTGTATGTATGTGTATATGTGTGTATGTTTATGTGTGTGTGTGTGTATAGTGTGGTGTGTGTATGTGGTTTTGTGTGTGTGTGTGTGTTGTGGTGTTTGTGTGTGTGTGTGTGTGTGTGTGTGTGTATGTGTGTGTAGTGGGTGTGTAGTTACCCTTTGGTCCTAGACACAGTGTCGACAGACGACTAAGCCTGTTGTATTGCATGCGTGTGTTGTGTGTGTGTGTGTGTGGTGTGTGTGTGTGTGTGTGTGTGTGTGTGTGTTAGTTTACCATTTTGTCCAAGCACATGTCGATTAGACACTAGCTGGTTGTGTGTGTGTGTGTACTCACTAATTGAGGTTATCAAGGGTCATACTCAGCTCCTCTCCTGGCCCCGTGTGTGTGTGTGTGTGTGTGGGTGGTGTGTGGGTTAGTGTGTGATGTGTGTGAAGTGTGTGGTGTGAGGTGTGTGTGAAGTGTGTGTGTGAAGTGTGTGTGTGAAGTGGTGTGAAAGTGTGTGTGAAGTGTGTGTGTGTGGTGTGTGAAGTGTGTGAATGTGTGTGTGTGTGTGAAGTGTGTGTGTGTGTGTGTGAGAAGTGTGTGTTGGTGTGACTTGGTGTTGTGAAGTGTGGGTGTGAATGTGTGTGTGTTAAGTGTGTGCGGTGTAGATGTGTGTGTGTGAAGTGTATGTGTGTTTTGGTGTGTGTGTGTGTTTTCTGTGTGTAATGTTTTATGTGTGTTTTATGTGTGTGTGTTTCTGTGTGTATCATGTGGTTTCGTGTGTGTGTTTCGTGGTTTTGGTTTTCTGTGTGTTGTGTGTGTTTTCTGTGTGTTTTCTGTGGTGTTGTGTGTGTTTTATGTGGTGGTGTTGTGTGTGTTTTGTGGTGTGTGTGTGTTGAGGTGTGTGTGTGTTTTGTGTTGTGTGTGTTTATGTGTTGGGTGTGTGTGTTGTGTATGTGTGTTTTCTGTGTGTTTTTAGTGTTGTGTGTGTGTGTGTGTGTGTTTTGTGTGTGGTTGTGTTTTATGTGTGTGGGTATGTGTTTGTGTGTGTTTTATCCACGTGCGTTGTTTATGTGTGTGTTGCGTGTGTGTGGTTTATGTAAGTTATGTGCGTGTTGTGTTCTAAGTGTGTGGTGGTGTGTGTGTGTGTGTGTTTGTATTGTGTGTTTTTATATGTGTTTTTATGTGTGTTTTGGTGTGTTTTGTGTGTGGGTGTGTTGGTGGTGAGTGAGTGTGTGGTGTGTGTGTGTGTGTGTGGTGTGTGTTAGTTACCATTTGGTCCCTAGCACATGTCGATTAGACACTAAGCCCTGTTTGTTATGTGCATGCGTGTGTGTGGTGTGTGGGTGTGTGTGTGTGTTTGTGTGTGTGTGGTGTGTGTGTGGGTGTGTGTTAGTTACCATTTTGTCAAAGAAGGAACATGTCGATAGACACTGGGCCTGTGTGTGTGTGTGTGGTACTCACTTTAAATTGTGTGGCAGGGGTCGAAACTCAGCTCCTGGCAACCGTGTGGTGTGTGTGTGTGTGTGTGTGTGTGTGTGTGTGTGTGTAATGTGTGAAGTGTGTGTGTGAAGTGTGGTGGTGAATGTGTGTGTGAATGTGTGTGTGTGAAGTGTGTGTGTGTGTGGTGTGTGTGTGTGAAGTGTGTGTGTGTGAAGTGTGTGTGTTGGTTGTGAATGTGTGTGTGAAGTGTGTGTGTGTGAAGTGTTGGTGTGTGTGAAGTGTGTGTGGAAGTGTGTGTGTGGTGAAGTGGTGTGTGTGAAGTGTGTGTGTGTGTGAAGGTTGTGTGTGTGTGTGTGTGAAAGTGTGTGTGTGTGTGTGTGAAGTGTGTGTGTGTGTGTGTGAAGTGTGTGTGTGAAGTGTGTGTGTGAAGTGTGTGTGTGTTAAGTGTGTGTGTGTGAAGTGTGTGTGTGTGTGTGTGTTTAAGTGTGTGTGTGTGGGTGTGTGTGAAGTGTGTGTGGTGTGTTGTGTGTGTGTGTGTGTGAAGTGTGTGTGAAGTGTGTGTGTGAAGTGAGTGTGTGTGGAAGTGTTGTGTGTGTGAAGTGTGTGTGAATGTGGGTGTGAGTTATGTGTATGTGTGGTTTTTGAGTTGTGTGTTGTTTTCTGTGTGTGTGTTATTGTGTGTTTTTATGTGTGTGGGTGTGTGTGTGTGTGTGTGTGTGTGTGTGTGTGTGTGTAGTGTGTGTTTGTGTGTTTTGAATGTGGCCTTTAATGGGCTGGGGTATGTTGTGTGTGTGTGTTGTGGGTGTGTTGTGTGTGTTGTGCTGAAGTGTGGGTTTTTTTGTTATGGGGGGGGTATGAAGTGTGTGGTGTGAAGTGTGTTGGTGAAGTGTGTGTGGTGTGTGTGTGTGTGTGTGTGAAGTGGTGTGAAGTGTGTGTGTGTTGTGTGTGTGTGTTGTGTGTACGTGTGTGTTTTGTGTTGTGTGTGTGTACATGTGGTGTTTCGTGTGTGTTTTCGTGTGTTTTTGGGGGTGTTTTCTGTGTTTTGTGTGTGTTTTTCTGTGTGTTTTGTGTGTGTTTGTGTGTTGTTTTATTGTGTGTGTTGTGTGTGGTTTTGTGTGTGTGTGTGTGTTTTGGTGTGTGTGTGTTGGTGTGTTGTGTGTGTTGTATGTGTGTTTTAGTGTTGTGGTGTTTTTGTGTGTTGTGTTTTAGATGTGTGTGTGTATTGTTTTGTGTGGTGTTTATCCACTACGTGTTTTATGTGTGTGTTTGCGTGTGTGTGTTTTAATGTAAGTTATGTGCGTGTGTGTGTTTTAAAGTGTGTGTGTGTGTTTTATGTGTGTGTTTATGTGTGTTTATTGAGTTTTGTGTTTTTGTGTGTGTGTGTGTGTGTGTGTGTGTGTGTGTGTGTGTGTGTGTGTGTGTGTGTTGTGAGTGTGGTGTGTGTGTGTGTGTGTGTTTGTGTGGGCCTTAATGGGCTGAGGTGAGTGGCTGTGTTCATGTGTTGATGTAGATGCAGAGTTTGTCAGTAGTTATACTGGCATTGTGGGGTACTTGAGTAATCTGTAATGCATCTCTGACTGGTTTTACCGTAGTACTTTTATACAGCTGATAAGATATCATTGTTTGCTCAGATTCCACTTCAGGGCAATACTTCTCGAGTGGTCAAAATCCTCTTTTAGTGAAAAAGCCTACAACTTTAACCAATAATATGGAATTGCCTTATGTAATTAAAGTATTACTGTATCATCTGTCAAGTCTTCCTGAGTATACTTTCATCCTCTATAATGTAATTCTTATTTATTTCTGCAACATCTGTAAATAAGCCTATTAGGAAAATACCCTAACCAGGTCATATAATATATGCTGTACACCAGGAAAAATGGGGCCTAACAGATACTTGAGGTACTCCAAGACCACTTGCAGTATCCTCCTGCTACAGTACTTCATCTATCATCTCTGCTTCTACTTTTCAAATACAGTGGTACCCACCGAGTTTCGCCATAATTTTGTTCCAGAAGGCTGTTTGAGTGCCGTTACCAAATGAATTTGCTCCCATAAGGAATAACGTAAAAAATAGATTAGTCCGTTTCAGATACCCAAAAATGCACTTACAAAAGCACTTAACAATAATACACTTATACAATTGTTTGAGTTGGGAGTTTGTCCGAAACTCGGGGTACCACTGTAATATACCAATTTGCAAAAACACTATTAGAATACAAGCACCTGACTCTTGGTTCCAACTAATTTTAAAACCCTTGACACAATCCCATGCGGTCATTTTTTAAAACATGCACAACTGAACCCAGGAATAAGCCTCAGGTGCCTATTTGACTGGCAAGTGAGCGCCAGCTCTTGGTCCCACTAACTTTTTACTGACTGGATATGTAAGATACGTATTTATGGAATACACATATGGAGTTTTGTCCCTCCTCTGTCGCTGTTCACCTAACCACTTCTTCATTACTCCTCATGCCGAATCAAGGACCCACATCCATTGCTGATACTATATCACAAGCTTTCTTACAGCTTAGGAATAATTTCTCTACTCATTCCTGCTACCTTAATGCCTATAAAAATGGGAACTGCCTGAGAAAAAAATATGGAACGAGGCAACATAGGCTTCAAGTGAAATAATAAGCATCTTCCCTGCAAAAAAAATAGAGGTAATCCTGAAGAAATTATCCCAAGTGTTTGTAAACCTGAACAAAGAAAAACATTCAAGCATTATATTGCAACCTCAAGCCACAGCAAAGCAAATACTGCTAATCCCCTCAAGACAGCTACAGCTTAAAATATTACTGCAAAAAAATGGAATAAATACCGAATGTTTCAGTTATCATAGGCGTGGATTTTAAAACTGTGTATGCTATGGTAAATAAAGTCC
>NC_069410.1:75632405-75634268 GCF_026875155.1 Cherax quadricarinatus
TCCATTAGCTTTATCAACCTCTTCTACACCTATGTATGGTTCTTCCATCCTCCACTACATCACTTCCCAGACTATTCCACTTCTTGACAACTCTGTGCTGAAGAAATACTTCCTAACCATTCCTGTAAATAAAAAAAGATTCATCTGAGTCTCAACTTCCAACGTACCACCTTTGTTGCTGTGTTCCCATATACTGGAACATCTTGCCTCTGCCCACCTTGTCGATTCCTTTCAGTATTTTATATTTGTTACACATCCCCTCTATCTCTCCTGGTCTTCCAGTGTCGTCAGGTCGATTTCCCTTAACCTCTCCTCATAAGACATACTCTTAGCAAACCTTATGCACTTTCTCTAGTTTCCTTACATGCCTTGCTAGGGTGAGTTTCAAACTGGTGCCGTCATATACTTATCTCCATTTAACATACATAACAAGGCCCATGTACACAATATACAGGGTCCTGAATGATTCCTTATTTAGATGTCGGAATGCTGCTCTTAGGTTTGCAAGGCGCCCATATGCTGCAGTCGTTATTTGGTTGATGTGCGCCTCAGATGTGCTCGGTATGATGCTCACCCCAAGATCGTTTTCCTTAAGTGAGTTTTGCAGCCTTTGACCTCCTAGACTGTACTCCGTCTGCGGTCTTCTTTGTCCTTCCCCAAACTTCATGACTTTGCACTTGTTGGTATTATTAAACTGCAGGAGCTATTTGCCGGACCAGGCTTACAGCCTGTCCAAATCTCCTTGTTGGCTTACTCGATCCTCGCACACTTGTATTCCCTTCATTAGCTTCACACCGCCTGCAAACAGGGTCGCCTCTGTATCTAGTCTTTCTGTCATGTCATTCACATTCTGGAAACAACACCGGGCCTAGGACTGACCCTTGTGAAACCCCACTCGACACATGCGCCACTCTAACGCTTAACCACGTACGAACACACTTTGTTTCCTTCCTTTTTAGGTATACCCTGATCCAGTGCAATATTTTCCCTGTTTTTTTGTGCCTGTTTCTCTAGCTTTTCAACCAGTCTCTTGTGTGCTATTGTCTGCAAAGTCTTCTTGCAATAAAAGAAGATGCAGTCTACCCATCCCTCTCTCTTCTGTTTTACTTCTCGTAGAACTCCAGTAGGTTTGTAATACAGGATTTTCCATCATTGAAGCCTTGCTGGTTGTCCTGTTTTATCCCATTCCTTTCTAGATGCTCCACCACTCTTCTCCTGATACTCTTCTTCATGACTTTACGTAATGTACAAGTCAGTGACAATGGTCTGTAGTTCACTGCTGCTTGTCTGTCTCCTTTCTTAAAAAGAGGGACTACATTTGCTGTCTTCCATACCTGAAGCAGTTCCCCTATTTCAATAGATTTATAAAATATTGTTGTCAGCGGCGTATACAGTGCGTCTGTTCCTTCTCTCAGGACCCAAGGAGAGACGTTATCAGGGCCCACCGCCTTCGAGGTATCTAGTTTGCCTAGATGTTTCTTTGCCTCCTCCTCGGTTGTGTACAGTGTGTCTAGCACTTGCTGGCATACCCTACCACCTCGATTTCCTGGAAGCCTTCCTGTCTACACCGTGAATATAGCCTTAAATATTGAGCTGAGCTCATCGTATACTTCATGGTCGCTCCCTATGAGCTCCTCTCCTTCCTTCCTTAGCCTGATTACCTGGTCTTTGACTGTTGTTTTCCTCCTAATGTAGCTGCTTAACAACCTTGAGTTGGCTTTTGATGTTATGTCGTTCTCATATGCCACTGGTCCATTTCCTATCCTGAAATCGTTTTTGGCTCTTTGTTTAAAATTTTTTTTTTTTCATTTTCCCTTTTTAAATTTTTCAGTTTAACAACCTTTTTAAATTTCCCACCCCCAG
>NC_069410.1:75634768-75689869 GCF_026875155.1 Cherax quadricarinatus
TTATCTATGTGGAAAATAATCTGTAAGATGGTGTTACTGTTAGATTTAAGGTTATAAGTATCTCTTGGTATTACTGTTTGTATGGACATGTCAATGACATAAAATACAAGTTGACAGAGACTCTGCATTATATATTCGAGTGTGTAAACATCCTACCTTTCAGAGACATTGTCTTGCAAACCTTACAGGATATAGCAAAACATTTCATTCCTAATGCTTAGATATCTGAAATCTTGAGGTTGCATCAGAATTTTCCATCCACAAGATGAATGTCTAGTTTCTAAAGAGACTGGATCCAGTGTGTGTTATATACATCAACTATATGAAGTAACTGTAAAATATGAAATGATTAATATTTCTTTCTAGTGATGTAACAATGCCAGTAGGTTCTGACAAAGATCCATTTTGACCTCTGTGTCATGCCCCTATGGTTAACATTTCTTTAATATTACATTGCGGTTATTTCCTTTAATAGCTAAATTGGAAATGAACGTCCTTGTATTATTAAGGCTAATTCTTATTAACAATTATTATAATTTATGTAACATGGCCATAAGTTTAATTTTTTTTTTATATTTTTATTTAAAACATAGAACAAATACAATAATGTATAAGAGTATAAAATAAAAACCATACTAGATATTACAAAACCTCTAGTACACAATCCTGGTACATTTAAAGAACACCATAGATCATGGCCATATTACAACCATATACATAACCCACAACCATATACATAACCCACAACCATATACATAACCCACAACCATATACATAACCCACAACCATATACATAACCCACAACCATATACATAACCCACAACCTATATACATAACCTACAAACCCTCCTTTTACAATAATCATTTTTTTTTTTTTTTTTTTTTATTTAAACCCAATACAGTTTAACATAAAAATAAAAATACAGTATGGATCCTAATCAAATTAACTGACAAACGGATTGTACCTACATGCTCGCAAGATATTGCTGCCAAACATACAACAACTTACAGCAAGAACATAGCTAAAAAAAATTCCATGTCACAGGGTCATGAATTGACATATATACAAAACCTTGCATATATATAAATTGTATATATAAATGACATCTGACAAAGGTTCAATACACTTGAACATGAAATATACAAAGAAGTTATATCAGTTAAATCCCATAATTCGCATTAATAAAAAACCCAAAACCTAACATCATAATCTTACTAGAACATCTACATACGTATCCCTAACAATACAGCTTTACATACACCAACATACGAACCGACACCCCACGACCCCACACCCTCTGTACCAACCTACTTAACCAGCACCTAACCTCCTCTAGCCCTTCACAAAAGTAAACTACATGGAACGCTGTCTCATCCCCTCCACAGATACCACACCCCCCACCCTCTACAACCTGTCTGTTTCGTAGTATCTCACCAGAGGGAAGGATCCCATGCAGAAAACGAAACATCACCTCACGCGCCCGAGGGTTTAACTTCATTTTACTAAATCTAAACCAAATACTCTTCCACGCATACATGGGGAACAAACCCTCAACTGGGACAACGCACCTACCTACAAGTAACCTACACAAAACCCTTATACGAACCTTTCTCAGTTCCCTAACCAACATCACAGCCCTCAAAACTATTTCACATTCCCTCAACTCCATTCCTTGATACCACATACCAGCCTGTCATGTATCCTTCCCAAAACGCCCCGCGTTCACACCCTCACGCAACACTTCCCATTTAATAAACACACATTTAGCCCTCCGTCTCAAATCCATCAACCCCAACCCACCCTGACTTACAGGTAACATTACAACTTCCCTTCATAACCAGTCACAACGTGAACCCCACAAAAATTTGTACACCCGTCTTAGAATTCCCCGCAATCGCTGTTCCCTGTAATTGGGAACACAGCTGCAACATGCCAAATCTTACTATACAAAAAAAATATTCACCACTATCACTCGCTGTATAAGAGTTAGTTGCTGGGGTCTCAGAACACCTAGACCCCCCACGACCTTTCCAATAAACCTATCCGAGTTTTCCTCCCCGCCGCAAACCAGTCACCCTTATAATAAAAACCAAAATCTTTAAAGACACCGCCCTTTCTTTAACAACATAATCCCCCCCCAAAACCCCCCCCCCCCAAGAACCAACCCCTGCACCTTGACTTCGCACTTTTACCTGCTCCCCCGTCACTTAAAATAATTGCCAACCTCGTCCAACACCCCCATTGACTCCCTTCACGAAAGAGAACAGTGGTGGCGTCAAACATATCCCAATTAACCCCCGGCCAGGCCCTCCCAAACCCCCCCACTTCCCCCACATGTGTACTAAACTCGGTCCCATTCTATAAAAGGGGTTTGGAAACCGCAAAAAATATTTTTGGGGCATGGGGCATCCCCGTCTAAACCTCTATCCAATGCAATTTCCTCCCAACACCCCTTTAAACTGTTCCTCATTTTTGCCCCTTTACAAAGTATTTTCCCACTCGCTATTTCCTCCCCAAAAACCCTGTCTTAAATATAACCTGCAAACTCCCCTTTCCACTCTCATATGCTCCCGCCAATTAGAGCCCAACAAAGCCCCCCTCCACCCCCCCCTTAGTTCACAAAACTTCTCAGTACCCTGTCCTTCAATCATCGACCTTCCCGGGAACCCAAAAAGAGATTTTTACACCCCCTCCCCCCAAAACTTTGAACCTATTACCCAAAATTTTTGAAAAACCTTTTAGTCTGCACACTTCAGTGATATGGGTGGTACTTCCCCAAGGTTGGGCGCCCCCTTGACCCTTTGGACCAAAACTACAACGCTGTTACCCGCTTCTCCCCCCCAAATTACCTTCTCCTTCATACGATTAAACAACCCAACTATAAATCCTTTATCAACGTCCAATTTGTAAAAAAAATTTACTGGAACGTGGGGGGGTGGTTTTACGTGGGGTTGGACAAGGTGTTACGTATGTGACTGTAATTTAGGGAAAAAGTGATCGAAAGGGTTTAGGTGGGACTATTACGGGAGAGGAAATGAGAATGCGTTAAGGGGAATAGGAAGGGGAAAGCTCCCGGGGATTGACTTGCGGTCTCCCCCAAGCCCCGATAAAGCAACATCCCCTTTGTGGTTCGTACTCCTCCCCACTCTTAAAATTCCCCAACCCATCTCCGTTCCCTAAAAACATGGTTTAAAACTGTCACCGCCGCCTTTGCTTTTGATGCCCGAAAAAACACAGCTGAGGGCTTGTCCCCCCCAAAGCATTTCCCTCCACCCCTGCCTGCACCTTAACACTTGAAACCTTTCTTTTTGCAACACCCTAACCCCCCCTTTATTTCGCTTTTTATCATAGGAAAATTTTCCCACCCCCCCCCCTCCCAAGCAAACCCCTTTTAACCCTTTTTTTTTTTTTTATTTCACATGCCGATTCCCCCAGGAGGGTGGCCCGAAAAAAAAAACTTTCACCATCTTTTACTCCATCACTGTCTTTTCCAGAAGGGTGCTTTACACCAGTTTTTTAAACTGCAACATTAACACCCCCTTCAGAGTGAAGGGACTGTACTTCCCATCTCCGGATCAAAGTCCCGGGCCCGGGGTTTCCCTGAACCCTTCATAAATGTTACTTTGTCCCTCCAACAGCACGTCAAGTATTAAAACATTTTTCCATTCACTCCTATCAAAAAGCTCACCATGCCTGCTGGAAGTCCCAAACCCCTCGCACACAAAAACCCCCTTTTCCCCTCCCCCCAACTTTTCCCAGGGCCCACCCTACCCCCCTTCCTTTCCCCTACAAATGATACACTCTTGAAGTATTCTGTTTCGCTCCCTTTTCTCACATGTCCGAACCCCCTCAAAAACCCTTCCTCAGCCCCCTGGACACAGTTTTAGTAACCCGCACCTCCCCTAACTTCCAAAAATACGAAATTTTCTGCAATTTCAACACCCCTTTTCCCCCCAACATACATCTCACTGCCCCCACCTTCTCCCCGCTGCAACATTCATCACCCACGCTTCCCCCATATAAGAGCGTTGGTAAAACTATACTCTCTACATTCCCCTCTTTGCCTCCAAGGACAAAGTTCTTTGTCTCCAAGACTCCTAAGTGCCCACTCCTCTTTTTCCCTCATCAATTCTATATTCACCTCTCTTTCATAGACCCATCCGCACCGTCCACCCCCAAAATATCTGAATCGTTCACCCCCTCCTACTCTTCCCTCCAACTGATTTTCAATTTTCATCCCCTAATCTTTTTGTTATCCTCAAACCTTACTTTTCCTGTATTCCCCTTTAATTTTCTTCTTTTGACACCCTACCAAATTCTCCACCAATCTCTGCAACTTCTTTAAAATTCCCCGAGCACAGTGTCATCAGCAAAGAGACTGTGACAACTCCCATTTGTGGTGATTCTTTTTTCTTTTAAATCCAAGCCTTTGCCAAGACCTTCCCCCTTTACTTCTCTTACAAACCCCCTCTATAAATAATAAAACAACCCCCCCGGGGACATCCCCATCCTGTCTAAAGGCCCACTTTTTCTGGGAAAAAATTTCCCTCTTTCCTCATACTCAACTTGAGCCTCACTACCTGTAAAAACCTTCACTGCTTTAGTAACCTACCTCCTACCCAAAACACTTGCAAAATCTGCCACATTGCCCCTATCCCCCCTGTCATACCCCTTTTTTCCAACCCATAAGCCACAAAGACCTTTTACCCTTATCTAAATACGTTCACTTATATTTTTCACTGAAAACCCCCTGGTCCACACACCCCCTCCTTTCCAAAAGCCCTTGTTATCTGCTTTCTATTTCTCTTCTCTTAATTCTTTCAATTATAACTCTACCTACACTTTACCGGTATACTCAACAGACTTACCCCCCTATAATTTTGCACTTTTTTCCCCCTTTCCTTTTACAAAGGAACATGCATGCTCTCTGCCAAATCCCTGGGTTCCTTACCCTTCCATACATTTATTAAAAATTTGGCCCCAAACCCACCCCAAAAAACTAATCCCCCCTTTTTAACTTTCTTCTTTTCCCATCAACCCGCTCCCTTCCCCCCCCTTTTCTTTTTCCCTATGCTCACGAACTTCCCCCCAACTCAAATGCTTCTCACTCCTACAAGATGTTATTCCTCCTTGCCCTATACACGAAATCAAGCTTCCCCATCTTCTCAAAATTTAAAATTCCTCAAAAAAAATTTCCCTCCACTTCCCCTACCTCTAACTCCCATTTTAAAAACCCCTTCCTATTTTTAATGACAAAAAAAATTTGTTCTCTAGGCTTTTTAATTGTTAATCTCATCCAAAAATTTTTCTTTTTTCAAAAAAATTTTTTGATAACACTCACCCACTTTCATTTTCTCTTTTTTACATTGCTCACCACCTCTTAACCTCCTCTTTTTCTCAATATCTTCCCCCCTTGCATCACTTCACTTTGTAAAAACTTCTCTATGCTAACTTTTTTTCCCTTACCTCTTTTACATCCATTTTTCCCCCAATGTCCTCTTCCCCCCTGACCCCCTTTCCTGTAACCCAAACTTCTGGAAACCCAACACTACTTTTTAAAACACCCCCTACCTCTTCGACCCCATTGCCCTTGTCTCATTAGCCCCTCTATCCTCCCAAAAGCGTTTATATTTACCAAAACTGCCCCCTCTTTTTGTTTTTAAACTTCCTCTCTCTTCCCCGATGCTTCTATTTCCTTGTTTTCCCCTTTCCTTTTATCTTTACTACAACTAAAAAGTGATTGATATACTGTGGCCCTCTAAAAAACAGTACACCCTGAAGTTACTCAGCAGTCTTTTACTACCATACAAAAATCCAAAAACTACTGTCATTTCGCCCTACATCATATTTGGTTACTTATTATCCTTTTTCAAAAAATTGTATTACCTATAACAAAACCCCTTTCTATACAAAGTTAAATCAAAGGCCCCCATTATCTTTACCCTGGCCCCCCCAAACTTCCCTACCCCCCTCTCTAAAAGTTTCCCTACTTTTAGCTTCGGGTCCCCTACCACAATTACTCTCTCACTTGGTTAAAAGGCCCCCTATACATTCATTTAACATCCCCCCAAAATCTCTCTTTTTCCCTGCTCCTCTCTTTCCAGGGCATACACGCTTATTATGACCCCCTTCTCGCATCCAACCTTTACTTTAATCCACATAATTCTTGAATTTACCTTCATATTTCTTTTTCCCCTTCCAACGATCTTTAACTTTTTCGCTCCCCCTTTCCCTTTGCCTAACTCTCTCAGATTTCCAGTTTTACCCCATTTATTTCCCCCACTGAACTCTCCTACCCCCTTCAGCTTTGTTTCGCTTGACCCGGACTCCAATTTTTTTTTCATTCATAACTACAATCATCTGTTTCTTGTCATCCGCACTAATCCCCCCAAATTTTAAGCATCCCATTTTTATAAAGTTTTTCTTTTCTTTTTTTTAGAAAATGTTACAGGAAAAGGGGTTAACCCCCTTTGCCCCGGCTTTTAGTCCCTCATCGACACGCAGGCTTAGGGGAAAGATTCTTTTCACTTCCCCATGGACAATGAAGAAATAAAAAAGAACAAGAGGCTTTAGAAAAAGGAGAAAAACCTGATGTATTATATATAATATGCATTGCGTGTTTTAAAAGTGTGACCCAAAATGAAGTAGGATAGCAAGTATCCCTGTTTTCTAGCGTGTTTATGAGACAGAAAAAGAAACCCGCAATCCTACCATAGCAAAACAGTTACAGTTTTTGTTTACAGTCATCTGGCAGGACGGTGTACTTCCCCGGGTGGTTGCTATCTACCAACCTATACCCTTTTAAACCCATCCCCTAAATAGTTAGCCCGTCCATATTTTAAAATTTTTAATACGTTTTCCTCTCTCCATAAAAATTTTTAATCCTTTCCTTTGCGACACTATCCCCCCATGTTTTTAATGTCATCCCCTCCCTGTTCTTCACACTAAGCTCCCTCCATAGACTGAAAAAACCCCTCCAACCCTCCTCATCACCTAAAAACGTTAATTTTAAATTTTCCCAATAAAATTCTATATATGTCTCGAGGTCCCCCACCCAACCTCCCCCCACCACTGCCTATGATTGCAGTGAGCCCAACAGGTTTAAAGATTTACATCCACTCCCTGGAAAGGTACACTCTTCTAGTCTCGCAGCTATTCCTCCTAAAAACGTAATTCAGTCTCCCAACCGCCCCCCCAAAGGGATCACGTACCTAACATCCTCTTAATAAATCCTAAGAGCCACAGACATATTATCCACCCCTCTTGGTCCACATCAGCCACCTGATTACACTATTCCAGTCCCCACCACTATCGCCACCTCTGGCAGTGCACTTAGGAAAAAACAAGATCCTCATGCACAAAATCATTCTTTACCTTTATGGTTTTTTTTCTGCCGGACGCATACAACACTCACAAAAAGACACGACGCTTACCCATACCACCACCCATCCACACGCAAACACCCTCCCCCCCCTCCTCCCTCGCTTCTTCCTCTGCAAAACAAACGGCTCGTCTCCCTAATAAAAATTCCACACCAACCTTTTAGACGGGGCGATGGCAGGGTAATACTCGAAATCCAGCCACCTCCACACCCTACCCTCTTTTTGAAATTGGCTCCTGCAGGAACACAACATCCCACTCTAGATTTATTCAGAAAATTACGAAACCAATCTCTCTTCATACCGCTACATAACCCATTACATTTACAGACATACACCTAAGAGAATGGCCTATTAAAGTTTCCCACCCCTGTCTTCCTTCCAATCACTCTTTACAACTCCAGAGCTTGAATTTACGTTCGAACACCTTCAGATGCTCTCTTTCCCTCCCCCCTTCTCGGTGCCTCCTATCATGGCTAACACCAACACCTACACCACTACCTTCACACTTCACCTCAGTCTGTTTCCCCAGGCCTTTGGCAGGCGTAAAGGAACGTCATCAGAATCTGATTACCGCCCTCTTTCTCGTGACAGTCATGTTTACACATGTCGTGGTCGATGTTACCTATCGATGAACATCCCACCCTCCACCTGAGATTGGTTTAAAAGATTCAATGGACGACTCCAAACCACCACACGTTCCAAATTATCATTCTCAGACTTTCTGGATGCGACGATTCTCCGATGACACCACGCTCAGATGTAACTCCACTCTCTGGCGGTGACAAAGTCTTCACACCTCCACCCAATTCCTCCTCAATCTCAAGAACCCTTCTCCTGTACTTGCAGCTCCTCCTTATCCACAGGCGTCGACCTGATCAGGCAAGCTGGGGCGGGACTTCCAACTCACCGCCAGTCCTGTGTGCCCGATCCACTATCTCCAGCTCCACAAAACACCACCCCCATCCGATTTTGTTCCTCACCTGGCCACCTTTGAAGCAGGGGCTGCGAGCCGTCCCGCACCACAGATCCAGCACATGTCTTCAGCTTGCACAGGTCGCCGCAATGTGATCATACTCACCACATAAGCGGCACGTACCGTTGTCCTGGTACATTACCATTACCTTGCGTCCTTGAAATCTTGCAGTACACATAGGATGGTATTGGGGTGCCTCAAAGTCATTTTGAGGGTGAAAAGAAACCCTCTGGAAAAACCAGCATAGGCTCCCCATGGCCGCCCCCCCCCCAACGTACCAATGTTGAGCAAATGCCACCGTCCCCCTACTTCACAAAAACTTTCCTTTATATCCGCCTCGTCCGCCTCAAAGGGAACGTTGCGTAACCTGATCCACGTATAATGCCGTGAAACACTTATCATTCTTACACTGACAGCTGGGTGACGTTAAGACCACGTCCCGAAAGACCTGGTGACTAACGATTCATAAACCGTTTGCTGATTGTAGTTTTGACGAAATTCGTTGTCCTCACGGTTTCAATGCTTAACACACATAGCAAGTCACTATCTTGTACGCCATATGTCTCCCGGATGAATCTTGGCAATAAACTGACGCAGAACTGGGCGTTTATCGTTCCTTAAGTAGCTCAATGCCTACAGTATTTATATCCTTCGTCTCAGACTAACACGGCCCCACTTGACAATCCACAGTGCACTCTAAGTTGTTAGCCGAGGTGTGACAGCATCCCACTTCACACCACTGCAGCCAGGTAACTGACAAGGGAGCCGCCTACACAACGCAGAGGGTTGCAGAGCACAACCGCACTTTCGACGTGGTCCAGGCTGCGAATGCAAGTTTAATTGTGGTATAGTAAACATGCCTGCCGCCTGCGGTGTCCCGGTGTATGGTTAGCCCGTGATGTTTTCGTTGGTTATACCCCCCCTTTCCCCCCCCCTTTATGTTCAACTACTCTACTGAGTGTTGGTGAGTCACGGTCACGTACCACTTTCCTGTATGCTCAAGGATGAGGACGAGCAGTGAAGAAGTAGCAGCCAACGAGAACACTCACCTGCTCCTCTCTGGTAACTGGCCAAGGTTTATGATACGGCCTGGACATATTCATGTTTTATTCTGACTTCTTCCAATTGGGAAATCAAGACTTTATACATTAAAAGTAATCTCTCACTCCCTCTCTCTCTCTCATATATATATAATATAATATATATATATATATATATATATATATATATATATATATATATATATATAATATATATATATATAATATATAATATATATTATATATATATATATATATAAATAATATATATATACTATATAAAATATATATATATATATATATATATAATAATATATATGAGTGTTATATTCTAGGATCTCCTCTTAATCTTTATGAAAGAAGCCTTATATATTTTAGATGAATACAGAAACAAACATGTATCTCAACTTATATACGAATAATTCTGTATTATTTCTGGCGTTTTTGTTGTATTATTAATATACTTAATTAAAATTTAGTCATTCCGGAGGATCATTAATATTACCCTAACCTCTCTGACCAAAGTTGTTATGCTCTAAAACCAGAAGGAAATAGTTGGTTACAATACTTGTGTGTAACACTCTGGAACATTGTTATTTGTTCTGCTGTTCACAGAATAGCATGAATGTTTGAAGACAAGTTAATTATGCAGCCGATTACAATAACTTGAGTTGAACACCCCTTCCATATATTGAAGACTTTTATATAAAATCTACGAACCCAGATTTCTCCATTTACAGACAACAGTATCTATATGGCTGTGTTGTAATACTATATACTAATTCCATTGATGAAGATGAAATTTGGAGGATATGGAATGCCTTGTAACTTACTGACCTTAGGAAAATGAAAATAAAATGCACTTGAGATGTATTAAACCCAATATAGACTGGGAGACTGTCAACGATAGAAGACCAGGGAGTAAAAGATTTAAACATCATTACAAAAACAAAGGTATAGGATATGACCCAGCTGACAAATTTTCAAATAAAAAAAATTAGTCAAACCGATATTCAAGACAGAAATGTTAGAAGCAAGTTCGTGCAGCAAAACCGAGAAGAGAGCAGGACGGATGCCAGTGGAAAGTAGAGGGAAGACAGGTCAGGCAATGACAGACAGGTGAGTGAAAGCATGTGGAAAACAATTAAACTACACAAACCACCCACAGAATCACCCAGAAAAAACCCTCAATCTCTTCCACCTCATCACCAGTAAACAATAACAAGAAACAAGCCACATCTCACAGTCCGCCTCCCCACAGCAATAATACCGCATCACAAACTCCCACAGTACCCAGCCCTGCCTTCCACAGCTCTCACCAGCACAAGCATCAACCCCACAGAATGCATACGGAAAGGTAGCTGAAGATATGGTACACCAACGCGTATGAATAACACAATGAGTGGAGAGTAGCAAGAACGAATCACTGATCATCTCCGACATCTAGTACTCACGAGACAAAGCTCATGGGGGGTGATAGACGCAATCATCTCGAATGGATTGCAGATCCTGGAAAGACGAACAGAGGGGGAGGAGTTGCAATGCTCAAGAAAAAAAAAAAACAATGGACTTTCGAGGAGATGGGAGGACAGGGGAGAGGGGAGCAGACAAATACTTATAGGAGCACTTCAGAGCAGGGGTCCCAAAAAATGATCGTGATGTACAACCTGGCACTGACAAGCAGGAGACAAGACAAGCGTACAATGACCCGAACAGAACAGATGGTGGACATACTGACCGAGGTGGCACAGGGCCAAAAGTTACACTTCATGGGGATTTCAACACAGGAGACTGAGTGGGAAAACAGGAGCCACATTGGGGACCAGAGGCCTAAGGGTTGGAAGAGTATTGGAAAACGTTATGCACCAACATGTTTGGACACAACCAGCGAGTGAGAGAGGATGAACCATCACAAGGCTGGAACCTCATATTTACCTTGTACAGTTTCAAACAGGAATAATAACACATGAAAGGGCCCTCCACAACACACGGCCAGAGTGGGCGCCTGTAAGAAGAGGGAAATCTAACCAAGGGTCATCCTAGTGCAGTTGCTGTTCAGTATATGTGAATAACATGACGGACATGATTGAAGCTAATGCGAAGAATTCAATCTGATAGGATCAAGTAGGAACTACATGGAGAATTGGGACATAGATGCAATCCTGGGTCCAGCAAACATGGCCCTAGAATTTTAACACCCACCAATGTGCAAAGTCATGAAGATTGGGGAAGGTCAAAGAAGAGACCGCACCAGAGTACAGCTAGAGGCCAAAGACAATCTCACTCAAAGAAAAAGATCTTGGGGTGAATATAATATAGAGCACATCCCCCTGAGGGCACGTTAATCAAATAGACTGACAGCATATGGGTGCCTGGCAAACCTAAGAATAGCATTTCGACACTTAGTGAGGAATCGCTCAAGACTGAACATTGTACGTGAGGCCCATATTGGACTTGCAGCCCAGTTTGGAACCCCAAAACAAAAAAACCCCTATTTTTTTTGGGTCAAAGTTTGCAAGCAAGACTAATCCGGAGATAGGGGGGTAATGTCCTACGAGGAGAGTTAAGGTAAACTGACTTGGCGACATTAAGACAGAGGGTGGGGGGGGGGGGGAAAGACATGATAAAAGACAAAATACAAAATGCTGAGAAAATTGTTAAGGTGGATAAGGACAGGATGTTTCAGGGATGGGACACAGCAACAAGGGGTCACAATTGGTTAATCGAAGACTCACCTAAGTCAACAGAAGTTGTTAGGAATATGTCTTCAGGTCAATGATTGGTCAGAAAGTGGAACAGTCTAGAGAGTAATGTAGTGTAGCCAATATCCATAAAGCTTCATGGAGTTGGGAGAGGGGGGAGTAGATCAGTAGCGACTCAGCAAAGAAAGGGGGCTGGAGCTGTTAATCGACCCTTGCTACCACACAGTTCAACAAAGATAATGCAAAAGCTAGAGGAGCATCCAGGAATAAAAGAAAATGCAATGGATCAGACAAAAGGAAACAAGTGATCATGGTGCGTGACGAGGTTCCAGAGGGGCACCTGTGAAACCGGGTTTCCCACAATATCAGTTAGAGGGTAGTTGTTTGTTCCTGTATATTGTGAATGACATAATTAGAGGATAGATTCAGATGTGTCCCTGTTTGCAGACTATGTGAAGCTAATGCGGAGAATTCAAATACATGAGGATTCAATAGGATGTGAAGGTGTAAGGGCCTTTCAAACCCACAAAGAGTTTTGAAGGAGCTTCCCTCCTGCTTATGAAAAGAAAACATAGGAAAAATAAGTTTATAACAAAGCAAGATAAACAAATTTTTATTGAATATAACAATTATCTTAAAATATAAAAACAAACATGAAATTCGTCCCAAAACTGAAGCAAATTGTGGGAAGATTAAAATTAACACGGCTATTATTACACAAAGGATGCTCTTTCCGAGTCACCGTTGGTATGTGGCAAGCGCAAAGGAATTGCTGGAAGTGTAACGGACGAGGGAGAAAGTAAGGTCACAGTGGTCGTGATTGCTGTGAAAGTCCAGCCCATACGGTTACAATACTTTAAATAGACACATGTGCAACTCATGGGTACTTTATTGAGGAAACGTTTCGCCACACAGTGGCTTTATCATCCCATACAAAGGAGAATCTTGAAGAACAGGAGGCGAATGAGGATCAGTCCCCAACCTTGGATCGATTGGGTCAGTCCATCAATCTTGAATAGAATACGCATACGTGCTGAAAGACATAAAACCGTTGGCAGGATGAGGTGGCAGCAGTCATAGTTCGTGTAACATTTGTTCAATGTTGAAGTAGGTCGTGCCCAAGAATTTAGGCAAGCGAAGATTCCAAGTATTAAGACCCAAGAAGTTGCAGTGTCGACAGGTTTGTAAGATTGAAATTGTTCGAGAACCGACATGTGATAAATTAGACATGTTGATAAATTAGAGTTGCACCAAGTGTCTAATTTATCAACATGTCGGTTCCTGAACCATTCATCACAAACCTGCTCAGACACGCACTTCTTGGGATCTTAATACTTGGGAATTCTTCGCTTGCCAAATCTTGGGCACGACTACTTCAACATTGAACAAATGTTACACGACCTATGGACTAGCTGCACTCTCCTGCCAACGGTTTAAAAAGCTCCTTCCCTCAGCACGGTATGCCGTTTCTATTCAAGATTGATGGACTGACCACATCGACTCAAGGTGGAGGGACTATTACCTCATTCTCCTCCTGTTCTTCAAGATTCTCCTTTGTTGGACTGATGAAGCCACTGTGTGCGAAACGTTTCCCAAGAAATAAAGTTACCCAAGAGTTGCACATGTGTCTAATTTATCCAACATGTCGGTTCTCTGAACCATTCATCCACAATACCTATAAAGGTGTTTCAGACTAGCAGCTTAGGTAAGGGAGCTAGCTTGGTGGCAGTGGTAGTGAACTGAAAATCGGCAATAGAGTATAAAGAACATGTAAGTTTCCCTCAGTGTGTTTGCCGATATAATAGCTCGTCCTGGTGGTAGAGAAAAACAGTTCTCAAATGAGGCCTTTTGACCTGCCAACAGGGAGTGAAAGATCTAAAGCAAATGTGAAGAACAGCAGAGTTCCCAAGATGGCGGCCTTTGATGAGATTATGGACCTGCCAGAAAGGTCTCGTAATGTATTTTGACGTGGAACCAAAGATGAAGGAACAACAGAGTTCCCTAGACGAAAAAATTCTCAGTTTCTGATCTCTTATTAGATCTTGCTGCTCGTCTCGTCCCTCCTGTCACGTGACACAATCATTCAGCAATGAAAAGAAGTAAATAAAAATGAAAATTACGATCCTGACCAAGGAAATTCACATGATAGGTCGAAGGTCTTTATGAGAAATGATGAGACCAAATATTATCCTCTAAACGTATTGTTCACATGTCCGGACAAAGTTAAAATCCTAACAAGAGTAATACTTTTGTCTCTATTAAGTTTAAAAAAAATAAATAACAGAAATAACTAAGATGGGGTTTTATACTTACAGACTTGATGCGAGCAGGGAGTCAAAGTGCCTCAACTCTGCCACAAGGATCCCTTATTGACTCTCACCGCATTGATGATGGGGGGGGGGGTAAAAAGTAACTGCTCACATAATTACCCCTTTTCTGAAACAGGTATACTACCATCTTACTTCCTCCACCAGTCATATCAGTTTTCCACTCCTTATTTAAATGAAACTTTTCCCACACAAGGGACCACAAAAAAGATCTGGATAGGTGCAACCCTGTTCAAAACAGCTAGGCTCCTGAGAGTTTAACCAAGTGCAAAGTGGGGGCCAAAGTCTGCAGACATCCACTCAGTTTTATCAAGATCTTAGGGTGAGTATAATACTGGTGTTATGGATATTCACTGTTAAGTCAAGCACCAGTATGGAACCCACTCCTGGCCAATAAAGAAAAAAAATTTTTCCAAGAAATTAGAGAAAGTGCAAAGGTTTGCAACAAGATATCCTTAAGTAAAGTAGTATGTCGTACGAGGAGAGGTTAATTAATGGAAATCAACCTGATGATACTGAGGACGGGAGGGATAAAAAACATGAGAACGGCATGAAAAATACTGGAGAGGAATTGACAAGGTGGATAGGGACAGAATGTTTCACAGAAGGGACAACAGAACAATGGGGGGGGGGGTTACAACATAGCTTTTTTCCAACACATAATCTTAAGAAAAGAACGAAAAAGCTCAAGGAGCACGGAATGGACCTAGTTGTGACCAGCGATGAGGCCGGTTGCCAGGAGCCGTGATCGATGCCTGCCAACTACCAAATAGGTGACTTACCACACACATACACATACACACACCACACTCCCCTCACACACACACACAGACACACACACACACACACACACACACACACACACACACACACAATTGGCAGCTGAAGACTTTGAATGAAGTTAAAAGAGATGTTAGAGCATTTCTTAGTCTTAGAGTTGTCAGGAAGTGGAATAATCTTGCAAGTGATGTAGTGGAGGCAAGAAACCATGACATTGTTTATAAGACGAAGGTTATGATAAAGCTCATGGAGTAGGGATAGAGAGGACTAGTAGCAAGAATGAAGAGGCGGGGCCAAGACATGTATCGACCCCCAGCAACCACAAATAGGTGAGTACCTTACAGAAACATACAACTACCACCACGACACCCCCCCCACTAAAAAATACAATATGGTATCCCAAAAGGTTAGGAATGGAGAAGCAAGAACTGGGGAATAGCTGGTCTGAGAAAGAATCATGGGCAAAAGGCTCAAGAACACACTGGTACTAGAATGGGAAAAATTACTAAACGAGTTTTACAAACACAATGGGAGAAAATATCTAGAACAGAGGCATAAAAGTGGCGATATGAGCGTGTAGCTGCTGAGGTAAAGATGCAGAGCCTGGCAAAAGAATTAGAAATGCTGAAGTAGGATACAGAGACGACCAATAGGATCAAGAAGCTGGGAATTGGACCATCTGGAACAGCGAGGACAGAAAGGGGGAAGGAGGATAGTACCTTGCAGAAGTGAATCAGGCCATCTAGGACAGCTGGGAGACCATAAGGAAAACAATTGAAAAGATGCTCAAATCGAATCCAGAGATATGGGGGGGGGGGGGGTGGGAGGGAAAAGATTGAAGAAGAGAGTGAGAAGTCACCTATGTTCATGTTCTTCATGAGGCAGAAGGTGGAACCTATGATGAAAGGAGACATGGGAAGGGGATGGGGAGGAGAATTGAGAGTAATAATTGCAATAACAGAAGAGGACATGTTTTCTAGTATTGACAAATTTTCAGAGACTTGGGGGTACTTTGAGGGAAAAATCGCCCAGTTAAACTGAACATTCAAGAGAAAATGGTGGCTAATATGAAAACACTGAGTAGACCTTAGTAGCGAACCAGTGAAGAGGCGGGGCCAGGACTATGAATCGACCGCTGCCAACCATAATTAGGTGAGTACAATAACCAGAAACAAGCCACACTCCACAACCCCAGTCCCCACCTCCGCATAGCACTAAAACTACCATCGTCGCAGCCTTCCATAATAACCCGCCCTAATTTTCAGTAATGCAACAGCCTGTACCAACCCCTCTCCTTCCCAGAATACAGTTACTGGAAAGGAAGCTGAAGTATGTACACCCAACGCAGATGGAATATCAGATAAGAGTGAGGAGTGGCAACCCGGACATAATAGTACTCACAGAGAACGAAATATGAGGGTGATACAGAAGTGATTCTTCCCAACCGGTTATCAGATCTTGAGGAAATCTAGGTAAACAGAGGTAAATGGATTTGCCCCACAGCTCATTAAAAAACCACCAATGAAGTTTTTGAGATGGGAGGACTGGATAGAAGAAGAAGCAGATGAGTACATAGAATACCTCCTTAAATATTCTGTTGAGCTCTTCACATACTTGCTGTTCGCTCACTATGAGCTTCCTCCTTCCTTTCTTAGCCTGATTAGGTCTGGTCCCTGACTGTTGTTTTCTCCTAATTGTGGCTGTATAACAACCTGGTCAGATTGGCTCTAACTCTCTTTATATGAATATTTTGTTTCTGACCCTTTGGTTCATTTCCTGGTTTTTTCTGATCATTTGCCTTCAGTACTTTTTTTTTCCATGCTCTAGCAAACCTGGCTGTGCCTTTTCACATATCCTAGTAAACCACGGGCTCCATTCTGGTCTTCCAATTATTTTTCCTCTTGTCCTTTGGTACGAACTTCCTCTGTTTTTCCTGGCACTTTTCTCGTCAGGTGTTTTACATTTCCTTTAGCTCTGTATCTCACTGTAACCGTCATGCACCCGTACCCTCAGACCAGGGGTCCAAAAGTGATGAGACAAGTTGATGAGTACAATCCGCCACCGAGCGCAGGAGACCATGACAAGAGAGCAACAGGAGCGATGATGGAACACAAGCCGAGGTGGTAAGAAAGGTCAGATGGGTAGGCAATGTTACTAGTCCTGGATTTCAAAAACAAGGAGATTGACTGTGAAACCTGGACCACATGCGGACCAAGAGACGTGGATTGGAGCTAAGATCGGAGGCGGTGCTGTAAAACTTCCATGCTTCCAGCATAAATTCGGACACCAACCAGAGAGAGAGGATATGAAGAACTATTAAGGCTAGACCTCGTGGTTCCCCTTTGAAAAGTTCAGACATAGGGGATATACATAAAAGGACCCTCGCTCAAGTGATCTCATGGTCCTGAGTTCGAATACCATTCTAGTAGTTCTAACAAGTGGAGGAGTGAAACGGCATGAGGACAGGAGAAGCTACACTTCAAGAAAAGGGGACTACATAGGCATGTGGCAATTCCTATATGAGGTACAATGGGAAACAGAGCTAAAGGAGAAGACAGTAATTAAATGACGGAACATGTGACCACAAAGTGCACGGGAGAAGAGAAGAAGCTCCTACCAAGGGACAACAGAAACATTGGACTCCATTGTTTACTCGGAGATGAGGAGAGATTAAAGCCAAGTCGTGTGCTAAAACTGGAAAAAGTACTGAAGGTAAATGACTCAGAAAAATAAGGAACTGAGTCAAAGAGCCAAAAACGAATATTCATGAATAAGGAGATGGACCCAGCGGCAATATGAGAACGACATAACATCAAAAGCCAATTCAAGGTTGTTATGCAGCTACATTAGGAGGAAAACAACAGTCAAGGACCAAGTAATCAAGCTAAGGAAGGAAGGAGAGGAACTCATAGGGAGCGACCATGAAGTATACGATGAGCTCAGCTCAATATTTAAGGCTATATTCACGCACACTGTACACAACCGAGGAGGACGCGAAGAAACATCTAGGCAAACTAGATACCTCGAAGGCGGTGGGCCCTGATAAGGTCTCTCCTTGGGTTCTGAGAAAAGGAACAGACGCACTGTGTACGCCGCTGACAACAATCTTTAATAAATCTATTGAAATAGGAGAACTGCTTCAGGTATGGAAGACAGCAAATGTAGTCCCTTTTTTTAAGAAAGGAGACAGACAAGCAGCAGTGAACTACAGACCATTGTCACTGACTTGTACATTACGTAAAGTCATGAAGAAGAGTATCAGGAGAAGAGTGGTGGAGCATCTAGAAAGGAATGGGATAAAACAGGACAACCAGCAAGGCTTCAATGATGGAAAATCCTGTATCTGGAGTTTATCTGGAGAGAGTTCCGGGGGTCAACGCCCCCGCGGTCCGGTCTGTGACCAGGCCTCCTTAGGTCAGTGTCCCAGGATGCGACCCACACCAGTCGACTAACACCCAGGTACCCATTTTACTGATGGGGAACATAGACAACAGGTGGAAAGAAACACGTCCAATGTTTCTACTCTGGCTGGGAATCGAACCCAGGCCCTCACCGTGTGAAGCGAGAGCGTTAACCACCAGGCCACCTTCTGGAGTTCTACGAGAAGTAAAACAGAAGAGAGAGGGATGGGTAGACTGCATCTTCTTTTATTGCAAGAAGACTTTGTAGACAATAGCACACAAGAGACTGGTTGAAAAGCTATAGAAACAGGCACAAAAAAACAGGGAAAATATTGCACTGGATCAGGGTATACCTAAAAGGAAGGAAACAAAGTGTGTTGGTACGTGGTTAAGCGTTAGAGTGGCGCATGTGTCGAGTGGGGTTTCACAAGGGTCAGTCCTAGGCCCGGTGTTGTTTCCAGAATGTGAATGACATGACAGGAAGACTAGATACAGAGGCGACCCTGTTTGCAGGCGGTGTGAAGCTAATGAAGGGAATACAAGTGTGCGAGGATCGAGTAAGCCAACAAGGAGATTTGGACAGGCTGCAAGCCTGGTTCGGCAAATAGCTCTTGCAGTTTAATAATACCAACAAGTGCAAAGTCATGAAGTTTGGGGTAGGACAAAGAAGACCGCAAAAGGAGTATAGTCTAGGAGGTAAAAGCTGCAAAACTCCCCTTAAGGAAAACGATCTTGAGGTGAGCCTCATACCAAACACATCTGAGGCGCACATAAACCCAAAAAACGACTGCAGCATATGGGCGCCTGCAAACCTAAGAGCAGCATCCGACATCTAAATAAGGAATCATTCAGGACCCTGTATATTGTGTACAAGGGCCCATATTGGAGTACGCGGCACCAGTTTGAAACCTCACCTAGCCAAGCATGTAAGAAACTAAGAAAGTGCAAAGGTTTGCTAAGGAGTATGTCTTACGGGGAAAGGGTTTAAGGGAAATCGACCTGACGACACGGGAAGACAGGAAGATAGGAGGGATGGATAACAACATATAAAATACTGAGAGGAATCGACAAGGGGCAGAGGAAGATGTTCCCAGAGATGGGACACAGCAACAAGGGGTCACAGTTGGAAGTTGAAGACTGAGATGAATCATAGGGATGTTAGAAAGTATTTCTTCAGCCACAGATACACAAATAACCCGCACATAAAAGAGAGAAGCTTACGACGACGTTTCGGTCCGACTTGGACCATTGACAAAGTCACACAAACCAAGGTGGAGCAGGACGGCTAAATATAGGCAGGAAGAGGTGGTTGGGTAGTAGTAGTAGTAGTAGTACAAGAATTGTATATAAAAACCGCAAGATGAATTAAGACCATGCACAACACCCGGGCATCCCCATCGTAGACGTATCGCCATCCAGCCAGCCACTGGATGGCGAAACGTCCACAACAAAGACAACCAGACGCCGCACATGTTCCCAATTTCAACAGTATTTGAAGTAGTAGTAAAGAAGAAGAGGTAGTAGAAGTGGGAAATAAGGAAGACGAGCCATCAAATAGAAAGGAAGGGAAGAAACTGCAAGAGAGCTAGATCCCCCACAGGGGGAGAGCAAGCGCACAAGGTGCGTGAAAGGGAATTGGTGAAATAAATAAATAAAGAAGGAACAGAAACACGAGACAGGAGAAGAAAGACAACCCAAGGAGAAAAGGAAAGAGGAAAGGGGAAGAGAAGAAGAAGAAAAAGAAAAAAGAAAAAATGAGGATTCAGGTCAAGTCACGGGTTTTTCTGAAGTTTGGAGCATTTTACAATGTAGTGGGAGAGGAAGGCATCTACAGAGACGAAGCCAGGAAAGTTGTGTATTAGAGAGTTTCAACTAGACGCGACTGTTCGAGTTGGAAGTAGGGAAGACAGTTTTAGCAGAAGACCAGCAATAGGATGGCTAAGATCCTGACGTGACAAAAAAAAGAGCATTGTTAGTGTCGGCAAAACAAACCCACTATTTTTGTGCTCTCTAAGTCTGTCAGAAAGAGATCGACCATTTCTTCTCCGAAGTATTGAAGAGGACAGGAGGAGCAAGAAATAGAGTAGACACCAGGAACATCTGAAAGGGGGAGGAGAGGTATGAACGAGATTAGTGCGAAGAGTGTTAGCCCTGGCGAAGGTAAGCTTGATGTCTAAGGACGGAGAGAATTGTTGAATTAAAAGCCCGGGAAATGTAGGGAAGGCAGAGGATAGATGAGTTCTCATGATAAGAGTTTGGGAGAGAAAAAATTGCTTTAGCACGGGGAAGGGCAGAGTCTATGAAATGGGAAGGTAGCCAAGACGGAGAACGAATTATGAAGAGTGGAAATTTCTGCTGGAAGAACTGAGGATCACAAAAGCGGAGGGCACGGAAAAGAGGGAGATAAGAACACTTTTCCTTGACAGGGAAGCATGATAGGAAAAGTAGTGAATGTACAAGCCACTGGCATAGTTAACGGTAAACGGAAAATGAAAACCTGATCTGACGGGGACATGGACATAAAGGGAAAAGGGAAGCAAGGAATTAGATTCCCATTCAGCTTTAAACTTAAGGAAGGGCAAGATATAAAGCTTCAAGAAAATTGGATGAGACTGGAGTCATAGGCCACAGAGCAAAGATGTCATCCACATAGCAGAGCCAGAGTGAAGGTTGCACATCGAGGTAGGAAGAAGACAGTCTCGAAGTATTCCATGTAAAGATTAGCAAGGACAGGAGAAGAGGAGAGCCCATAGCGACACCGAAGTTTGAGAATAAAATTTCCCTTGGAAGGAAAAGGAGTTAGAGTCCACACAGAGGCGGGTCAATCAAGAAAGACACAGGGGATAGGGAGATGAAGAAACCCTTCATGGGCCTTCTCTCGAAGGGAAAACCCAAGACATCATCAAGAGGGACATTGGTGAATAGGGACTCAACGTCAAGACTAAGCATCTTACAGGTCGGGAGAGAGCGAACCCGTTCAATGAAGTCTTGAGAGTGACGGAGGTGGGCAGGAGAAAAAGTACCAAGAAAGGGAGTGAGGGTTTTGGCCAACGAGCGTCCGGTTGTCTTTGTTGTGGACGTTCGCCATCCGTGCTGCTGGGTGGCGAAACGTCTACGATGGGGTACCCGGTGTTGTGCATGTGTCCCTTTAAATTTTATCTTGTCGGTATTATATACAATTCTTGTACTACTACTACTACTACTACTACTACTACTACCACCACCTCTTCCTGCCTATATATAGCCGTCCTGCTCCAACTCTGGTTAGTGTGACTTTGTCAGTGGTCCAAGTCGGACCGAAACGCCGTCGTAAGCTTCTCTCTTTTATTTTGCGGGTTATTGTGCATCGTTTCCAGTCACGGTATTGTGCCTTTTTTTCTTATTCAGCCACAAAGTTGTCAGAAAGTGGAATAGTCTGGGAAGTGATGTAGTGGAGGCAGGAACCATACACAGGTGTAAGAAGAGGTGTGATAAAGCTCATGGAGCGGGAAGAGTGATAATAAAGAAGCGGGACCAGGAGCTGCGACTCGACCCCTGCAACCACAACCAGGTGAGGTGGTGCGGCACAACACAAAACCCCAAACACCACACACACACACACACCCCAAAACACACACACACACACCACACCAAAACACACACACACACAAACACACAACATAACGCCACCACATACAACACACACCAAAACACACACATATATAACCAACCACATACACACACATACACATACACACACACATACATACACAACAAAAATACACATCACACACACACACCACACAAAAACCACACACACACACACACACAACAACACCAAAAAACACACACCAAACACACACACGACTCAAGCAACAGGCCTAGTGTCAATTAATATTGCCAGGGCTAAATGGTAACTAACAAACACCCACCACACAACGCACACACACACAACACACACACACACAACGTACCATATGCAAAAAGGCCAGTGCTAATTAATAGTGCCTAGGTCAAATGGAATAAAACAAACAACACAACACACCACACACACACACACACACACACACACAACACACACACATACACACACGCAACACACACACCCGCAACACATATACACACACCCATACAAAACACCCACACACATACAAACACACACAACATACACATTACACACACATACACTTACACATACACACAACTACACCACACCACACACACATACACACACACACACACACGTACTCATAGGCAACAGGCCCTAGTGTTAATGATATGTGCCTAGGACAAAATGGTAAACTAAAACCATACACGCACACACACACGCGCGCGCGCGCACACACCACACACACACACACACACACACACACAACACACACACACCACACACACACACACACCACGCATACATCACACCACACACGCATACACCGCAAAAAACACAATAACACACCATACACACACCACACATACACAATTCACATATACACTCACAAACACACTCACACACACACACACACCCACACACACACTCACACACACACCCACACACACATAACACATACACACACCACACACACACACTAAACACATACACACACACAACACACACACATACACATACACACACTCACACACACCACACCACACACACACACACGGGGCCAGGGGAGCTAAGACTCGACCCCTGCAAACCAAAAATAGGTAGTACACACACCACACACACACACACACACACACAACACACACACACACACACACACACAACAGGAACAAGCACTTGTAAGCTGTAGTACACACGCAAACACACAACATACACAGGATTTCACACCGTCCTGTGAAACTTGACCATTGAACCTCGCTTCCTTCTCTCTCCTGTTCCTCCTCTCCCATCTTCCCTCTAACATAATCTCTTACCTCAAACACTCCCCCTCTAACATCTCTCCCCTCCATAATCTCTCCCCTCTCCCTTTCACCATCTCTCTCCCCTCCTCGCCTCCATCTCCCCCTTGCCTCTCTCTCCCCTCCTCGCTCTTCCCATCTCCCCCTCTTTACCCTTTCTCACTCTCTCACCCCTCTCCCCTTTCTCTTTGGCCTTCTCTCACTCTCCCTTTTCTCCCTCCGTCTCTCTCTCCCTCCCTCTCTCCCTATCTCTCTCTCCCTCTCTCTCTCTCTCTCTCTCTTGCTCTCACTCTTCCCCATTTTCCTTCTAACTTCCCCCTCTCATTACCCTTCCCTTCACTCTCTCTACCCTCTCTCTCTCACTCTTCTCTCCCCCCTCCTCTCTCATCTCTCTTCCCCTTCTTCTTCCCTCTCGCTCTCCTCTCCGACTCTTGTATCTCTCTTCCCCATCCCTTCTAACTCTCCCCTCTCCTACCTTCCCTTCTCTTCTCTCCCTCTCTCTCCTCTCACTCTCACTCTCTCTTCCCCTTTTTCCTTATTCCATATCCCCTCCCCTCTCTCTACCTTCCTTCTCTCTCTCTCTCTCTCTCTCTCTCTCTCTCTCTTCTCTCTCTCTCTATCTCTTCTCCATTTTTTTCCCTCTCACTCTCCCCCTCTCCTTACACTTCCCCCTTCTCTCTCTTTCCCCTCTCACACTTCTCTCCCCTTTCCCTTCTACTCTTCCCTCTCTCTACTCCTTCTACCTTTCCTTCTCTCTTCTCTCACAAAAACAAAATAATGGGTGGAGACACGCAGGAACAAAGGATCAGATGAGAATGGTTCTGGTAGGGAGGAGTGATGGAGAGCAGTGGAAAAGGATGGAACAGGTGGGGAAGAAATTTAGGAGAGCTTTTCTGAAAAAATGGAGAAAGAGCTCTCTGTGAAATGGAAAAGAGGTTGGAGAAGCTGACAAAGAATTGGGAGGCACAAGTCGAAACTGCAGTAGCCAGGGATAAGGGTCCTAGAAGTTGAGATAAATAGGCTGAAACGAGTTTACAGGGGCAGTGACCAGAGAAGACACCGATGTGAAGCTGCGGAGGCGAACAGGACGAAGGAATTATGAATTATGTAAGTCATTTCAGCTGCAAGGAGGCCAAGAAGTGAAAGGGAAAGAAGAACAGCTGGTTGCAGATGGAGAGGGTGATTGGTCGAATCGAGGCACAACCATGTATCAGAGCCCTGGAAAATCAAGGGAACACCAAGGGAGAAATGACCAATAAGGCAGGATCCAGAGTCACAGAGGGTGAGGCAATGGAGAGGAAAGGGCAAAATCAGTGGTTTATCCATGGGCTTCAGGAGAGTGAGGAAAGGACAAATATGAAAGGCGCAGGTAGAAAAAAAGGAGATGAGAAAATCGTCCGGAACTAGGTGAAGAGATGGACAGAGATTTGTAATGTTCAGAGGAATGGGGGGTACTAGAAGGGGAGAAACCGACCAATCAAGCTGATTCTCTGACGGAAACAGTGCGGAACAGGAATCCTCCAAGAGAAACCACGGATTGAAATATCGGAGAGTACAAGAGGGTGTTCCCTAGACAGAAGACAGAACAAAAATCAGAACGACAGCAGGCTGAGGGAAGGAGGACAAAAAGCGAAAAGGAGCTAGGAAGAGAGACAAGGTGGAAACCAGCAGAGGTCAGTCAGAGCAGACAGAACAGCAAGGGCAAGCACACACAAAAACTATGCAGAACCATACAACCTTCACACCATCCCAACACACCACTACAGTCCATACCAACACCTCCACCATACACCGAGCTATAGACATCCACGTATGCCACCAGGTCTCCCACCCTCACAGGCCCCCAAACCACAGTGTTGGAAAGGATGCTGAAGGTATAGGTTACACAAACGACTGAATGAATACAAAATAAGTGGGAGGAGTGGCATGAAAGGAGTCAAAAAGCATCAACGGCATCATAGCTCTCACAGATACCAAGCTTACAGGTATGATAAACAGATGCCATCTTTCCAAGGGATACCCCCACATCCCCCCTGAGGAATGACGAGATGGAACAGGAGGGGGTGGAGGAGTGGCATTGCTGAATCAAATTCGTGGAATTTTTGTGAGCTGGAGAGAGGAGACAGCGGAAAAAAGTGATTAATAGCGGGAACGCTTCACTTGGAGGTCCCAAGGTGGTAATAGCAGTGACTGTATACCCACCGCAGAACAGAGAGGACAAGGCAATGAGTACGTCGAGAGCAATAGAGCGATGGTTGACACATGGCTAGAGTGGCCAGAAGAAGCTATGATGCAGGGCAAGTCTGATCATGGGTCGACTTTACCACAAGGAGATCGATTGGAGAACTTGACCCACTGGGGGGCCAGATACATGGAGGGCTAAGATGATGGAGGTGGTACTGGAAAAACTTCATGTGCCAAACACGTAAGGGACACTACAAGAGAGAGAGGAGAGGATGAACCAGCAAGTGCAGATATCGAGGACATCACATATGAAAGACCCATGGGCCAGTGACCATGTGGTTTTAAGCTTCGAATACACAGTAGAGCTACAAGTGGAGGGAGAAGCAGAAGGCCAGGACGAATGAAGCCAAATTAAAGAAAGGGGACTACATAGGAATGAGGAACTTCCTGACACGGGGTTCAGTGGGACAGAGAAATGGCAGGGAAGCCAGTTAATGAGATGTGGAATATGTAGCAACAAAAATGCAAGGAGGCTGAGGAGAGGTTTGTACCAGGTAACAGGTACAATGAAAAAGCTAGGATGAGCCCATGGTTTACCCAAGGTGCAGGTGGCAAAACCAATGTGCACAGGGTCATGGAAGAAATAGTAGAAGGCAAAGACCGGAGAATAAGGAGAGCAGTCGTTGAGCAGGAAAACGAATATGCACAGATAAGAAGGAGGCCAAAGACAAATAGGAAAATGACATAGCAGCGAAAGCCATATCTGACCCGAAACTGTTGTACAGCCACATCAGGGAGGAAGAAACAACTAGACAAGGACAGGTAATCAGGCTAAGGAAGGAAGGAGGAGAGACAAAAGAAATGGACCGTGATGTAGTATGTGAGGAACTCAACAAGAGATTCAAAGAAGTGTGCACAGAGGAGACAGAAGGGGTCCAGAAAGACGGCGAGGTGGGGCCACACACATGTGCTGGAACATGCACACAACCGTGGAAGAAGTGAAGAGGTTCTGAGTGAGCTCGATCCTCAAAGGCAATGGGGCCAGATAAATCTCCCCATGGGTATTGAGAGAGGAGCCATAGCCTATGTGTACCCCTAACAACAATATTCAATACATCTATCGAAACAGCGGGATTGCCTGAGGCATGGAAGACAGCAAATGTAGTCCCCACTCTTTATTAAAGGGACAGACATGAAGCATTAAATACAGACAGTGTCACTGACATGTATAGTATGCAAATCCTGGAGAAGATTATCAGGAGAAGAGTGGTGGAAAACTAGAAAAGGAATTATCCTCATAACAGCATCAAAACATGGTTTCAGGGACGGGAGAATCTGTGTCACAAACCTGACTAGGTTCTATGACATGGTGACAGCAGTAAGACATAGAGAGAGAGGAGGTGGGTTGGATTGAATGGACTTCTTGGCTTGCAAAAGAAGGCGTTTGACACAGTTCCACACAAGAGATTGTGCAAAAACTGGAAGGACCATGCCCCCCAGGGATAACAGGAAGGCATACAATGGATCAGCGGAATACTTGACAGGAAAAACTGCAGCGAGTCATGGTACGTGGCGAGGTGTCAGAGTGGGCACCTGTGACCGCGGGGTCCAAGGGGTCAGTCCTTGGTACAGTGCTGTTTCAGTATTTGTGATCGACATGACGAAGGATTAGACTTGAGGTGTAAACTGTTTGCCAGATGAGTGAAGTGATGGAATGAAGTATTCACTCGATCGAAGACCAGGCGAACTACAAAGGGATCTGGACAGGCTGCAGACCTGTGGTCCAGCAATTGGCTCTGGAATTCATCCACCAAGTGCAAAGTCATGAAGATTGGGGAAGGGCCCCCCGACCGCGCCCCCCGACGGAGAGTTACAGTTCTAGGGGGCCAAGAGACTACAAACCTCACTCAAGGTAAAAGATCTTGGGGTGAGTAAACACCAGGCACCATCTCCTGAAGGGCGCACATCAACAAAAAACTGCTGCAGCATATGGGCGCCTAGCAAACCCTCAGAAAGCATTCCGACATCTTATAAGGGATCCATTAGGGACCCTGTACACCGTGTACGTTAGGCCATATTGGAGTATGCGGCAAAGTTTGGAACCCACCTAGTCAAGCACGTAAGAAACTAGCGAAAGTGGCAACGGATTGCAACAAGACTATAGTCCAGAGAGCTAAGAGGATGTTCCTACGAGGGAGAGGTTAAGGGAAATCAACTGACGACACTGGAGGACAGGAGGATAGGTGGGGAGGGGACATGATAACGACATACAAAATACTGAGAGAATTGACAAGGTGGACAAAGACAGGATGTTACAGAGAGTGGACACGTACAAGGGGAACAGTTGAGCTGAGACACAGATGAATCACAGGGATGTTAGGAAGTATTGCTTCAAGCACAGAGTAGTCAGTAAGTGGCATAGTTTGGGAAGCGATGTAGTGGAGGCAGGATCCATACATAGTCTTTTAAGCGAGGAATGATATAGCTCACGGCTCAGGGAGATTGACCTAGTAGCGAATCAGTGAAGAGGCGGGGCAAGGAGCTCGGATCCGCCCCCCCGCAACCTCAACTAGGTGAGTACAATAGGTGAGTTACACCACACATACCACACACAACACACAATACACACACACACACAAAATACCACACATCCACACAATCACACACACTCCACACACACACTCACACACACTCACGCACACAACACACACACACACACACCCACACACACACAACACACACACACACACCCCACCCCACACTCATATGCAACAGGCCTAGTGTCTAATTGACATGTGCCTAGGACAAAATGGTAACTAACACACAACACACACAGACACAACACACACCACACACACACACACACACACACAACACACCACACACACACACACACACACACACACACACACACACACATATATGCACAGGCCTAGTGTCTAATTGACATGGGCCTAGGACAAAATGGTAAACTAACAAACAACACACACACACACTCACACACACTAATATGCAACAGGTAGTGTCTAATTGAATGTGACTAGGACAAAATTGCGTAAACTAACACACACACACCACACACACACACCACACACACACACACACACACACACACACACACTCCCACATACACACGCCACTCTCCTCACACACACACACACACATACACACACACACACACACACACACCCACCACCCCCACCCCCCCCCCAAGGGTAACAGGATAATTAAAAAGCCCAGGATGAGCCATGTTTACCCAAAGGTGCAGGGAGGCAAAAACAAGTGTGCTAGGATGGAAGAAAATATAGAAGGCAAAAGACCCAGGGGAATAAGGAGAACAGTGTAGAGCAGAAACGGAATATGCACAGATAGAGGGGGCCCAAAGACAATATGAAATTGACTTGCAGCGAAACAAATCTGACCGAAATGTTTGTACAGCCACATCAGGAGGGAAAACAACAGTCAAGGACCCAGGGCAAATCAGGCTAAGGAAGAAGGAGGTGAGACAACTAGAAATGGACCGTGAAGTATGTGAAGAAACTCAACAGGATTCAAGAATGTGTTCAACAGAGGAGACAGAAGGGACTCCAGAAAACGACGGAGAGGTGGGCACACACAAGTGCTGGACACAGTGACACAACGAGGATAGAAGTGAAGAGGCTTCGGAGTGAGGCTAGATACCTCAAGGGCATTGGGGCCAGATATCATCTATCATGGGTTTGAGAGAGGGAGCAGAGGCGCTATGTGTACCTAACAACCAATATTCAATACTAAATTATCGAAACAGGGAGATTGCCTGAGGCAGGGAAGACAGCCAATGTAGTCCAATCTTTAAAAAAGGACGACTGACATGATGCATAACTACAGACCAGTGTCACTGACATGTATAGTATGCAAAAACATGGGTGAAGATTATCAGGAGAAGAGTGGGGGAACACCTAGAAAGGAATGATCTCATCACAGCAGCCAACATGGTTTCAGGGACGGGAAACATGTGTCACAAAACTACTGGAGTTCTATGGACATGGTGACAGCAGTAAGACAAGTGAGGAGAGGGGTGGGCTGGATTGCATTTTTCTTGGATGCAAGAAGGAGTGTTTGACAACAGTTCCACACAAGAGATTGGTGCAAAAACTGGAGGACAAGCAGGGATAACAGGGAAGGCACTACAATGGATCAGGGACTACTTGTCAGGAGACGCAGCGAGTCATGGTACGTGGCGAGGTGTCAGAGTGGGCCACCTGTGACCAGCGGGTCCCAGCTGGGGTCAGTCCTAGGACCATGGCTGTTTCTGGGTATTTGTGAACGACATGACGGAAGGAATAGACTTGAGGTGTCCTGTTTGCAGATGGACGTGAAGTTGATGAGAGAATTCACTCGATCGAAGACCAGGCAGAACTACAAAGGGATCTGGACAGGCTGCAGACTGGTCCAGCAATTGGCTCCTGGAGTTCAATCCACCAGGTGCAAAGTCATGAAGATTACGGAAAGGCAAAGAAGGCGCAGTACGGGTACGTCTAGGGGGTCAGAGACTACAAACTCACTTTTCAAGGAAAAAGATCTTTGGGGTGATGTATAACACAGGCACATCTCCTGAAGCTCACATCAACCAAATACTGCTGCGCATATGGCGCCTAGCAAACCTCAGAACAGCATTCCGACATCTTATAAGGATCATTCAGGACCCTGTACACCGTGTACGTAGGCCCCATATTGGGGAGTATGCGGCACAAGTTTGGAAGCACATACCTAGCAAGCACGTAAAGTAAAAACTAGCGAAAGTGCATAAGGGTTTGCAACAAGCTAGTCCAAGAAGCTAAGAGGTATGTCCTACGCGGACGAGGTTTAAGGGGAAATCAACCTGACGACACTGGAGGACAGGAGAGATAGGGGGGACATGATAAACGACATACAAATACTGAGAGAGAATTGGACAAGGTGGACTGTGTCCAGAGATTGGACACAGTAACTAGGGGCACAGTTATGGAAGCTGAACACACCCAGATGAATCTCAGGGAATGTTAGAAGTATTTCTGCAGCCACAGAGTAGTCAGTAAGTGGAAATAGTTGGGAAGCGGAATGTAGTGGAGGCAGGATCATATTTAGCTTTAAGCATGAGGTATGATAAGCTCACGGCTCAGGCGAGAGTGACCAGTAGCGATCAGTGAAGAGGCGGGGCCAGGAGGGCTCTCTCTCGGACACGACCCCCGCAACTCAACTAGGTGAGTACAACTAGGTGAGTACACATACACCACACACACCACCAACACACCACTCCATGCAACAGCATGTGTTAATTGACATGTGCCTAGGACAAAATTCAAATCAAATTCAAAGTTAATTCTCTATAAGGTTACTTAATGCTGAGTTTACAGAATTTGGTTATGTGGGTTTACATGTAGTAAAATAATGATTAAAGAGGGTGTACCATTTGAACACCTAGCATGGCTAGCATTTCGGGCTGACCTAGATTAATTCTGAATTAAATATTAAAAATTATGAGGTAAGTTGGTATTATGGCTAAGTGACTAAATACTTGTTTGTGAGTAGTTGCAATGTGAATGCTTTTGTTTTGGCACAGTACTTAGTTCAGTATTGGATTATCACAGGATTCTTATATTAAGATTAAGATTAATATTCTGTTTATGGTCCAAATGGGTCAGTGTAGAGTGTAAGTGTGAACCACCACGAGTGTAGCAGGGATGATAAAGTATGTTTTCTAATGGTAGTTTTGAAGGTGATGAGTGTGTCTGCACGTCTATAGTTCTCAGGTAGGGTGTTCCAGATTTAGGGCCTTTGACCTCATACATTGAATTTTTGTAAAGGTTTGTCGGACACTGGGAATGTCGTAGAGATGTTTGTTTCTGGTGTTATGCGTGGGTTCTGTCAAACTATCAAGGAAAAGCGTTTTAGGTCAAGGTTGATATTGGAGTTTAAGGTCCTGAATTTAGATTGCCAAGTAAGTTTGGATGTACTGACGGGGGTAAGTTTAGTTGAAGATGGGGGGTTGTTTTGCCAGGGATGGGATTTGTGATTATTCTTACTGCACTTTTTTTTGGGTTTTATTGGCTTTGGGTGTGTTGCTGCGTTGATCCCCAAGCACAAATAGCATAGGTGGGGTTTGGTAAATAGTGAGTGGTATAGTTTTGGGAAGGGCATTTTGCGGCACGAGTATCGTATCTTGGAGAGTACCCCAACCTTTTTTGGATATTTTTTTGGTTATGTGTTGGATATGGGTGCTGAAATTCAGGTTGTGTCAAGGTATAGGCTGGAATTTGCCCTCATTATGTTTGGTTTAGAGTTTGCCCCGATCTTAAGAATTTGTGCATCTCCTGCTCTGCTCCCAAATAAAAAAGGGGTTTTTTGTCAGGAAGTTTAATTTTATTGGCTGTCATCCAATCGATATTTTGATCACCCTGTTAAAAAGTGTTGATGGTGGCATGATTAGGGTGAGAATGACTAAGTGGTGTCGTCAAAAAAGAAAAGGGTTTCAGGTTTTGGGGACTTCGGAAATCATTGATGTAAATGGGGAAAGAGCGGGGGCCCAAAGGGACACTTCCCTAGGGAACTCCAGTTAAAGGGGCCCTTTTTTTGTTGATCTTTTCTTTAATGAAACTAACACACAACAACCACCACACACACCACACACACACCACAAACACACCAAAACACACACACACACACACCCACACACACAACACACAATATATATATAAAACACACACATACACACACACACATAACACACAAACACACACACACACACACACAAAACCCACCACGTACCATATGCAACGGGCCTAGAGTCTAATTGAATTGCCTGGACAAAAGGAACTAACACACACACACACACACACACAACACAACACCCCCACAACACACACACAACAACACACACACACACACACACACCACACACACTTTTGTGTACGAATTTAAAAACAATTATATAAAAAAACAAATTCTTGTTTCGAGAGGTGTTTTCCTGTGTATGTATAAATGTAGTATGCATTTAATTTTTTTTGCATGAATGTAGGTACAATTACATGCTTGTTTGCAGTATGTAAACATTTTTGCTATTTATTGTTTAATTTATATTCAAATACAAATGTGTTGCGTAAAAGTGTATTCATTGTATGCACTTTTATGGTCTTTTTATACAATTGATGTGTATACTATTTTTGCCGCTGCCGCCCCCACCCCCACCACGGCCACCACCGCCACCACCACCCCCGCACCCCACAAAACCCCCGCCACCACCGCCACCACCACCACCGGCCCCACCACCGCCACCACCCCCACCACCACCCCACCGCCACCCCCGCCCCACCACCACCGCCCCACCGCCACCACCACCACCGCCACCACCCCCACCGCCCCCCCACCACCACCGTCCCACCACCCCACCGCCCCCACCACCGCCACCACCCCGCCACCACCCCACCGCCCCACCACCACCACCGCCACCACCCCCACCACCACCAAACCCCCCACCACCACCACCCCCCGCCACCCCACCCCGCCCCCACCCCCACCACCACCACCCCACCACCCCCACCCCCCCCGCCACCACCCCCCACCACCCCCCACCGCCACCCCCGCCACCACCGCCCCCCCCCACCCCCGCCACCCCCCCGGCCCCCCCCGGGCCCCCCACCCCCCACCCCCCCGCCCCCCACCACCACCCCCACCACCCACCACCCCAAAACCCCCGCCGCCACCCTCACCGCCGCCACCCCCGCCACCCCCACCGCCGCCACCACCACCACCACCACCCCCACCACCACAACCACCGCCGCCCCCACCCCGCCATTTCCGCCGCACCCCCCCCCCGCCCCACCATCGCCACCCCCATCACGCCACCACCGCCCCCACCCCGCCCCACCGCCCCACCCCCCACCGCCCCCACCCCACCCCCGCCACCACCGCCGCCACCACCCCCCGCCACCGCCGCCCCCGCCGCCACCCCCACCACCACCCCCAAAACCACCACCACCACCGCCCCCCACCCCGCCGCCCCCGCCCCCACCACCGCCGCCCACCAACCACCAACCAACCCCCGCCCCCCCTCCACCCCCACCAAACCCACCCCCACTACCCCAACCCCCACCGCCACCACCCCGTCACCGCCGCCACCCCCACCACCGCTGCCACCCCCGCCGCCACCCCCACCGCCCCCCCGCCCCCCCCCGCCGCCACTACCACACCACCATCATACCACCGCCGCCACCGCCCCCCCGCCCCCACCATCACCCCCAACACCACCACAGCCACACTACCCCGACGCCACCGCCCCCCACCGCCGCCCCCCACCACCACCACCACCACCACCACTACCCCGAGCCACCCCCCCCCGCCCACCAGCCGCCACTACCCACCACCCTCACTACCCGCCGCCACCGCCCCCCGCCACCATCACCACCACACCCCACAGCCACCACTACCACCGACGCCACCGCCGCCCCGCCCCGCCACCACCCAACCACCACCCCCACCACCACACCACCGACCCACCCCCGCCACCGCCACCACCGCCCCCACCCACCACCACCACCACCCCCCCACCCCTACCCGCGCCACCCGCCCCGCCACCACCCCCACCGCAGCCACCACCACCATACCCCCGACCCCCCCGCCGCCGCCGCCACTACCACCCCCACCACCCTACCCCCAACGCCACCCCCGCCACGCCGCCCATGGCCCCCAAACCCCACCAAACCCCCACCACCACCACCACCACCACCGCCACCACCAAAAATAGGTAAAAGAAGAGACGATAAAGCTCTCGTAGGGAAATAGACAAAAGTAGACCGGAAACTCCTATCGAAAAGGAGGGGCCCCTTTTTCAACCCCCCGAATGGGTTTCAAAGATTATTTGTATATATATAATTATTTCCTTTTCATTTAATTTTTTTTTGCTTTTTTTGCGATAATACTAAAAAGAAATGTATTGCTTTATATTGTTTTGATGTGCTTCTTGTTAGGGGAGTGTAACCCAATATTGCTCATTTTAAGTCTTGATTGTCTAACTACTGTAATTATCGCTTTTGGCTCGTTAGACTCCAGCTTCTGAGCTGCATTTCCACGGAGCTATCACGGGATGGGGGGGGGGTGTCCTCATCTCACCCAAGTATTGAGGCTGGGCGAGACTCTCTTGTGGTTGGGCAGATTGTCTGTCTCATTTTTCTTGTTATTCTGTAAACTCTGTTCAGAAACATTGTATAGACTTTGGATTTTCGAGTTTACTGAGGTTGGTGGCGCATAGACACTCTGACTCTCAGTCCTGTGCGGGGCTTTTAACCTAAATTTTTTCGGTTCTGTGTATACACAGTTTGGGGATTTCCTTATACTGAACTTGATTCATAGTAGGAGTTTGGGGACTTTTGTGGAGGGCTGCAGATGGGCCCACTTAGTGTCGTTTATTATCTCCTTGTTCCTGATTCTGTGCGCGTTGTTTTGTTATATTGCTATTTTGGGGTTAGCATTCTTTTTGTGTTCAAGCAGACTGTTCTGACTCCATTGGGTAAGAATTGTTTTGTGAGGACTTTTTTTATCATTTTTTAAGCAGTCGAGTCGTGAGGGACAGAGAACTACTTGAGCACTTACACAATACACACAAACTTGTACATATTTTTTAATACTTTTTAAATGTTTAAAGACCAGACGGTACTTAAGAAATTTTAAATGGGATATTGCTTTCAGCACAATAATATTGTATACGAGAAGAAATGTATTATTTTTTTTACGTATTATTTAATTTAATTTAATTTGTAATAACCTCTAGACTTAAATAAATTTTTTAAATTTTAATTTCTCTAGTTAGTAGCCTACCGTTATAATCCTGAAGCACAAATAAAATAATTCAAGGGTAAATTTGGGCAAGGATACTGACTATTGTTCGAAAAACCAGTAACGGGGTGCAGAATGGCAGTCCTTTTTATATTCACGGAATCTCCAAGCTTTTTGAATCGCGTTTTTTGTAACAGGGCCAAAAGCCAAGACTCGACTCCTTGCATACACCAACATATAGGTAAGCACAAACACAACCACACACACACACACCACACACACACACACAACACCACTTAGACTGATGAGCAAAACAACGTGAGATATTGCAACATGAATCCTTTACTTTAAATAACTGTTTTGCTGCATTTGAAACACAGACCAGAAAAAAAATGGTTATGGTGATACGTCAATTGAGATAATGACACACGGGAAAGTTTATAGAGGCTTGGATAAATGAATGGTGTGAGGGAAAAGTTCAGTAAAAGGAGTAGCTGAGGAGTATAATAGTAACAATAGTTTCGTTGCCGGTCTACTTGTTAGGTAGGTAAGTCAAGCTCACCGCTATTCCCGCTTTTCCCCTCCCCGAAAGTGATAGTTTCATTGCCGGCTACTTGTTAAGGTAGGGTAAGTCAAGCACCCCACTATTTCCCAGCCTTTTTCCCCTCATCCGGAGTCGAAATTGATTTGTTTCATTGCTCGGCTGCTTGTTAAGGTAAGGGTCATCTAGCTCCGCCTATCCCCTTCCCCTCCTTCTTCCCCTCCCCCGAAAGGTGACGTGGGTGGGGCTCTCCGTTCGAACCGTAATCGCTAGATCACTGCTCCCAGCACTACTGAAAGTACATGCCTGCCTTGATTCTAGTGATTTATTGGTTAAAAGCTTCACGTTTAACGAATAATAGACTTATCCTTTCAGACTTGCTCTAAGTTGACTGTTTGTAATAAGCACCACATCTTTTAGGTATGTACTTATAAGAGAGTGATTCTTTAAGCAGTGGTACCTTCTAATCTTTCCAGCTTAGATGACACACAGGGTCACCTGCCAATCAACGAGTAGAACTGAAGGGGACAGACTAACTTCCTGAAACGCGTCCTTGATATAGATACTTACTGTCCACTCTGTATGAAGTTGGCAGGAGGTACCCCTCCAATCATTCAGCGGTAAAGAACCTGCTTTCCTGTCATCATCGGGAGAGATTATTCACGATATACTGGTGAATAACAAACGGGGGCGGTGGGTTGTAACCAACACCTGCGACCCCCTCCCCCCCCCATCATCAGCAACCAGCTACGATTTCAACAACACAGTGTCACCAACACCAGACACCCAAATTTTAAATTAGCCTTGAATTCAGTAATCTTTTTAGATTTTTCATTTTTCATTTTCTTTAATGTATGATAATATTTCATATTTAAGTGTTTTATATTTTATATTTTCTATACAATAAAGTGTTTATGTTTGTCTGTTATTATTTCTTTTTCTATTCATTAATTTTCCTGCGGAGGAGCCACCTTGTAATACTGACTGAAGTTGTTACAGGGCTGAGTAAGCCTTCACAAGTGCGACCTTGCCAGGATCACTCGACTGAATCAAGAATTCATCTACCATCTCGAATCTACCATTGGAACTTCACGCCGCATACTCACAGACGTTACCACCAGCCCATGAGTAATCATTCTCTATGTGGACATACATACAGGTATTTAAAAGATTTGGGTGATTGTTATAGACTCAATTTATTTAAGTCAATCAGGCAGGATATAAATTTAATTTCTGCCACCTTAATTTTGTGTGAGCTTGAAACACGTTGGAGGATTAGACTCTAGGGACCCGAGATTTTCCAGTGACGAATTTGTTCATTGAGCTCTTACATGATATGCAAGGAACTGTCGTAAGAATCATTGATTTGTGTTGAAGATCGATGGTTCAAGTGACCTCAATTCTACTTACTGTTTGCTCGGAGACGGCATAGAACCCTTAGTTTTAATTAATACATACTGATTTTTATTGAAACAGGGATCGAGCCCCTCTGGTTATTTACCATTTATGGCGGAGCAGGAATTGAACCCTCCGTTTTCTTTAATACCCGTTACATTTCCTGCCTGGTAGTTTAGTTATTCTTGCAAATATGAGGAAATACCAGTTTTTGGATGAATGCTGAAGTAAATTAGGGATAGCAGGGAAAATTTAGAATCTGTTCGTCATTAGTGCTAAGAGACCAGGAAAGACTTGAAAAAGAGAATAGAAAGAGAAAGAGAAGACAAAAGGAGCGTGATAGACTTGATGCGTGATGAGAAGCTAAAGTACGTGAAGATAGGATAGAGAAGTTGAGGAAAAAGCTAGAGAACCATGAGTTAATAGAGAGAAAAGGATCGCGAACTCGAAAATCTCGCCTTTAATTAGAAGAATAAAAAGTTAACTTTTTAACCTACAACAAGCAATAGAGAAGGAGTAATGGAACAACGTGCAGCTAGTACACATTTTCCCAACACCTAATTTACCTCCCTTTCACAGAGGGTGAAGACATTACTTCATACATTATCAGGTTTGAAAATACCGCTACCCACTGTGAATGGCCTGCTGACAACATGGGCTACCCAGGTAGGAATGTTTTTTTTCTGGTACAGCTTGAATATCTATGCAACTTTGTCGCAGGATATCATATGTAATTATACCCTAACTGAAGAAGGCAATCCTTAAAGGCATATCAAAGAACCACTAAGTTCTTACAGGAAAGATTTCAGGTATGCCACCTTACGCCTGGCCAGAACTTTCACAGTTACAGGTAACACTCTTCGTTTGTTCGACTTTTTGAATAGAAGTTTCAGGAATTGAATCACATGTATAAATCTCTTAGAGACTTCATGGTTGCTGGACCAGTTGTCCTGCATCGCTCTCGTACCCTATCAGATACGAAGACATTCATCAGAGAACTAACCTGGGAAAATTAAAGCTGAGGAAGTTGCTGAGGCTTGCTGACGCTTATGCTGAGGCTCACATTCTATAAAGACTAAAGGGATCGAACACCTAAGTCAAGGGTTCAATCAGACCTTAAGAAATCAAAGCCCTCTAGTGGGAAGTAAATGACTATCTTTATTCCAGTGTTTGTCATTTGTGTGGAGTTAAGGGAGACATAAACTCCAGATAGTCCATCTAAGAAGGTTCAAAAAGTTAGGAAGATGTTTTAAAGACTGTATTGACCCATGCACCCTTCTGTTCAGGAACATTAATGGATTAATGTATCTACCATTTACGAGACTGAGGCACATGTATATCATTTCTGATGACCTCTTCCCTAATTCTTAAAGAAACTCATTCTCTCCTGCTATACTTTAGACTACTTGGCCGTATGGACACTTTTCCTATCCATCCGTTGTTACATTAGGTCTACATGGTTCCACAGGTGGTCTGAAGCGTACTAGCTCCACATCACTTCTGCTCCGTACTAATAGGTAATCCCTCATCATTGCAGCGTAAAGAACCTGGCTTTCCTGTCATCGGAGAGATTAATCACGATATCTGTGAAGAACGAACCGGTGGGTTGTAACCAACACCTGGGACCCCCACCCTCCCCCCCACCCATCAGAGATCAGTGTTTATATAATATATATATATATAATATATATATATATATATATATAATCATATTATAGATAATATTATATATTATAATATGTATATATTATATGGTCTACATGTCCTTAACGCTCCAAAACCACGGGCTGGCAGCAAAGACACAGTGAAGTCATAAAGAGAAGCCTGCTACAACTGGATACCCAAGCCGAGAGAGAACCCCGATCATTAGTCAGTTCCAGCAACAACTCACAACCCAGCAACCCCCCCCCCCGATCACTAGCAGCCAGGCAACACTTCCACAACCCAGCAGACCCCCCCCCCTCCCGATCACTAGCAGACAGCAACACACTCCCAACCAGCAACCCCCCCCCGATCACTAGCAGCCAGCACACTCACAAACCCAGCAACACACCCCCCCGATCACAAGCAGCCCAGCAACACTCACAACCCAGCAACCCCCCCCGATCACCTAGCAGCCAGCAACACTCACAACACCATCAACCCCCCCCCCGATCACTAGCAGCCGAGCAACACTCACAACCCAGCAACCCCACCCGATCACTAGCACCAGCAACACTCACAACCCGAGCAACCCACCCCCCGATCACACTAGCAGCCAGCAACACTCACAACCCGCAACCCCCCCCCGAATAACTAGCAGCCAGCAACACTCACAACCAGCAACCCCTCGCCCCCCGGATCACTAGCAGCCAGCAACACTCACAACCCAGCAACCCCCCCCACCGATCACTAGCAGCCATCAACACTCACAAGCCCCAGCAACCCCCCCCCCGATCACTAGCACCAGCGACACACTCACAACCCAGCGAACCCCCCCCCGATCACTATAGCCAGCAACACTCTCAACCCAGCAACCCCCCCCCGATCAACTAGCAGCCAGCAACCCTCACAACCCAGCAACCCCCCCACAATCACTAGCACCAGCAAGCACTCACAACGCCAAGTACACCCCCCCCCCTGATCACTAGCAGCCAGCAACACTCACATACCCAGCAACCACCCCCTCCCCCCGATCACCTAGCACCAGCACCACTCACAACCAGGAACCCCCCCAACCCCCCCACGATGCACTAGCACCAGCAACTACTCACAACCCAGCAGCATCCCCCCCCCACGATTCAGCAGCAGCCAGCAACACTCACAACCCTGGCAACCCCCCCAATTCAAACTAGCAACCAGCAACACTCACAACCCACATCACCCCCCCGATCACTAGCAGCCAGCAACATCACAACCCAGCAAATCCCCCCTCCCCCGATTCACTAGCGCCAGCAACACTACAACCCCGCAACCCCCCCCCCATCACTAGTACCCCCAGCAACGCTCACAACCCACAACCACCCCCCCCCCCCCCTGATCACTAGCTCCAGGAACACTCACAAACCCAACAACCCCCCCCATGGATCAATAGGGAAACAAGCCAGCAACACATCAAAACCCAGAAACCCCTCCCCGATCAACTAGCAGCCAACCAACACTCACGAACCAGCAACCCTTCACTCCATCTCTAGCACCAGCAACGGCTCACACCCCAGCAACCCCCACCGATCACTAGCAGCCAGCAACACTCACAACCGACAAACCCCCCCGATCACTAGCACCAGCAACACTCACATACCAGCAATCCCCCCCCTCCCCCGATCAATAGCAGCCGCCAACAACTCACACCCCAGCAACCCCCAGCCGATCACTAGGCAGCCTGCAACACTTACAACCAGCAACCCCCCCCCCGATCATAGCAATCAGCAACACTCCCAACCCAGCAACCCCCCCCCGATCACTAGCAGTCGCAACACTCACAACCAGCAACCCCCCCCCCCCCCCGATCAATGCAGCAAAGCAATGCTCACAACCCAGCAAACCTCCCCGACGTGATCCCGCATCTAACCATGGAAGTAATGGCAGCTCTATAGCATGGGACTAATACTTTCTCAAACCCAACCGTCTCGAAACAATTATTATCACACCTACTACCCACGCAACACTCTCACCTGACTCCGGCAGCTATATATAGCGTTTTCTTAAGTCATCACCGTATTAGGACGGAAGAGTCACTCGCGGAGAATGTTTTCTTTAATAATGTCCTTAACTGTACTCTAGAGTCTTTTTCCCATCATTTGACGTATCACATATGTGAAGCTTACTCAGCTCACCTGTAACAAATTCAGTCCAGCATTACAGGCGGGCTCCTCCTCAGGAAAATTAATGAATAGAAAAAGAAATAATAACAACAAACAAAACACTTATTATATAGAAAATATAAAATAGTAGAAACAATTAAAGATGAAATATTAAGCCTACATTATAGAAAAAAGAAAAATGAAAATGAAATGATAACTGAATTCAACGCTAATTAAAACTTGGGTGGTCTGCGTTGGTGACAACTGTGTGTTGATAGCGTAGTGGCTGTTGCTGATGATGGGGAGGGGGGGGTCGCAAGGTGTTGGTTACAACCCACGGTTCGTCTTCACAGTATATCCTTGAAAACTTCCCGATGACAGGAACAGGTGCTTTACCGCTGCAATGAGGAGGTTACCTCCTGCAACTTTCATACAGTGCACAGGAAGTATCTATATCATGGGATCGTCTCAGAAGTTACTCCTCTCCTTCAGTTTCTAACTCGTTGATTGCAGGTGACCCTCTGTGTCATCTAAGCTCGGAAAGATAGACAACGTTCCCCCTTACTAAAAATCACTCTCCATGATAAGTATCAAACTAAAAGATGTGGTGATTATGACAACAGTCCAACTTAGAGCAAGACTGAAAAAGGAAAAAACTAAGGGGATTTTCTATTATTGTTAAAAGTGAAGCTTTAACCTATAAATCCAACTAGAATACAGGCAGCATGTACTTACAGTAGTGCTGGGAGCTGTGAGTCTAGCGATTACGGTTCGGACCGAGCCGCCACCCGTTACCTTTCGGGGAGGGGAAGAAGGGGGAAGGGATAGCGGAGCTAACCTGACCCTCGTTACCATTAACAACAAGCAGCCGGCAATGAAACATCACTTCAGGGGAGGGGGAAAAAGGCGGAATAGTGGGAGCTTTGACTGTACCTACCGTACAGTAGCCGGCAATGAAACTATCACTTTCGGGAGGGGAAAAAGCCGGGAATGACGGAGCTTGACTTACCCTACTTAAACAAGTAGCCAGCAAGAAACGATTGTTACTATATACCCCCTCGCTACTACTCCTATTCTACAGAGCTTTCTCTCACGACTGAGGTCCCCCATACCAAGACTTCTAGTCAAGGAGTATAAGAAGAATAGGCAAGGAAAAAGTTCGAACAGGTGAAGTCGCGTAGCAACAATCCTTCTGACGGACTGTCACGACTTAAGCCAGTCAAGAAATAATTGATGAACCATTGATACACACAATAGTAACTTAAAACCCTGGAGTGCCTCATGTCCACCTCAAAGAGGCGACGTTGGTTCCCTTAAAAGTTTCTAGGATATCAAAGGTTTGTGGTCCGTTTCTAAAATGAATCTTTCCCCAGCAAATAAAATTTAAGTTTGGAGATCCCCACACAAGGGACAAACATTCCTTTTCCTATGGTGGCGTATCTCGTTCTGCAGAAGTAGTTTCCGCTTGGAAGCATACAGGGAAGGGATGCCATCAAGGTACATATAACACCGCACCTAAGCCAGTATTTGGAGGCATCAGTTCTTAAACAAAAGTTTTATTAATTACTGGAAACTTAAGTATATTGGTCTTTCGAAAAGATATTTTTAGTTCTCATTAAACTTTTCTCGAGCTTCGTCGGAAAAAGGTTTAAAGAGGTTCCTTCACAGACTTAATAAGGAGTCGGATTAAGAGGCCTGTAATGATCAGTAAGGTTTCAGGATAAACGTGCATAAAAATTTACAGAACCAAGAAAGCTACGCATGAGTCTTCTTGGTTTGGGGAATTTTAAATACTAATAATGCTTTGATCTACTGGGAGAGCTGGGCAGAAGTTATTAGAAAGTAATCATCAAGATAGCTAATCTTTGTTATACCTCGGAAGCCATTTCATCGCTTGGCATTGAGGCCATGGTGAGCGTAACCTATGCAAAACTGATGTTAATTGTTTGGATATGTTCGTCCCCACCTGGAAATGTCCATTACGCAATGTTTATCAAAATGAACTGAAACAATTGCATATTACCCAAGACTCTTTCTCAACAGTACTGCACATAGGGTATTACAGGCAGGTACCAACCGAAGGGCATAGTTCAATACTGCATCAGTCCTTGTGGTGTAGGAAAAAGCGGTGTACGGGCTTAGAAGAAGGATCTACCGATTACTTGATGATATGCCTGCGCAATGATCAATCACTAAAAGAGAAGCGTCATAAAATTATATGTAGATCGCTATCTATCAAGGGCATAGGTATTCGCATCCCAATCCGAGTTATAGCATTAAAGGCCTCTGAAGCCAATAGCAAGTCATTATGAATTATCCTCCATCTTAACCATGACTACTTGTTAGCAATATGCAGATACTGAAGGTTCAATTGATCTTTAGTTTTAATAATTTTGTCTACCTCTCGTCAAATGCATCCTAAGGTGAACTGAAGCTGGGTATAATGACCGATTGATAGGATTTCCGTACCACTAAAGTCAATCTTATGGACTTCCGTGGAGTTACACCTGGAATATCAGCAAAGTACGTCTGAAAAGTTACTCACACATTGAATAATTCATGTCTCTTCTGGTCATCCAGAGATATCATTAATAATAATGTTTGGTTGCTACCCGAGTGTCAAGAGTCACCAAGTCATGTAGTTCTTCATCATAGTTTATGTTAGATGTGTCTTCTATGAGGTTGTCAACTTTCCCACAAATTTTTAATACTTATATGGACCTTTCCATGCTACTAATAATTTATTTGACTTGATAGGCAAAAGTACCAGAACTGTCATCCCCTACTTTCAAACTTCTCCTCTGACTTTGGAAACAAAATAGGTTTTGTACTGGTCCATTGACAAGCTTAGGTTTTCGAAAATATGTCAGAGGTCTCCTCAAGTTTGGATCTAAGGTCAAGGAGAAACTGTAGAAGACTGCACCTCAGGCATTTACGTCTCATTATCCATAAATGTTCATGAAGGATGGGACAATGGCCTCTGGCCTGTCTACCTATAGAGAAGTGCAAAAGGAGAAAACCCCAAAGAGTCACTGGGAACTTCCCTCAAGGCAAACTTTACACGATCTACAATAGGTAGTGACATCTGAGGCATTTGGCCAAAAATATGTTCTCTATTTTATTTAAGGTGTTTAACGATGCGAGAAATGTCCCGGCACTGCAGGTCATGAGCCATTTTAAGACAGTCTCTCTGCATTGACTTGGAACAACTAGATGGAATCGGTCTATCTCATCTGAATTTAATTTGAATGCTGACTTGTACAAGATATCTTTATATAATAAAATTTCTATGAATTAGTGTTTCCTTTGGATAACTTATTTTGTTTAGTGCATTAATGGCAATTCCTGAAGAGAAGGGCAATAACGTGTACATTGACGAAGGAGTCCTTCGATATATTCTAAAGGATTAAAGTCAGAAAAATCAAGGATGGACAGTAGGAGAAGCCTGCTTGTCTGAGCCCTAGTCAGACATTTATGGTATCGGAGTGATATCTTCCCTTTCATCTAACGAGTGAAACGGTGATCCTACCTTCCTCGCTTTCGAGTGTCGCATCACTGGTATTTTAAATCTCACATGGAATCTCGCGAGACATTGTCTCATCTGAACTTTTCGCGAGGGGCTTCTCTACTCTACAGAAGAGGATCGAAACACTATTATTTCCAATCTTTGGGGCTGAAAAGGTCAACCTCAGAAGGAAGAATGGCACCTTTTACATTACCTATTAGTACGGAGCAAGAAGGATGGGAGCTAGTAACGGCTTCAAAACCCAAACCCCTTGAACCTTTTAGACCTAATGTAACAACGGATGGTAGGAAAAAAGTGTCCATACGGCCCAAGTAGTCTAAATTAACGATTAAATTCTGAGTCAATCTACAGACTTTTCAACAGTCCGGAACATGACAGCCCAGGAACATGACAGTCATGAACAGACAGTCATGAACATGACAGAAGCTTGTAATGGAGACTTAAGTTTCATAATAAATAATATTTATGTATTTATTGTTGGAGACATCAATAAATGTAAACTTTAACTGGAGACAACTATCAGATGATTACAATATTATTTGATTTATTATTATCAAGATCAATAGTCATAAGTATTGGAATAGATATAAGTAATGACCTACATTAAACTAAGTAATGTCTTGTTGAGACAAACAAATAAAAATAGGATTATCATATTCTTGAAAAATTTCAAGCATAAACTTGCAGAAACAATGTATAATTTTTGCTGTTGGACACCAACATGAATATTCTTAAAACAGATGTCAAGAAACTTGAAAGTTGTGCGAAGGAAAGTTTCTATACTTATTTTTATTTCAGTATGTTTCACAACATTGTAACTTCTCACAAACTTTCCTGAGAATAAATTTCCATGTTAGAATATACCGACAATAAGTAAATACAACACAATATGTGAGCTTTTCCACTCTTCTGTACTAATAAAGGGGTTATTGTCGGATTTCATAATCATGGGGAAGGTCGTAACCCAAAGAAAAAAATTCAGTACAAAGCCCAAAATATGGGAATCTTATTGAAGATACGGTCGCCCCCAGTCCTATACACAGCAGGAAGGTATAAGGAGAGGGGGAGTTGAGGGAATAGTCCCTCAGCCGGGGTCGATGTGTTCAACCATCAATCCTTGTAGAAAGTACAGCAAAGGTACAGTAGTCAGGTGAGGCGAAGCAGGAGGAGGCGGGTTAAGGTGGTACCATCAACTAGTCTAAGTAGGGCTTCGTCGAAAGGTTGGACAAGTGCTGAAAAAATTCTTTGTATCAAGTCCCATGATGATGCAGTGTCTTACAGATTTTGAAGAATGGTTTTGAAAACCTTTGTCCAACCTTCGGACGAAAACCTACTTAGACTATTGATGGTTCCATTATGGCCCCGCCTTTCCCCCTGCCCTTTGCCTCACCTGACTACAGTAGTTAAGCAACTGCTACGGTCCTTGCTGTACTTTCTACAGCATTGATAGACTGAACACATCGATTTCAGGCTGAGGGGCGATTACCTCGAACTCTTCCTCTCCTTAACCTTCCAGCTTTGTCAAATAGGACTGATGTAGGCCCTGTTGTGGAGAAACGTTTCTTTCTTCAGTAAAGACTTCTCATAAGAATGCATAAGTTGTCAAAATTCAACACACTTGACGTTTTATCCAAAACCTTCATCTCACAGTAACAATGACAAATTATTTCCTAGAAAATACTCAAAGAAATGCTAAATATTAACCGTTCGCACTCAACAAACTATAGAAATGATAGGAAAAAAATTATGGTTGGAACATATGAGTGTGCAGATTGGGATACGGCGGCCGGAGTTGTTGAAAGAAAGAATATATATATATAAATAATATTAAATATATAAATATAATATATATATATATATATATAATATATATTATATATAAATATATAATATATATCTATATATTTCAACAAGTCGGCCGTCACCCATCTTAGGAGGGTGACCCAAAAAGAAAGAAAATCCCCCAAAACGGAAAAAACTTTCAATCATCGTCCACCGCTTTCCCACTCTCACTCATACATACTCACTGTTTTGCAGAGGCGGGTCGGAGAATACAACAGTTTTTAGAAAACATAATTAAAGAATTGTAGATGAATGGTTCAGAGAACCGACGAAGACCAACGTTGATAAATTAGACACATGTGCAACTCATGGGTATCTTGGGCATCGACCTACTTTTCCACATTGAACAAATGGACACCACCACAACCACCTACGACTACAGAACGTCTCCTGCCCTACAGATAAAAGCTACATCAATCTCCGCTCTATCTGTATTCTATTCAAGAATAATAACTGACCACATCGAACCCCAAGGAGTTGGAGGGACTGATAACCTCATTCCCCTGCTGCTCCATCATCAACGATTCTCCTTCGTATGACTGTATGAAGGCCACTGTGTGGCGAAAACGTTTTCCCTCTATAAAGATACCCAAGAGTTGCACATGTATCTAATTTAATCAAAATATATAAATATACAATATGAAAAGGTACTGAATAATATATAAATTTTCATATAGAATATAATAACAGGGTCACAATATATATATACCGTCCCTACTAAACTGCACATCCCTCCTCCAACTGCCAGTGTCTCCCTGGAAACCTCTCCTTTAAAGTGGCAGGCATTGTACTTCCCATTTACAATAATTTATAAAAAAATGAAGATTGAGACTACTTATTGCAACATATGGGAATCCTTACCTGAGAAAACGTTTCGTGCCACACAGTGGTTCTTCATCAGTCCAATACAAAGTAGAAAGGTTGTAAGGAGAGGTGAAGTTTGAGGTTAATCGTCCCTCCAGCCTGGAGTTCATGTGTTAGTCATCAATCTTGTAGAATGTACAGCATATCGCGGCCGTAGACGTGGCTTATATACAGTAGTCAGGAGGCCCCGAAGCAAGAGGGGCGAAGGTCATAGTGGTACCATCCACTAGTAGAAGTAGGTCTTCGCCCAAAGGTTGGACAAGCTGACCAACTGGTCTTGTGTGTTACTGTACTGTTCTTTTTTTCTGTGTTATCTGTACTGGTTCTTCTGTGTTACGTACTGGTTTTTGTGTTAACTGTACTGAACATTCCTGTGTTATTGCACTGGTCATCTGGTGTTTAGTATACTGGTCTTCTTCTGTGTTATGTACTGAACTTCTGTGTTACTAACTATACTTGTCTTGTGTTACTGTACTGGTCTCTGTGTTACTGTACTGGTCTTTCTGTGTTACTGTACTGGTTCTGTGTTACTTACTGGTTTTTTGTGTGTTACCTGTACGGTCATCTGGTTACTGTTCTGGTTTTTTTTGTGTTACTGTACTGAACTTCTGTGTTATTGCACTGTCTTCTGTTTTTAGTATACTGGTCTTCTGTGTTAGTGTACTGAACTTCTCTGTGTTTACTATACTTGGTCTTGTTAGTGTATGTTCTATCTGTGTTACTGTACTGGTTTCTGTGTTACTGTACAGGACTTCTGTTTATCTGTACTGGTCTTTCTGTGTTACTGTACAGGTCTTCCTGTTGTTTAGTAAATACCCGTCTTCTGTGTTAAGTGTACTGGACTTCTGTGTTTACAGTAGCTGGTTTCTGAGTTACTGTACTGGACTTTTCTGTGTAACTGTACTGGACCTTCTATTCAGTGTTACTGATGTACTGGACTTTCAGTGTTAGTGTACGGTCTACTGTGTTTACTATACTGGTTTCTTCTGGGGGGTACTTTTACTGGTTTTCTGTGTTACTGTACTGGACTTCAGTGTTATTGTGACTGGTCTTCTGTGTTATGTACTGGTCTTTCTGTGTTACTTAAACTTCTGCTTCGTGTTACTGTACTTGGACGTTTTCTGTGTTATTGTACTGGTCATCGTGTTACTGTACTTGGTCATTTCTGTGTTACTTGTACTGGACTTCTGTGATACTTACTGGTCTTTCTGGTGTAGTGTATCTGTCTTTTGCTTCTGAGTTACTGTTACTGTGTTCCTTCTGTGTAGCTGTAATCGGGACTTCTGTGTTAACTGTAATGGACTACTGGTGTTACTGTACTTGTCTTTTTTCTGTGTTACCTGTACTTGGACTTCTGTGGTTACTGTAGCAGTCTCTCTGTGTTACTGTACTGGACTACTGTTTTAACTGTACTACTTCTTTTTTTCTGGTTATTAGTAACTGATCTTCTGTGTTAATGTAACGCGTCCTTCCTGTGTTACTACTGTACTGGACTTCTTTCTGGATGTTACTTACTGATTCCTTCTGTGTTACTACTGTACTGGTCTTCTGTGTTACCTGTACTGTCTTCTGTTTTACTGTACTGGACTTCTGTGTTTTACCTGTACTGGTCTTCTGTGTTAGCTGTACTGGTCTTCTGTGTTACTGTACTGAGTCTTCTGTGTTTACTGTACAGTCTTCTGTGTTACTGTACTGGACTGCTGTGTTACTACTGTACTCGTACTGTTCCTTCTTTCTGTGTTACTGTACTGGTCCTTCTGTGTTACTGTAGAAGAACAACAGGTCCCCTTCTGTGTATACTGTACTAGTCTTTCTGTGTTAATGTACTGGACTTCTGTGTTAACTATAAACTGGTCTTCAGTGTTACTGTACGGTCTCTGTGTTACTGTAACTGGCTTCTGTGTTACTGTACTGGTCTTCTGTGTTTACTGTACTGGTCTTCTGTGTTACTGTACTGGTCTTCTGTGTTTACTGTACTGGTCTTCTGTGTTACTGTACTGGTTCTTCTGTGTTACTGTTACTGGTCTTCTGTGTTACTGTACTGGTCTTCTGTGTTACTGTACTGGTCTTCTGTGTTACTGTACTGGTCTTCTGTGTTACGTATTGTCTTCACTGTGTTACTGTATGTCTTTCTCGTGTTACTGTTACTTGTCTTCTGTGTTTCTGTACTGGTCTTCTTTGTTTACTGTACTTGTCTTCTTGTGTTACTGTAAGGTCTTCTGTGTTACTGTATTGTTCTTCTGTGTTACTGTACTTGTCTTCTGTGTTACTGTACTTGTCTTCTGTGTACTGTACTTGTCTTATGTTGTTACGGTACTGATCTTCTGTGTTACATGTACTTGTCTTCTGTGTTACTGTACTGGTCTTCTGTGTTACTGTATTGTCTTAGTTGTTCTGTTACTTTGTTCTTCTGTGTTACTGTACTTGTCTTCTGTGTACTGTATGGTCTCTGTGTTACTGTATGGGTCTTCTGTGTTTTGTACTGTTCTTCTGTCGTTTACTGTACTGGTCTTCTGTGTTACTGTACTGTTCTTCGGTGTTTACTTTCTGTTTTCTGTGTTACTGATACTGGTCTTCTGTGTTACTTGTACTGTCTTCTGTGTTACTGTATGGTCTTCTGTGTTACTGTACTGGTCTTCTGTAGTTACTGTACTTTTCTCTGTGTTTACTATACTGGTCTTCTGTGTTAATGTACTGGTCTCTGTGTTACTGTTATGTCTTCTGTGTACCTGTACTGGTTTCTGTGTTATGTTCTGATCTTCTGTGTTACTGTACTGTTTTCTGTGTTACTGTTACTGGTCTTCTGTGTTACTGTACTTGTTATTCTGTGTTACTGTATGGTTTCTGTGATACTGTACTGTTTCTATCTGTGTTACTGTAACTGGTCTTTCTGTGTTTACTGTAATTGTCTTCAGTGTTCACTTGTACTGGTCTTCTGTGTTACTGTAAATGGTTTCTTCTGTGTTACTGTTACTGGTCTTCTGTGTTACTGTTACTGGCCTTCTGTGTTACTGTACTGGTCTTTCTGTGTTACTGTACTGGTTTTGTGTTACTGTTACGGTCTTCTGTGTACGGTACCTGGTCTTATGTTGTTACTGTAACTTGGTTTCTGTGTTTACGTACTGGTGCTTCTGTGTTACTGTACTGTTATTCTGTGTTACTGTACTGGGCTTCTGTGTTACGGTTATGGCCTTCTGTGTTACTGTACTGGTCTTCACTGTGTTACTGTACTGTGTTTTTCTGTTGTTACTGTATGGTCTTATGTGTTACTGTACTTGTCTTTATGTTACTGTACTGTGTCTTCTGTGTTACTGTACTGGTCTTCTGTGTGTTCTTGTACTGTTGGTCTTCTGTGTTGTACTGTGATTTGTCTTTCTGTGTTACTGTACTGGTTTCTGTTGTTACTGTACTTTGTCTTTCTGTGTTACTGTTACTGGTTTTCTGTGTTACTGTACTGGGTCTTCTGTGTTACTGTTGTCTTGTCTTCTCTGTTGTTATGTACTGGTCTTCTGGTTACTGTATTGTTGTCTTTAGTGTGTTTACTGTAACTGGTCCTTCTGTGTTACTGTACTGGGTCCTTCTGGGTTTACTGTACTTGTCTTTCTGTGTTACCTGTACTGGTCTTTTCTGTGTTACTTGTACTGGTTCTTGTCTGTGTTACTGATACTTGTCTTTCTGTGGTACTGTTATACTGGTCTTCTGTGTTACTTGTACTGGTCTTCTGTGTTCTGTACTTGTTCTGTGTTACTGCTACTTGGTCTTCTGTGTTTTGTACTGTTCTTTTGTATTACTGTACTGGTCTTTGTGTTACTGTACTTGTCTTCTGTGTTAGTAATGGTCTTCTGTGTTATACTGTTACTGGTTCTTCTGTGTTGTTCTGTACTGGCTCTTCTGTGTTACTTTATCTGTTCTCTGTGTTACTGTCTGGTTTCTGTGTTATCTGTACTGGTCTTCTGAGTTCTGTGATGGTTCTTCGAAGGGGGTGTTTACTGTCCTGGTCTTCAGTGTTACTGTACTTGTATTCAGTGTTACTGTTACTGGTCTTCCAGTTGTTTGTAGTTTCTGTTTTTTTATTCTGTTTTCGTTGTTGACTGTATGTAGTTTTACGATCGCCGTTTACTGTGATTTATATGTGTACTATAGACTGTTTTGATTTGTTCACTATACTGTTTAAAGGTTCACTATACAGTTTTTTCTATCACTTATACCATTTTATGTGTCATCTAGTACTGTTTTGTGTTTTATTTATTGTTTAGTGTAGGTTACTGTACTGTTTTTGTGTTACTGTGCTGTTCTTACATGTTGCTGTTCATTTCTTTTACGTTTCTGTACTTCCTGTAGTCAGTGTTTGTGTACATGTACTGTAAGTCAGCTGTAGTGTAATACTGTAAAGTCAGTGTAGATGTATCATACTGTAATGTCAGTTGTAGTTGTTCATACTGTACGTCAGTGTTGTGTACATACTGTACGGTCAGTTGTAGTTTTCATACTGTAGTCAGTGTATGTGTACATATGTATGTCAGTTGTAGTGTACATACTGTAAGACAGTGTAGTGTACATACTGTGAAGCGCCAGTTGATATGTGTACTTACTGTAAGGTTCAGTGTGTAGTTTACTTACTGTAAGTCAGTGTAGGTACTTACTGTAAGGTCAGTTGTAGTGTACGTTAACTGTAGTCATGTGTTGTAGTGTACATACTGTTAAGTCAGTGTAGTGTACTTACTGTAAGTCAGTGTAGTGTACATTATCTGTGTAAGGTCAGTGTAGTGTACTTATGTAATTAATGTCGTGGTGTAGTGTACATACCGGTTACTGTCGTTGTAATGTTTGTACATACTGTAATGTCAGTGTTTAGTGTACTTACTGATTGTAGTCAGTTGTAGTTGTACATACTGTAATGTTCAGTGTAGTGTTTCTTACTGTAAGCAGTGTAGTGTCTTACTGTATGTCAGTTGTAGTGTATCATACTGTATAGTCTAGTGTAGTTGTATGTTACTGTAAGTGCAGTGTTGTAGTGTACTTCACTGTAAGTCAGTGTATGTGTAATATTGTAAGTCAGTGTAGTGGTTCTTACTGCTGTAAATGTCATGTGTAGTGTTTCTTTACTGTAAGTCAGTGTAGTGTTACATTCTGTAAGTCAGTGTAGTGTACTTACTGTAAGTCAGTGTAGTGTTGTTACTGTAAGTCAGTGTAGTGTTGTTACTGTAAGTCAGTGTAGTGTTGTTACTGTAAGTCAGTGTAGTGTTATTACTGTAAGTCAGTGTAGTGTTGTTACTGTAAGTCAGTGTAGTGTTGTTACTGTAAGTCAGTGTAGTGTTGTTACTGTAAGTCAGTGTAGTGTTCTTGGTTGTAAATGGTCTGGTGATGGTGACAATCTGTGGTAAAGGTCACTTTTATCCTGAACTAACTTAAGTGTTGTTTTCCAATGTACTGTTCGTGCGTTTTGCTGCACCGGTTATGTCTTTACTCTTCATGTATGTTGATATACTGGCTGTATCCATGATGTAAACTAAAGGTTCTACTCTGCTATATACACCAAACACTTCAAACCCTTCCTCTGCGTCTTACTCAGCAGTGTCTCACATACCGGCATTCATGTCTCTCCAAGCGATTATCTTGCATCACTCTACATTCCCAACACATTCACTTAACATCTTCCAAACTCCCTTTCTCATATCTGTACTTTTCTCAAATTTTGTAATATTTATCCACAATACACAGCAAAAACCATTAACTATCTTCATAATTTCGACAATAATGGTTATCTCGATCTGCCGACCAAAAAGATTTCGATAGCCATTCCTGGAACCTGGCTAGTTCCTTTCATTGTTACTGTTTCCAGGATTGCTGATGTTTTTGCAATTTCTTGCTCATACATACGTTTGAAACCCCAGTACCATAAGTCTTGTTATTTACATAAAGCATTTCTTTTACAGTTCTGTCTAACACTGTGTACGGCTTGGATCTGTTTCACTAGCACAAGCTTGTACCAAACTCAGACTGGTGTACAGATATGAGAATCTATTTATTTTAGTTATTCTTGTCTATTTACAAGCTAGAAAATGCAGTGAACTGATATAACCTATTATGAAGACGTAACTTTTGTACAATGTTTCAGTAGCAACAACAGTCTTCGTGTTTCCTCCAAACAAGACCCAAGTCACTATGGTTCAGCAGCTATGGTAGTTTTATAAAGGTTTCCTTCCAGCAAGATGGAAGTCGCTATGGTTCAGTAGTTACGGTAGTTTCAGAGGTATTCTTCCCACAGTGAAAGTCATTATACGTTCAGTAGATACTTTAGTATTAAGAATTGCGTCCCAACTTGGTTAGGGTCACTATCGTTACAATATCTTCAACAGGTTCAAAAGCATAATTATATACCCTTTCAATAAATATATGTTACAGTATTTGAAAGACCTTCATAATGAGAAGTTTTTAACGACACAACGATCACTGACCATTACCAACACTAAACAAAAAACTGTCCAAAAATAGACCAATTCGGGAGACCTGATTTAGTGATAAAAACAATTCTGTCAGAGCATCTTACACCCTGGCCGACACGTCTCCTGGCCGACACGTCTCCTGGCCGACACGTCTCCTGGCCGACACGTCTCCTGGCCGACACGTCTCCTGGCCGACACGTCTCCTGGCCGACACGTCTCCTGGCCGACACGTCTCCCGGCCGACACGTCTCCCGGCCGACACGTCTCCCGGCCGACACGTCTCCTGGCCGACACGTCTCCTGGCCGACACGTCTCCCGGCCGACACGTCTCCTGGCCGACACGTCTCCTGGCCGACACGTCTCCTGGCCGACACGTCTCCTGGCCGACACGTCTCCTGGCCGACACGTCTCATTATTAATGTCTCAGATGAACTTCCATTAATGAATATCATCTAATGTATAAAGTAGTTTAGATTTATAATACAACATAAAAACCGTACCAACCTTAATGCTTAAATTACAAGAGTCAATAAAAAAATTATTGTAGAAAATATTTCTCTCTCTCTCTCTCTCTCTCCTCTCTCTCTCTCTCTCTCTCTCTCTCTCTCTGTCTCTGTCTCTGTCTCTCTCTCTCTCTCTCTCTCTCTCTCTCTCTCTCTCTCTCTCTCTCTCTCTCTCTCTCTCTCTCTCTCTCCTCTCTCTTCTCTCTCTTCTCTCTCTCTCTTTTCTCTCTCTCTCTCTCTCTCTCTCTCTCTTTTTTTTTTTTTTTTTTTTTTTTTTTTTTTTTTTTTTTTTACACAGGGTTTGACAAGGTTAAGGATCCCTAGCTTTATTGACAGCTATTTACAGGTTAAGGATTCCTAACTTTATTGGCAAGCTAAGAGCTGTTACCTACATCAGCTCATTTGAAAGCATTTTTGTTATGAGACATACAAGTAGGGAACAGGACGAAGTTGGAGCCATCTGTGGGCCAGCATTTTCATTTGATCAACTGACGTTATCTCGTTGACATCATTATGCTGTACGAATGTGTTCCATACTCGAGTCATCCTGGGTATGTATGATCTCAGATGGAGTGATGTTCTGAGAAGGGTTTCAGCCCCGAGTGAAGTTGCTGCTTTCTGCCCGTCTTGTGGCATAAAAGCTTGTTTCACGCTGTCCTCGAAGTGGATCCAAGTGGTGGTATTTTGAAAAATATTGGCCTTGTACTAACAGTAAGGCCACCCACGTCCCTCCTATGTT
>NC_069410.1:75690369-75707143 GCF_026875155.1 Cherax quadricarinatus
GACACGTTCCTGGCCGACACGTCTCCTGGCCGACACGTCCCCTGGTCGACACGTCTCCTGGCCGACACGTCTCCTGGCCGACACGTCTCCTGGCCGACACGTCTCCAGGCCGACACGTCTCCTGGCCGACACGTCTCCTGGCCGACACGTCTCCTGGCCGACACGTCTCCTGGCCGACACGTCTCCTGGCCGACACGTCTCCTGGCCGACACGTCTCCTGGCCGACACATCTCCTGGCCGGCACGTCTCCTGGCCGACACGTCTCCTGGCCGACACGTCTCCTGGCCGACACGTCTCCTGGCCGACACGTCTCCTGGCCGACACGTCTCCTGGCCGACACGTCTCCCGGCCGACACGTCTCCCGGCCGACACGTCTCCTGGCCGACACGTCTCCTGGCCGACACGTCTCCTGGCCGACACGTCTCCTGGCCGACACGTCTCCTGGCCGACACGTCTCCCGGCCGACACGTCTCCCGGCCGACACGTCTCCTGGCCGACACGTCTCCTGGCCGACACGTCTCCCGGCCGACACGTCTCCCGGCCGACACGTCTCCTGGCCGACACGTCTCCTGGCCGACACGTCTCCTGGCCGACACGTCTCCTGGCCGACACGTCTCCTGGCCGACACGTCTCCCGGCCGACACGTCTCCCGGCCGACACGTCTCCTGGCCGACACGTCTCCCGGCCGACACGTCTCCTGGCCGACACGTCTCCCGGCCGACACGTCTCCTGGCCGACACGTCTCCTGGCCGACACGTCTCCTGGCCGACACGTCTCCTGGCCGACACGTCTCCTGGCCGACACGTCTCCTGGCCGACACGTCTCCTGGCCGACACGTCTCCTGGCCGACACGTCTCATTATTAATGTCTCAGATGAACTTCCATTAATGAATATCATCTAATGTATAAAGTAGTTTAGATTTATAATACAACATAAAAACCGTACCAACCTTAATGCTTAAATTACAAGAGTCAATAAAAAAATTATTGTGGAAAATATTTCTCTAAAAGTTTTAAGTGCAATAACTACTGTTAACTTTAACACTGATTATGAAACAACAATTTCGAGATGTTAATTAACCCTTATAAAACTTATGCCACATATAAATAATACAATAAGAAAAGGAAATAAAGTTTATTCTATCAGGGTAATAAAAGTATTATTAAAAATAATTATGAAATAAAATTAATACAAATATCAGCTATAATATTTACTGAATATATTTTATATTTAATATAACAAATATATTGATGCATTTCAGATTAATATGATTATATTGTTATCATTTGTTTTCTCAGTTTGATATTATTGTTCAAGTTAATTAAAAAAAATGAAACGCAGATTCAAAACACAACGTAATACAAGTGTGACTTGCTTGTCTGTGCTTGTCTGTGCTTGTCTGTGCTTGTCTGTGCTTGTCTGTGCTTGTCTGTGCTTGTCTGTGATTGTCTGTGCTTGTCTGTGTTTGTCTGTGCTTGTCTGTGCTTGTCTGTGCTTACAAAACTGTGTTTGTTGTAGACAGACACATGAAAAATGACAGACAAAAAAATTCACTTCTTTTCACTAGTTTATGGATTTGCCAAAACAGGAAGAGAAATATGTATCTGAATAATAACGATATTTTGCACAAATGTATTTACAGTTTACATGGAAATTAATAATTACATAATCACTTCAAACTCTCACAAAAGAAAAACTAATAGAGAAACAAAGGCACCGAAACAGAACATATGCTGAAAAAAAGCAACAAGGAAAGAAAGAACAAGTAAGGGAATATACACTGAAGAAGGAATCAACACAAAAAAAACATACACTAGAGAAGCCAGCAATCAAGGAGAAAGTAAACACCTCGGACACGCAAATAAAGAAGGAAACAAAGAGAAGCTAATTTTTGGAAAAAATTTACCCCGGGAAAATCTAACAAAGAAAGAAAAAGAAAGGGAACACGGGGACATATATTGTTGGGGAAAGAACTTAACCAGAAGAACAACGAAACCCAGGGGGAAAGACAAGGAACTCAGCGGGAAAAACAACCAGTTCACTGTTTACAGAAAGTTTTTACACAACTTGTGTAAATTTTTCAGCAACACTAAAAGTTAAAAAAAAAGGTGTCTAGTCACTGCCAAGCCGTTTTTGCAAGAAGTTTCCAGTTAAACCAAAGATCAGATAAGTAGTGCACTCTGACTGCTAAACCCAAGACAGTTGTACAAATCAAGAAAAAAAATGCTTAAAAAAACAATCCAGCGACTCCCAAAAAAAGCATTTTTTTTTCCATATATCACGGAGGAGAGAAAGAATATTTCGCTATCATAATCTCCAGTACTAAAAAATTAGACAGTTGTTTCTCATAAAAAGACATACAGGAATGTAACAGCCTTCGTCAAGACGGTGACTTTCTTTACACGCAGGAATTGGAAATACGGACAGGCGAGATCTGCTTTCTTTCCAGTATCTCAAAAATCTAGAAAATAATTATAAAAAACAGAACAAAGTAACTACTTATCTTTTGCTAGTTACATACTATTTTTTTATTTTTTTTTCCCAATATACTTACAATAATTAATTTTTACATTGTTCGATCAGTTCTTTAAAAACTGACAATGATTTGTACAGCCCTTTTTGACAGAAAAAATTAACGACGAAACCAATCGTGAATAACTGAGGTTTCAAAAAAATAAATAAATTAAATAAAAAAAAAAATAAATTTTGTATAAATTTTTTCATTCATATAATTTTGAAAAAAAAAAAAAAATTAATATGCCTACGTCCACCACTCTCTCAGCATAAAAATTTTCAGTAAAGAGAAAAGAAAGTTTGAGGCGTTGAGTGATGGAACCCTAACACATCTTTTCCCTCAAAAGAACTTAACTTTTCAAGACGAAAATCCAACAAGTACTGTCTATATTGATATTAGAACACAAGTTTTTTAATATCAGTAATTAAAAAAGGGGATGACACAAAAATCGCGCCCCTAAAAATTATAACTTCCTTGACACGCGGAAAGTAGGCACCAACAAGAATTCTCGCCCACCCCAGACTACCATGGGAAGACACTCACTGTAAATTTGATTCACTATTTATTTTTCATTTTATTTATTTCTTATTGTGGAATTTCTGCTAATATTATATTTATGCATACTATGTAAAATTACTGTTACTCGTGTGCTGTATTTTTTGTATTATGTCTGACGTTACTGTGAAAAAGAATTATGGTTGTCTATATCTCCTGGTGTTACACAACGTTAACAAAAGCATACTTTTCTTTTTACAAATTTCACTAAAAATTTCTGCTTTGAAGAGGAAACTTCACTCGGTTTGTTTTGAATCTTTATCAAACAAAGATAATTATTTAGTACAGAAAAAGCATTATCTAAGTTTTTCTCCGTGTTTTTTTAATTGTCAAATAATCCAGCCAAGGTATTGCGAATTTTGTTAACCACTTTGTTTACTGTAAACACTATATTCACGTATCGCTTTCCCTTTCCAATTTAACTTTTTCTCCTTATTAATCGTACTTTGGGCATAAGAATTTAAAATGTTTTGCAACGCAAAAAACAGAGGGGCGAAAGGGAAATTTTACAGGGGAATCTCTCACTTGGGGACCAAGCTTGAGGGAAAATTCAGCGGAATGAGAACCGAGGTGAGGTGGGTGACCGATACTGTGAATAACCGTAAAAATAAAATCGTGGAATTTTACAAAAATGGTTTAAAGTCAGGGGAATTTTCAGCGGGGCTGGGCCCCCACCATCGCATTGATTTATAAAAACGTCTAAAGACTAAAAATTTTTCTCAAAAAAATTTTTTTTTTTTTTTTGTATCTGCGGGCTTCCTTTAACATTAGGGGCAGTGAGATTTGTGCCACGTTGAGCACAACGCTAGTTCACATCACAATCACTGAAAGCTTTAAATTTTCATCCTGAATTTGTAACAGAACCCGAGACCCCGGAAATGTGGCTGGGCCTTTTAGACCCAAATTCTAGCCCCGGGACCTGGGAATTAAAACCTTACACCCCGGACGGGAGTTTAAAAATGGGGGTGAATTTGCATCAAAGGGGACAGGGAAGAGAGAAGAGAGAGATAGAGAGAGAGAGAAGAGGGGAGAGGAAGGAGAGAGGAGAGGGAGGGGGGGAATTGTGAAACATGCTTTCTATTTTTTTAAGGGTAGGGGAAAGATTTGCTTCTTTGGGTATGGGGTGGTTATTCCCCCCCCGGTTTTGAAGGAAATAACAGATGGGAGAGACGGGCAAAAAAGAGTAGGGGAAAAGCGTGGTGGCAAAGTCCTCTAGTGGTGCTGACGCTGACAATAACAGTGGTAAACACATCACTGGCAGGACAGTGTTCTTAGTGTTGATGGAAGATATTCAACCCTGGGTTGTAATATCCGTAGAATTATGCACAAATTCCTTCGTTTTCATAACAGGTCGACCTAATGTAACTGGAACGCTGATTATAAATGTAATATCACTTTCACTCCATAATGTAATTATAATTAACACGTAAATATTATTTTTTTATTGCTCTTGAATAATCTTTACTGAATTACTTGTATAATCTTTACTGACTCCACTTGTATAATCTTTACTGACTTCACTTGTATAATCTTTACTGACTTTACTAGTATAATCTTTACTGAATTACTTGTATAATCTTTACTGACTCCACTTGTATAATCTGTACTGACTTCCAGTCTTGGATAATCTGTACTGACTTTACTTGTATAATCTTTACGGAATTACGGTTATAATCTTTACTGACTTCACTTGATGAATCTTTAACTGACTGCAACTTGTATAATTCTTACTGAACTTTACTAGTATAATCTTACTGACTTCACTTGTATAATCTTTACTGACTTTACTTGTATAATCTTTACTGAATTACTTGTATAATCTTTACTGACTTCACTTGTATAATCTTTACTGACTTCATACTTTAATAAATTTTACGACTTCACTTGTATAAGCTTTACTGACTTTACTTGTATAATCTTTACTGACTTTACTTGTATAATCTTTTACTGAATTACTTGTATAATCCTTTACTGACTGCACGTTGTATAATCTTTACTGACTCACTGTTAATCTTTACTGACTATACTTGTAAATCGTTACTGAATTTACTTGTAATAATCTTTTACTGAATTACTTGTAAAATCTTACTGAAATACTTTGGTATAATCTGTACTGAATTACTTGATAATCATTACTGACTTACTTTGTATAATCTTTACTTGACTGTACGTGTAAAAGCTTTACTGTAATTTACTTGTATAATAATTTACTGGAATTACTTGTATACTCTTTTACTGAATGACTTGTATAATCTTTACAGAATTACTTGTAGAATCTATTACTGACTTTACTTGTATAATCTTTACTGAATTTAAACTTGTATATCTTTACTGACTTTACTTGTATAATATGTTACTGACTTCAACTTGTATAAGCGTTTACGACTTCACTGTATAATCTTTATACTGACTTTACTAGTATAATCTAGACTGACTTTACAAGTATAATCTTTACTGACTTTACTAAATAAGCTTTACTACTTTACTAGTATAATCTTTACTGACGTTACTAGTATACATCCTTTACTGACTTTACTAGATAATCTTTACAGACTTACTAGTATAATCCTTACTGAACTTCACTTGTTATAATCCTTTACTGACTACTTGTATAATCTTTACTGACTTACTTGTAATAATCTTTAACTGAATTACTTGATAAGCTTTACTGACTTTACTTGTATAATCTTTACTGAATACTGTATAAGCTTTACTGTATTACGTGTATAATCTCTACTGACTTTACTTGTATAAATCTTTACTGAATTACATGTTATAATCTTTACTGACTTTACATGTAAATCTATACTGAAATTACTTTGTATAATCTTACTGAATTACTATGTATAATCTCTACTGACTTACTGTATAATCTTAATGAATTACTTATAAAGCTTTACTGACTTTACTTGTAAATCGTTACTGACTCACTTGTATAATCTTTACTGACTTCACTTGTATAATCTTTACTGACTTTAACTATATAATTCCTTTACTGACTTCACTTGTTATAATCTTTACTGACTTCACTTGTATACATCTTTACTGACTTTTACTTGTATAATATTTACTGGACTTTACTAGTATAATCTTGTACTGACTTTACTATAGAATCTTTACAGACTTTACTAGTATAATCTTTACTGACTTACTTGTATAATCTTTACTGACATCACGTCTGTGATAATCTTGACTGACTCACTTGTATAATCTTACTGGACTTCACGTGTCTAAACTTTACGACTTCACTTGATTATCTTTACTGACTTTACTTGTAATAATCTTTACTGACTTTACTAGTATAATCCTTTACGGACTTTACTTGTATAATCTTTACTGACTTCACTTGTATAATCTTTACTGACGTTACGTGTATAATCTTTACTGACTTCACTTGTATAATCTTACTGACTTCACTTGTAGATATCTTACTGACGTCACTTGTATAATCTTTACGACTTCACTTGTATTATCTTTACTGACTTTACTAGTATACTCTTTACTGACTTTAATAGTATAATCTTTTACTGACTTTACGTGTAGAATCTTTATGACTTTACTTGTATAATCTTTAACTGAATTACTGTATAATCTTTACTGAATTACGTTGTATAAATCTGTACTGAATTACATGTATAATCGTACTGAATTACTGTATAATCTTACTGAATTGACTTGTGATAATCTTTACTGAATACTTGTATATCTTTTACTGAAGTACTTGTAAATCTTTTACATAAAACCGATTCTAAAAGCTAGAGAATCTCCAGGAATACTAGAAGGACGCCTTCTAGCATTCACCACCTGTTACTGGGTTTTCGTACCAAGTAGTCAGTATCCTGGTCCAATTATCCATGAAAAAGTAGTATGGGCAAATTATGCTTAAGGATTACAACTGGTAGGCTAATAACTAAGAAATTAAAATTAATAAATTATTAATCTTTAAGTTGTCTAGAGGTAATGATCAAAGTAAATAAATCACATCTATCAAAATAAAATTCAATCTCTCGAGTTGTCATATTATTGTCTGAAAGCACATATCACATTTATAATTCTTAAGTACCCGTCAGGTACATAACATTTAATAAGATATTTACAAATATGTACAAGTGTTGTATCGTGATAAGTGCTCTTAAGTATTAGGCTGTGTCTCAAGACTCGAATAGACTTAAACAAGTGACGACAAAGTCCTCAAATAAACTAACGTCTGACCGACTGCAACCCGAAAAGTCTGCTTGAAACAACAAAGAATTCTAAGCCCTATAGCAATGCAAAAATCAAGCGACTGCGACTCAGAATCAGGAACTGGGGAAATAATTATAACGACACTATGGTAGGGACATCACAGATCCTCCACAAGTTACAAAACTCCCATAAAACTGAATCTACGTTCAGCATAGGAAAAACTACCACGTGACAATACACGAAACCATACAAATTAGGGTCAGAACTATGCTCGGGACCTGAGATGTTCAGAGTGTCTCTGTACCACAACCTCCAGTACAACGTCAAAATCACAAGTCTATACAATGTTCGGAGAACACAAATTCTACAGAACTATCAAGAATAATGAGACAGACCATCTGTCCAACCAGCAAGCGAGTCTCCAGCAGACTGACAATTTCACGAGAGGTGAGGACACCCCCCCCCCTCGACACGTGATAGATTCGTGGACCACTGCAGCTCAGAAGCCGGCAGAATAAACGATCGACAAGCGATAATTACAGTAGTTGACAATCAAGCCTAACTGAGCACATTTTATTATACATCCTAACACAAAGCTAAATAACAATATAACATCAAATAATAATAATAAAGTCTACATTTACGAATTAGCTATTATCGCAATATGAAAGCAATAAAAATTAAAGAAAAGGTAATATACTTACATAACATAATAATCATTGAACCATTCATGGGTTGCACACCCCCCCCCCCCAACACGACAAGGTCGCACTAGGAGTTGCATGAATGTCCTATTACATGTTTTCTGGTTACTCCTAATCAATAAAATATAATCCGAGTCGCCTTGCCAAGCACTTCTACAATTTCACAGCGTCCGTCACTAGGATATGCCCCTAACTAGGGCAGGGTACACAGTATCGATTTCTGCATACTCGTGGTTATAACATCAGAGGTAGAGACAGTAGAGCGCTGACAAGAGGCACGTTGAGGCTCGATCAAGTAAGGAGACTGCATTCCACCTTACGTATGTTGTGGAATGCGAGGCATATACATCGAGTATGAAACAGCTTAAGGTGTGGAGTGAGGGGGGTCGCGACAGACAGTGTCTTGCGTCACCAGTACATCACCCGCACCAACTACGCACTCATCCTCCAGCCTTGTCTCCTCCTCACACAAGATTACTGTGAATAGGAGAGGAGAAATATAATAATTAGACATGTCATGAGTATATCTAGTTAAATATGGCTGGAGGGATTAAGTTATGCTTTACACGAATTTGACATAGCAAGTACAAAAAGGTATTTGGGCATAAAATTTCGACGTAATTTAATGTAATTGATAATTATTAAGGACGAGACAGAGCGTCGGCCAATTACATTACAATGACCACTTATGTGGGTTCTGCTATTAAATAAGGTGGGATTCGTGAGGGCCCCCGCATGATCCTAGCATTTTTACTTTCATAGTGTTTATGTAGGTGAATGATGGTGTCAGAAAAAACGGTAATTTTAAAATGGGAAGTGCCCAAATAATAGTCCGCAAAAGAGTTCCAATCCACCAGCATAGAGCTAGAGCGCGTTCTCAATAGTGGCATTTTTTCTGGTGTCGTTTAAGCTTTAGATGAATAGGAGTAAACATAAAATAGGATGGAGAATGTCGTGGATGTTGACTGTTGGATCAGCACAGCACCCACTCATAACCACTCGCATCTATATGTAAAAAGAAGGGAAGATTGAATTAGGACTCTTCAACATTGGAGCAGAGATAGCAAGCGCTTCAACCTTTTGAAACGAGTCTGAACAATATCTCTAGTCCAGTTAACTGAACTGTGCTACTAGTAAGCTCAGTGAGAGGAGCTGCAATCTGAGAAAAGTAGACAGAACCTGCGATAATAAATCCTGCCATACCCAGGAATCGCTGTACTCCTATTCCTATCCCTGTGGCACTGGAATTCAGAAATGCACCGAACCTTAGCCTCAATAGGAGCAACCTCACCTTGCCGATACAAAAGCCTAGATAGGGAATCTGGCTTGACCAAAACTACATTTATAGCAAGTTTAACAGTGAAGTTGAAGTCGCCAGTCTCTCAAACAACTCCTGAGACGCCGTCCAAGTGCGTTCCCACTCGTCACTGTACACCACTAAGTCGTCAGGTAGGGGTCTTCTACTCCTTCTAAGTTGGTGTCAAAACTCGTGCATTTATAGCGCTGAATGAAGAAGCCGGCGTTACCTAGGCTGCAAGGGGTGACGGTAGTTAAACAATCCATCTGAACAGTATAACGATCTTTCTTGAGTCACGGTTCAGTAAGCGGGACTTGATAATAGCCTCGTAGAGATCTAAACGGCTGACAACATGGGCTCCTGACACACGAGCAATAAGGCGTCATGCGAGGTAGAGGATAACCATCAGGCAAGGTGACGAGTTCACATTTCCTGTAAATCAGGCACAGCCTGAACTACACGTCAGGTTTAGGCACGAAAATACAGAGATCCCATGGACCTTTTACAGCGGTTTCAATAGTCCGTGAGATAACAGAAAATCACCTCTTCTTCTTAAATGCTTTATGCTTTTGTTGACTCAGTCCTATTGTGATTGCTTAGGGGGGGAGCTCCTTGTACATCAACGTCATGTACACCCAGAGTACAACGTTTTATGACATCACCCGAACAATTCAGAAATGCAAAATCATGGGTTTTTAATACACCACGTTATCAATCCCAAGGTGACTAAAAAACGTCGAGTGATTGTAGAGTCACTGAATTGTCTAAACGAACCTCTATACCTCTAGAGTATGTCCAGGTAGACTGACCGTTTTCTCCTCTGACCTAGAAGAATAGAGTAGTAGGTAGAGGACAGCGTAGTATGCCGAGCTGGTTAACATGGTACACATGATTAGATTTCTTTTCCCAGCTACGAACCAAATAATTTACGTCGCAACTTTTCACTACTTCCAGGGACCATCATACCTGGCTTGTAGAGCATGACTGGTACTAATTTCCGAGCCATCACCTTTATCGCCTGCCTTTTACAAGAACGAGAGACAGCACGCTGTCATAATGTTCTTCATTCTAGCCTGGGCTGAAACTAGGTTTTTCGAAGCTAGCTCTCTAGCGCTGTCCAAATGTTCAGCATAATGAAGGTGAAGTACTCATGAGATTTGATGTTCCTGTCCACACGTCTTTCCGCAACACTGCTAGAGACCACGCACTTGGTGTCCGAATATTAGTTGTTCAACGGACTTAAATCCGAGACTGACTTGCTCACTTGCTCTCATAGCGAACAGAGGTAAAGGTATACCCTCATCCAGTCTCTAGAAAAATGTTCACAATAAGCTCTCATCATGGACTTCAATGTCTGAGTGAAATCTCTCTAGAGCACCTTGTGACTGTGGATGATTACTGGTTGAAAGTACAGACTTATTCCTAGGTGGGGATAATGCCGTCTCGAAAGATCGTAGAAGTGAAATTAGAGATCCCTGATCTGTTGTATCTCTCGTGCAATCCAACCTGGAGAAAATTTTCATCAACGGCCCGCACAATAGCACGAGCATTAATTTTTCTCAGAGGAAAAAGCTGCGGAATAGCGTGTTGCAGCGTCCAAATAGTAAATAAGTATTGGATTCCTAGTTTGGTTCTAGGTAAAGTACCAACACAATCAATAATAAGACGTGAGAATGGTGCACCATGCACGGTGGATAGGAATGAGAGGCGCAGGTTGAGGTGTTGGTGCGTTCTGGCTTGCCTGTCACTTGACACACGGGCAACGTCCGCACATGAACAGCCTAACTGTTTCTTCATCTTTGCCAAGAAATGTTTTGGCCAGGTTTTACCGTGTTGTCTTCTTGACACCCAAATGTCCTCCAATGGGACTATTGTGAACAAAATCAATGGCTCGTTCCGAAAATGTAACTGGTAACACAATCTAGATTCTTGACTGTGTAAGAAAACACTATCAGCTGACAACTTACAGTATTTTCTCCATCAGTACACCGTTACGATTAATAGTAACAATTATCGAATCCTTTGCTTCACCCTCAGTAACTGCTATAATCTACTCAGTCTTCCATTTGTGTGACGGAATCAACATACTGATCCTTGATTAAATCATCATGAGTAAAATTGAACGTCAGTTGTGTCCTGACTAGGTCGATGACCGGGGGGAGTCAGTGTTAATGATCCTGGGCCGCAGAGCGCCCACTAAACAACATATTCAACCCCAAATCATTGTCTCCATAACTCAACAGGAGACAAGGATGGGTGTCTTGAATCTTTGACAACTCTAGTAATTGCGCTGAGAGGAAATAAAAATAGGTGTCTCTCTACCACGTCAATGCATAATTATATCATCAGTGTTAGTATCAATCACAAGTGGTTTCCTTACATATACCAGCCATGAAGGATATCGTTTCCTATCAACAAGTCCACTGACCTGATGGGAAATACCACGGATATACCCACTGAAATATAACCAGTATAATACTTGTTCAATATAAACTTGTGCAGAGGCACTTTTATAACAGCCCCTCCATAGCTTCTAACAATACATCTATCTTGCAATAATGGTATCGTCTAGTAATGGGCAGTACATCTTCTCTTAATAACGTGAGATAACTGCCAGTGTCTCCTGAAGAAATTATCTCAGATTCGATGTGAGTCGTCATATCCTACTTTTATCCTCTCGAAAAGTAATGACTCAACGCTGACCGCATCCTTTCGTCAGATTACACTTCTGACGCTATCATCTGTCCGAGAACATTATCTAAAACAGAGGTTCAGAGGTAGTGCTAGGATTGTGTGTCTTTGTGCACGGACGAGATCTCGACTTGTGTGGGGGCGCCCGCCCGCACGACTGTTTCTCGGTCTCTTCTAACTTATAGCAATACTCTCTAGTAATGTCTTTTCGGTTACAATAGGTAACATTAACGTTCGTCTTCTCGATACCAGATTCTGTCTAGCCACAGAACAGATTCAGGATTGTGAGGTTTCCTGGTAAAGGTAACGAGAAGTTTACGTAGCAGTTACATCAAGGCCGGCAATGACACTGGATTAGGTTGCCAAAACTCGAGAAAATTTTAGTTACCTTGTTTCTCTGTGTTTTAGTACGTACAAGTTTAGTGAGAAATTTCCCATAATTGTCCTGCTAAGGCCTGCAGTTACCCAGAAATATCCGAGGTAGTATGCCGATCAGATGTCTTGATATTCAGCAGCATACAGTTTGTTAAACTCTTCGTGTAGTAAACAACTGAACAAGGCAGGTCGTAGTTGTTTCATTTAGCAGCTCTAGCCATCACTCAATGCAAACTTTTTTTCTCACGAGCAAAACTCTACACAAGTTTGATCTTGTCGTCGTTGTAACTACGAAATGCTCTTGATAACTTACAGGTAACAAGTATACTCTATAGAATAGTTTTGTTTGACAGCGTCAAAACTAATGTACTTGGCAAATGGCAAAGCAGCCGTACAAGTTTGAGCTCTTCCTGTCAAAAGCAGTATGAAGCAAATGTTGCCCAGTGCTTACTGGCCAGTTCATGAAGCACTGCCTGGTCTCAAACACATAAAAAGGGTGTCTAATCAACTTTCAAAAAACTTAGGAACCATGATCAGCTTTTCTCTGCACAGTAAAGTGTCCTGGGATCGATCAGTCAGTGTCGTCCCAACAACAGATCTCTTTGGAAAATCTTCTCGTTCAATCTCCTCCTGTGCCTCAATTTGTGCAGTCTGCAACATAAGTAGGCGTTTCAAACCTCTCAAACTGTTTCCTGAAGATAGGACCATGGGTAATGGAGGAGTAGGGAAATTAACTTGGACTTACGGTCCTAGGTCGACACTTGGAGTCCAGCCGTCTCTAGAGAGTCTAGATCTGGTCTAGATAAGTAGATCAGGTGTAGTATACACTTACTAGTAGTAGCTGTGTCATAACTAACCCACTACACTCTGTACTATAGTGTCATGAAAGGAAAGGCGTGAGCGAGAACAGAGCTACCTAAGGGCTCAGACAACTATGCTCACTCCTGCTCTAGTGCTCCTTTCATCTTCATCAAATAGAGCCATAATTTCCTAATTGTGACACTAGGCTTTGCTGAATCTGAATCATAATCAGAACATCGTGTAGGAGCAGGAAAACAATATATCTTTAATTATTGCTCTGACATTTCTGCAGTGTAATTCCAGTAACGTCATCACCGAGATACTTGGCTACTTGCCAACCTCGTCTGAAGTTTTAATGTACTTTAACTCAGACAAAGTCAGAGTAGCAATTAACTGTTTTCACTTGCATACATCACGAAACAATAATGTTCTACAAAGTGGATTATGGGAAACTATAATCTTAATCAGGAATTTTAGTGTTGGATACGCTTAGAGTTAAAATCAAACAGTATTCCATCTCCTTGGATCAAGAGACTCCCGGACAGTCCCCCAGTTTGTCTCAGGAAAAAACGCGATTCTAAAAGCTAGAGATCTCCAGTGAATACTAGAAAGGAACTGCCCTGCTAGCATCCAGCCTTTTACTACGGGGTCTCGTAACAAGTAGTCAGGACCCGTGTCCATTATATCATTAAAATTAGTATGGTTCAATAGTGCTGTAGGATTACAACGTAGGCTAACACACTAGAGAAATAAAAATTAATAAATTTATTAATCTTAAGTTTGTCTAGAGGTATATTATCAAAGTAAAGTAAATCACATCAATCAAAATAACATCAATCTCTCGAGTTCATTTATTGGTGCTGAAAGGCACATATCACATTTATAATTCTTAAGGTACCGTCAGTTACATTAACATTTATAAGAATTTAACAAAGATTTACAAGTGTGGGTATGCGTCTAAGTGCTCTTAAGTAGGGACTGTGTCTCAGACTCGAATAACTTAAACAAGTGACTGACATAGTCCTCAAATAAACTAACTTCTTTTTCTTGACCGACTGCAACCCGAACAGTCTGCTGAACAACCAAAGAATGCTAAGCCCAATAAGCAAATGCAATATCAACCGACTGCGACACAGAATCAGGAACTGGAAATAAAAGAACGACACAAAAGTAGGGTCCATCAGCAGAATCCTCACAAGTTACAAAACTCCCAGAAACTGAATCTACGTTCAGCATAGGAAAAACTGACTGGGACAATACACAGAAACCATTAAAAAATTAGTCAAACTATAGCTCGGACCTGAGATTGTTCAGAATGTCTATGGTGACACACAACCTCAGTACAACGTCCGAAATCCCAAAGTCTATACAATGTTCTGAGAACAAAGTTCTACAGAACTAACAAGAATAATGAGACAGACAATCTGTCCAACCAGCAAGGAGTCTCCACCACTGACAATTTCACGAGAGGTGAGGACACCCCCCCTCGATCCGTGAAAGCTACGTGACACTGCAGCTCAAAGCCGGGCAGTATAACGAGCGATCAAGCATAATTACAGTAGTTTGACAATCAAGACTAACTGAGCACATTTTATATACATCCTAACAACATAAGCTAAATAACAATATAACAGTCAAATAATAATATAAAGTCATACATTTACGATTTAGCTATTATCGCAAATATAAGCAATATAAAATTAAATGAAAAGGTAATATACATTACATATACATAATAATCATTGTAACCCATTCAGGGGTTGCAACAAATCTTTACTGAATTACTTGTATAATCTTTACTGAATTACTTGTATAATCTTTACTGAATTACTTGTATAATCTTTACTGAATTACTTGTATAATCTTTACTGAATTACTTGTATAATCTTTACTGAATTACTTGTATAATCTTTACTGAATTACTTGTATAATCTTTACTGACTTTACTTGTATAATCTTTACTGAATTACTTGTATAATCTTTACTGACTTTACTTGTATAATCTTTACTGAATTACTTGTATAATCTTTACTGAATTACTTGTATAATCTTTACTGAATTACTTGTATAATCTTTACTGAATTACTTGTATAATCTTTACTGAATTACTTGTATAATCTTTACTGAATTACTTGTATAATCTTTACTGACTTTACTTGTATAATCTTTACTGAATTACTTGTATAATCTTTACTGACTTTACTTGTATAATCTTTACTGACTTCACTTGTATAATCTTTACTGACTTCACTTGTATAATCTTTACTGACTTTACTTGTATAATCTTTACTGAATTACTTGTATAATCTTTACTGACTTTACTTGTATAATCTTTACTGAATTACTTGTATAATCTTTACTGAATTACTTGTATAATCTTTACTGAATTACTTGTATAATCTCTACTGACTTTACTTGTATAATCTTTACTGAATTACTTGTATAATCTTTACTGACTTTACTTGTATAATCTTTACTGACTTTACTAGTATAATCTTTACTGACTTTACTAGTATAATCTTTACTGACTTTACTAGTATAATCTTTACTGACTTTACTTGTATAATCTTTACTGACTTTACTTGTATAATCTTTACTGACTTTACTTGTATAATCTTTACTGACTTTACTTGTATAATCTTTACTGACTTCACTTGTATAATCTTTACTGACTTCACTTGTATAATCTTTACTGACTTCACTTGTATAATCTTTACTGACTTCACTTGTATAATCTTTACTGACTTTACTTGTATAATCTTTACTGACTTTACTAGTATAATCTTTACTGACTTTACTTGTATAATCTTTACTGACTTCACTTGTATAATCTTTACTGACTTTACTTGTATAATCTTTACTGACTTCACTTGTATAATCTTTACTGACTTCACTTGTATAATCTTTACTGACTTCACTTGTATAATCTTTACTGACTTCACTTGTATAATCTTTACTGACTTCACTTGTATAATCTTTACTGACTTTACTAGTATAATCTTTACTGACTTTAATAGTATAATCTTTACTGACTTTACTAGTATAATCTTTACTGACTTCACTTGTATAATCTTTACTGACTTTACTTGTATAATCTTTACTGAATTACTAGTATAATCTTTACTGAATTACTTGTATAATCTTTACTGACTTTACTTGTATAATCTTTACTGAATTCACTTGTATAATCTTTACTGACTTCACTTGTATAATCTTTACTGACTTTACTAGTATAATCTTTACTGACTTTACTAGTATAATCTTTACTGACTTTACTTGTATAATCCTTACTGACTTTACTAGTATAATCTTTACTGACTTTACTTGTATAATCTTTACTGACTTTACTAGTATAATCTTTACTGACTTTACTAGTATAATCTTTACTGACTTTACTTGTATAATCTTTACTGAATTACTTGTATAATCTTTACTGAATTACTTGTATAATATTTACTGACTTTACTAGTATAATCTTTACTGAATTACTTGTATAATCTTTACTGACTTTACTTGTATAATCTTTACCCAGTGGATGGGTAGGAAGCGCGTAATACAACTGTCTGTTTAAATGTCTGGTCGGAAAATAATTTCTGCACACACACACACCAAACACAACAAACACACAACAGGATAAGCGCCAGTTAGTG
>NC_069410.1:75707643-75735143 GCF_026875155.1 Cherax quadricarinatus
ACACTGGGTTGGGTGCGGAACATAAGATAAAAATTCTGAAATACTTCACTGCATGAATTACTAGGCAACGAGGACATTACTGTGAACACAAGATAATTGTTTATACTGCTTATATATTGCACACAACACGGAAAAAATGGGAAAGTACTTATATATATATATATATATATATATATAATATATATATATATATATATATATATATATATATATATATATATATAATATATTATATATATATATATGTCGTGCCGAATAGGCAGAACTTGCCATCTTGGCTTAAATAGCAACGCTCATCTTGCCATATAGGACAAGTGAAAATTTGTGTATGCAATAATTTCGTCAAAATCATTCTGAACCTAAACGAAAAATATATATTTGATTGTGGTTTTGTTTAGTATTAAATTATTGTAACGTATTTAAAATATATTTAGTTGGGTTAGGCTAAAATAAATTGTTCTTGTTATAATAAGGTTAGGTAAGTATTCTAAGATTCTTTTGGTGCAAAATTAAAATTTTTTACATTAACAATAATGAAAACAATATATCTTTAAACGTATAAAAGAAAATTTCAGAGAGGACTTAATTTTAAATGAGTTCTTGCTAATTGACCAGTTTTACATATTCGGCACGACATATATATATATATTTTTTTTTTTTTTTTTTTTTTTTTTTTTTTTTTTTTTTTTTTTTTTTTTTTTTTTTTTTTTTTTTTTTTTTTTTCAACAAGTCGGTCGTCTCCCACCGAGGCAGGGTGACCCAAAAAAGAAAGAAAATCCCCAAAAAGAAAATACTTTCATCATCATTCAACACTTTCACCACACTCACACATTATCACTGCCTTTGCAGAGGTGCTCAGAATACAACAGTTTAGAAGCATATACGTATAAAGATACACAACATTATCCCTCCAAACTGCCAATATCCCAAACCACTCCTTTAAAGTGCAGGCATTGTACTTCCCATTTCCAGGACTCAAGTCCGACTATAAGAAAATAACCGGTTTCCCTGAATCCCTTCACTAAATATTACCCTGCTCACACTCCAACAGATCGTCAGGTCCCAAGTATCATTCGTCTCCATTCACTCCTATCTAACACGCTCATGCACGCTTGCTGGAAGTCCAAGCCCCTCGCCCAAAAAACCTCCTTTACCCCCTCTTTCCAACCCTTTCGAGGACGACCCCTACCCCTCTTTCCTTCCCCTATAGATTTATATGCTTTCCATGTCATTCTACTTTAATCCATTCTCTCTAAATGACCAAACCACCCTCAACAACCCCTCTTCTGCCATCTGACTAATGCTTTTATTAACTCCACACTTCTCCTAATTTCCACACTCCGAATTTTCTGCATAATATTTACACCACACATTGCCCTTAGACAGGACATCTCCACTGCCTCCAACCATCTCCTCGCTGCTGCATTTACATATATATATATATATTAATATATTATATATATATATATATATATATATATATATATATATATATATATATATATATATATGCAAAACAACCACTCTGAAGAATAGAGAAATTCCAAGCGCTTTCGTGACTACTCACATTATCAAGGAACTATGAAAGTAAAGCATCCAAGGAAGCTATATAAGGGGTCTGGCCAGCACCTCACTATCAGATCCCACAACGGTTAAACACCTGACGCGCGCCGACCCAACTTGGATAGGTCCTTGGCACAACTCACCCCACAAACTATTCTACCCAAGAAATAAGGGTGGGGTGAGTTGTGCCAAGGACCTATCCAAGTTGGGTCGGCGCGCGTCAGGTGTTTAACCGTTGTGGGATCTGATAGTGAGGTGCGGCCAGACCCCTTATATAGCTTCCTTGGATGCTTACTTTCATAGTTCCTTGATAATGTGAGTAGTCACGAAAGCGCTTGGAATTTCTCTATTCTTTCAGAGTGGTTGTTTTGCATATTCTGAAATCACCTGTTTACTGTGATCTTATTGCATATATATATATATATATATATATATATATATTATATATTATATATATTTTTTATATATATATATAATATATATACATATATAAGCACGTAAGTAAACAAGGGAAACACTGGACTCAGAAATTATTGCAAACATCATGTAATGAAAACTGAGTCTAATCAAAAGTCACTGAATGTCACTAAGAAATCACTGTAGACTGACAACATGTCTCAAACACTCGCAAATGTCTCTACGTTGATGGTGGAGAGGCGAAGGCAAGGTGGTGGTGGAGTGTGAGGCAGTAGTAGTTGTCGCTAGCGCTGCTATCTACATTATTATTATTATTATAATCAAGGGGGAAGCGCTAAACCCGGAGGATTATACAGCGCCTGGGGGGGGGGGATGTGGAAGGCATTCAGGCTTAATTCGGGGAACTGGAGCACAGATCCAATTCCCTAAATCAAGAGCCCCTCACCAACATCAAGGAACCTTCCTTGAGGGGCTGCTATCTACAATTCCTAACATCGATGTCTCGAAGAATTTGCGCTTAAACTCGAGGAACCCACATAGCTAGGTGGCGCACAGGTACGAGAAAACAATCTTGGGTCTTGACCCGTTATGTGAGCCATAAAATAAGGTGCTAGGACCTGATATGAGGGTGAAACACAATGGTGGTGGGTAGGTGTGGGTGAGTGACGCAGCGAGCTGAGACACTGCTTGAGTGGTTAGGCCGACGCGCTCTGGCTTACACCCACATTAGGCACGAGAATATTTTAAGCCGGGCTGGCTTAAAACACACCACAACACCACAGGGATGGTATTAGCACTCAGGATGGCTTGGAACTGGGAGCACAAAGTGATGGTGAAGGCTGGAATTCCCCTGGCTTGCTTGAGTACTGGTGGTTAGTCACCTGGGTTAGTTGGCTGGCTTGCTTGGCTGAACCCTTCACACAGACTGGCTTGAGAACTTGTAACAATGAGCACAGCAGAGTGGAAAGCTGGCTGAGCAGGCTAGGCTAGGACTGGAGCCGGCTGGGTGGCTTAGAGCTTGGGTGGCTTAGAGCTTGTCTCCACCCCAGAGACTGGCTTGGCTTCATTTGCAAACCCGGATCAACCCCTCGGAAGTAATGCAAATAAGCAGAGAAAGCACAAAGACTAACCAGGAAGTAGTGCAGAGAGGCTCCTGAGTGCTTGGTCGGGGTAACTGGCTGTTTAGGCCACCATGCGGTCAACACGCATGTCCGTCGGCTGGTACAAGTTAATCGCCTTACATCTGCATAAATATCAAATTTACGCAACCACCGTTGCCACCATTTGTTGGGAGGGTTCCCTGGAGATATGATGGTTGGAGATAAACAAACTTGTTGGGTTGTATTCACTGTATTAGCAGAGTTGCAAGAGAGGAGTGGCCCAGCGTACCTGTAGGTCCATCGGTGAACTGAGAGAGGCAGTGCGTCTGATGCTCCAATGTGGCATCACGTGACGTCACATACTAGCCGCTGGGCCTAGCTGAGCAGGAAGCCTATATGTATACATGGATGATACGATCTACAATATACTACACAAGCATATGTATAGGGAATTCAGTAGCTATACTGACAAACATACTGTGAATAGACATCATTGACAGTCGTTCACAACGACCAAAAGCAAATTTCCCATATCAATCACAGACATCGATTCTTCTTTAAAAAGTTTTAGAACAAGCTGGGGTCCACCAAAAAATCACTTGGGTTTAAAAACCCATAATTCTTAACATAAATGGAAATAAAATTCGACAAGTTAAAACATTAGATTAGTAAAACGTTTCACCAGCCATTTGGCTTTATCGGGAAATAATTGGACAAAAACAAAAGACTAAAAATTTTGAAAAATGGGGAAAATTAAGTCCCCCAGGAAGGGGGCTTATATTTTGGGGAGGTTTTTGGGGTACAAAAAATTAATTTTTAAATTAAAATAAATGGAAAAAATATATTTCTTGCAAATTTGCCAAATTTTAACTTTCGGCATGACATTATTTTTTATATTTTAAATTTATGTATTATTTATATATTATTTATATATATATATATTTATTTTAAATATATTTTTTATATTATATATTTTTAATTTTAAAATATTATATAATATATAAATATATTATATATATATATATATATATTTATTTATAATATATTATAGTATATATATATATATATATAATAATATTAATATATTTATATAAAAAATATATATATTATATAAAATATATTTTATATATATATATTTTTATATAATTTTTATATATATATTTTATATGTCATCCCGAATAGGTAAAATTCGGCAATTAGCAATAATTTTTTTTAAATTTTTACCTTTCAAAAAATATTTCTTATATTTTACAGATTTTTTTTTTAATTTTGTTAATGAAAAAATAAAAAAAATTTTGTACGAAAAGAACCTTAGAAACTTCCCTAACAAGCGCAATTTAATTTACCCTAATCCAACAAAATATATTTTAGATATTTTTTTTTTATTACCCCACAATGGCCTTTTCCCCCACCAAGGCAGGGGGGCCCCGAAAAAGAAAAACTTTCACCATCATTCACTCCATCACTGTCTTGCCAGAAGGGTGCTTTACACTACAGTTTTTAAACTGCAACATTAACACCCCTCCTTCAGAGTGCAGGCACTGTACTGCCTCTCCAGGACTCAAGTCCGGCCTGCCGGTTTCCCTGAACCCCTTCATAAATGTTACTTTGCTCACACTCCAACAGCACGTCAAGTATTAAAAACCATTTGTCTCCATTCACTCCTATCAAACACGCTCACGCATGCCTGCTGGAAGTCCAAGCCCTCGAACACAAACCTCCTTTACCCCCTCCCTCCAACCTTTTCTAGGCCGCCCCCTACCCCGCCTTCCTTCCACTACGGGACTGATACACTCATGAAGTCATTCTGTTTCGCTCCATTCTCTCTACATGTCCGAACCACCTCAACAACCCTTCCTCAGCCCTCTGGACAACAGTTTTGGTAATCCCGCACCTCCTCCTAACTTCCAAACTACGAATTCTCTGCATTATATTCACACCACACATTGCCCTCAGACAGGACATCTCCACTGCCTCCAGCCTTCTCCTCGCTGCAACATTCATCGCCCATGCTTCACACCCATATAAGAGCATTGGTAAAACTATACTCTCATATATTCCCCTCTTTGCCTCCAAGGACAAAGTTCTTTGTCTCCACAGACTCCTAAGTGCACCACTCACCCTTTTTCCCTCATCAATTCTATGATTCACCTCATATTTCATAGACCCATCTGCTGACACGTCCACTCCCAAATATCTGAATACATTCACCTCGTCCATACTCTCTCCCTCCAATCTGATATCCAATCTTTCATCACCTAATCTTTTTGTTATCCTCATAACCTTACTCTTTCCTGTATTCACTTTTAATTTTCTTCTTTTGCACACCCTACCAAATTCATCCACCAATCTCTGCAACTTCTCTTCAGAATCTCCCAAGAGCACAGTGCCATCAGCAAAGAGCAACTGTGACAACTCCCACTTTATGTGTGATTCTTTATCTTTTAACTCCACACCTCTTGCCAAGACCCTCGCATTTACTTCTCTTACAACCCATCTATAAATTATTAAACAACCACGGTGACATCACACATCCTTGTCTAAGGCCTACTTTTACTAGGAAATAATTTCCCTCTTTCTTACATACTCTAACTTGAGCCTCACTATCCTCGTAAAAACTCTTCACTGCTTTCAGTAACCTACCTTCTACACCATACACCTGCAACATCAGCCACACTGCCCCTCTATCCACCCTGTCATACGCCTTTTCCAAATCCATAAATGCCACAAAGACCTCTTTAGCCTTATCTAAATACTGTTCACTTATATGTTTCACTGTAAACACCTAGTCCACACACCCCCTACCTTTCCTAAAGCCTCCTTGTTCATCTGCTATCCTATTCTCCGTCTTACTCTTAATTCTTTCAATAATAACTACCATACACTTTACCAGGTATACTCAACAGACTTATCCCCTATAATTTTTGCACTCTTTTGTCCCCCTTTGCCTTTATACAAAGGAACTATGCTGCTCTCTGCCAGTCCCTAGGTACCTTACCCTCTTCCATACATTTATTAAATAATTGCACCAACCACTCCAAAACTATATCCCCACCTGCTTTTAACATTTCTATCTTCATCCCATCAATCCCAGCTGCCTTACCCCTCTCATTTTACCTACTGCCTCACGAAACTTCCCCCACACTCACAACTGGCTCTTCCTCACTCCTACAACATGTTATTCCTCCTTGCCCTATACACGAATCACAGCTTCCCTATCTTCATCAACATTTAACAATTCCTCAAAATATTCCCCCCATCTTCCCAATACCTCTAACTCTCCATTTAATAACTCTCCTATTTCTAACTGACAAATCCATTTGTTCTCTAGGCTTCATTAACTTGTTATTCTCACTCCAAAACTTTTTCTTATTTCAACAAAATTTGTTGATAACATCTCACCCACTCTCTCATTTGCTCTCTTTTTACTTTGCTTCACCACTCTATTAACCTCTCTCTTTTTCTCCATATACTCTTCCCTCCTTGCAATCACTTCTACTTTGTAAAAACTTCTCATATGCTAACTTTTTCTCCCTTACTATCTCTTGACATCATTCCACCAATCGCTCCTCTTCCCCCCCGCACCCATTTTCCCTGTAACCACAAACTTCTGCTGAATACTCTAACACTACTTTTTTAAACCTACCTCATACCTCTTGGGACCCCTTTGCCTATGCTCTCATTAGCCATCTATCCCCCAAATAACTGTTTATATCTTCCCCTAACTGCCTCCTCTTTTAGTTTCTAAACCTTCACCTCTCTCTTCCCTGATGTTTTTCTATTCTCCTTGTATCCCATCTACATTTTACTCTCAGTGTAGCTAAAAACAGAAAGTGATCTGATATATCTGTGGCCCCTCTGTAAACATGTACATCCTGAAGTCTACTCAACAGTTTTTTATCTACCAATACATAACCCAAAAAACTAATGTCATTCGCCTTACATCATATCTTGTATACTTATCCTCTTTTTCTTAAAATATGTATTACCTATAACTAAACCTCTTCTATAAAAAGTTCAATAAAAGGGGCTCCCATTATCATTTACACCTGGCACCCAAACTTACCTACCACACCCTCTATAAAAGTTTCTCCTACTTTAGCATTCAGGTCCCCTACCAGAATTACTCTCTCACTTGGTTAAAAAGGCCCCTAAATATTCATTTAAACATCTCCAAAATCTCTCTCTCCTCTACATTCCTCTGTTCTCCAGGTGCATCACGCTTTTTTATGACCCACTTTTCGCATCCAACCTTTACTCTAATCCACATAATTCTTGAAATTTTCACATTCATATTCTCTTTTCCCTTCCATTTAAATGATCCTTCAACATTACTGTACCCCTTCCTTTGCTCTAACTCTCTCAGATACTCCAGATTTAATTTCCCATTTATTCCCCCAAAAGAAACTCTCCTACCCTTCAGCTTTGTTTCGCTTAGGGCCAGGACATCCAACTTCTTTTCATTCATAACATCAGCAATCATGTTTCTTGTCATCCGCACTACATCCACGCACATTCAAGCATCCCCGTTTTTATAAAGTTTTTCTTCTCTTTTTTTGTAAATGTCTACAGGAGAAGGGGTTACTAGCCCATTGTCCCGGCATTTTAGTCGCCTCATACGACACGCATGGCTTACAGAGGAAAGATTCTTTTCCACTTCCCCATGGACAAAAGAAGAAATAAAGAAGAACAAGAGCTATTTTGAAAAAGGAGAAAAAACCTAGATGTATGATATTATATTTTATATATATATATATATATATATATATATATATATATATATATATATATATATATATATTACAAAAGATCACAGTAAACAGGTGATTTTCAAAATATGCAAAAAAACCACTCTGAAAGAATAGAGAAATTCCAAGCGCTTTCGTGACTACTCACATTTTTCAAGGAACTATAGTTCCTTGATAATGTGAGTAGTCCGAAAGCGCTTGGAATTTCTCTATTTTTTCAGAGTGGTTGTTTTGCATATATATATATATAATATATATATAAATATATATTATATTTATATATATATATATATTATATTTTATATATATTTATATATTATATATATATATGCATGTGCGTGTCTGTGAAGTGTGACCAAAGTGTAAGTAGGAGTAGCAAGATATCCCTGTTATCTAGCGTGTTTATGAGACAGAAAAAGAAACCAGCAATCCTACCATCATGCAAAACAGTTACAGGTTTCTGTTTCACAGTCATCTGGCAGGACGGTAGTACTTCCCTGGGTGGTTGTTGTCTACCAACCCACTACCACAGGACGGTAGTACCTCCCTGGGTTTGGGTTTCTGTCTACCAACCTATACCACAGGACGGTAGTACCTCCCGGGTAGTTGCTGTCTACCAACCTACTTTCCCAGGACGGTAGTACTTCCCTGGGTGGTTGTTGTCTACCAACCTACTACCACAGGACGGTAGTACTTCCCTGGGTGGTTGCTGTCTACCAACCTACTACCACAGGACGGTAGTACTTCCCTGGGTGGTTGTTGTCTACCAACCTACTACCACAGGACGGTAGTACTTCCCTGGGTGGTTGCTGCTACCAACTACTACCACAGGACGGTAGTACCTCCCTGGGTGATTGCTGTCTACCAACCTACTCCACAGGACGGTAGTACCACCTGGGGGGGTTGCTGTCTACCAAAACCCACAACCACAGGACGGTAGTACCACCCGGGATTGTGTTGCTGTCTACCAACCTAATTCCACAGGACTGTTGTACCACCCTGGGTGGTTGCTGTCTACCAACCTACTACCAAGGACGGTGTACCTCCCTGGGTGGTTGCTGTCCTACCAAACCTATCTCCACAGGTCGGAGTACCACCCTGGGGTGGTTGCTGTCTACAATACCTACTACTAACAGGGACGGTAGTACCTCCCTGGGTGGTTGATGTTACAACCTACTACCGCAGGACGGTAGTTAGTACCTCCTGGGTGGTTGCTGTCTACCAAGCTATACCACAGGACGTTCGTACCACCCTGGGTGGTTGCTGTCTTACCAAACCTACTCCACGGACGGTAGTACCTCCCTGGGTGGTTGCTGTCTACCAACCTACTACCCACAGGGACGTAGTACCTCCTGGGTGGGTGCTGTCTACCAACCTACTACCACAGGGGCGGTAGTACACCTGGGTGGTGTTCTCTACCAACCTACTACACAGGACGGTAGTACCTCTGGGGGAGTGCTGTCTAAAACCTAACTTTTTCAAAACCACAGGACGGTAGTACCTCCCTGGGAGGTGTTGTCTACCAACTACTACACAGGACGGTAGTACCTTCCTGGGTGGTTGCTGTGTCTACCAAAACTACTAAACAGGACGGTATAGTACCACCTGGGTGGCTGCTGTCTACCAACCTACTACCACTGGACGGTAGTACCACCCTGGGTGGTTGCTGTCTACCAACCTACTACCACAGGGACGGTAGTACCACCCTGGGCTGGTTGCGGTCTCCAACCTTACAACAGGACGGTAGTACCTCCCTGGAGTGGTTAGTTGTCTTACCAACCTATACCAAGGACGGTAGTACCTCCCTGGGATGTTGCTGTCTTCCAACCTACTACCACAGGGACGGTAGTACTCCCTGGGTGGCTGCTGTATACAAACCTACTACCACAGGACAGTAGTACCACATGGGTGGTTGCTGTTACCAACCTACTACACAGGACGTAGTACACCTGGTGGCTGCTGTCTACCATTCCTACTACCACAGGACAGTAGTACACCCTGGTGGTTGCGGTCTACCAACTACTACCACAGGACGGTAGAGTACCACCCTGGGTGGTTGCTGTTACCAACTACTACCACAGGCCGGTAGTACCACCCAGGGTGGTGCTGTCTACCCAACCTACTCACAGGAACAGTAGTACCACCCTGAGGTGTGGTTGCTGTCTACCAACCTACTACCACGTGTCTGTAGTACCTCCCTGGGTGGTTGCGTATACCAACCTACTACCACAGGACGGTAGTACCTCCCTGGGTGGTTGTTGTCTTCCAACCTACTACCCACAGGACGGTAGTACTCCCTGGGTGGTTGTTGTCTACCAACCTACTACACAGACGGTAGTACATCCCTGGGTGTGGTTGTGTCTACAACCTACTACCAAGGACGGTGAACTCCTGGGTGGTTGCTGTCTACCAACCTACTAACCAGGGACGTAGTACCACCCTGGGTGGTTGCGTTCTACCAAACTACAACCACAGGGACGGTAGTACCACCCTGGGTGGTTGTTGTTACCAAACTACACAACAGGACAGTAGTACCACCTGGTGGTTGCTGTCTACCAACCTACTACCAAAGGGCCGGTAGTACCTTTGGGTGGTTGCTGTCTACTAACCTACACCACAGGACGGTATTACCACCCTGGGTGGTTGCTGTTCTACCAACCTACTACCACAGGACGGAAGTACCTGCCCTGGATGGTTGCTGTTCTTACCAACCTAACTACCGCAGGACGGTAGTACCTCCTGGGTGGTTGCTGTCTACCAACCTACTACCACAGGACGGTAGTACCCACACTGGGTGGTTGATGTCTACCAACTACTACCACAGGACGGTAGTACCTCCTGGGGTGTTGCTGTTCTACCAACCTACTACCACAGACGGGTGTAGTTCCTCCCTGGGTGGTTGCTGTCTACCAACCTACTCACACGGAGGTAGTACCACCCTGGGTGGTTGTTCTCTACCAACCTACTACCACAGGCGGTAGTACCTCCCTGGGTGGTTGCTGTTACCAACCTACTCCACGGAGGTTGTACCCTCCCTGGGTGGTGTTGTCTAAACCTACTACACGGACGGTAGTAGTCCTCCTTGGTGGTTGCTGTCTACCAACCAACTCCCACAGGGACGGTAGTACCACCCGGGTGGCTGAGTCTACCAACTACTACCACAGGACGGTAGTACCACCCTGGGTGGTTGCTGTATACAACCTACTACCACAGGACGGTAGTACCACCCGGGTGGTTGCTGTCTACCACCTACTACCACAGGGACGGTTTAGTACCTCCCTGGGTGGTTGTTGTCTACCAACCTAACTACACAGGACGGTAGTTACCTCCCTGGGTTGTTGCTAGTTCTACCAACCCTACTACCACAGGACGGTGTACTCCCTGGGTGGTGCAGTCTACCAACCTACTACAAAGGACGTTTGTACCACAATGGGTGGTGCTGTCTACCACCTACTACCCACAGGACGTTAGTAACCACCCGGGTTGGCTGCTGTCTCCCATCTACTACCACGGACAGTAGTACCACCCTGGGTGGTTGCCATGTCTACCAACCTATAACCACAGGACGGTAGTACCACCCGTGGTGGTTGCTGTTACCAACCTACTACCACAGGACGGTAGTACACCCTGGGTGGCGGCTGTCTACCAACCTATACCACAGGTCGGTCGTAACCACCCTGGGTGGTTGCGTCTACCAACCTACTACCACAGGCGGTAGTACCTCCCTGGGTGGTTGTTGTTACCAACCTACTACACAGGACGGGTAGTTACCTACCTGGGTGGTTGCTGGTCTACCAACCTACTACCACAGGGGACGGTAGTACCTCCCTGGGTTGGTTGGCTTGTCTACCAACCTACTACCACAGGCCGTAGTACACCCTGGGTGGTTGTTGTCACCAACCTACTACCCACAGGACGGTAGTATCCCTGGCCTGGTTGCTGGGTCTACCAACCTACTACCACAGGGACGGTAGTACCCACCCTGGGTGTTTGCTGTCTTACCAACTACTACCACAGGCGGTAGTACTCCCTGGGTGGTTGCTGTCTAACAACCTACTTCCACAGGACGGTAGTACCACCCCTGGTTGGTTGCTGTTCTACCAACTACTACACAGTGACGGTAGTACCTCCCTGGGTGGTTGTTCGTCTACAACTACTACCACAGGACGGTAGTACCTCCCTGGGTGGTTGCTGTTCTACCACTTATACCCACAGGACGGTAGTACTCCCTGGGTGGTTGGTTGCTGTTTACCAACCTACTACACAGGCGGTTTAGCTACCTCACCTGCCATGACGGTGTTTGTTGTCTACCAAACCTACTACCACAGGTCGGTAGTACCTCCCTGCTGGTTGCTGTCTACCCAACCTTACTACCACGGACGGTAGTACCACCCTGGGTGGTTGCTGTCTCCCAAACCTACTACACAGGACGTAGTACCTCCTGGGTGGTTGCTTGTCTACCAAACCTACTACAACAGGGCGGTAGTTACCACCCGGGTGGTTGCTGTCTACCAACCTACTACCACAGGACGGTAGTACCTCCCTGGAGTGGTTGTAGTCTACCAACCTACTTCCACAGGACGGTAGTACTCCCTGGGTGGTTGGCTGTCTACCAACCTACTACCACAGGATGGTAGTACCTCTGGGTGGTTGCTGTCTACCAACCTACTTCCACAGGACGGTAGTACCTCCCTGGGTGGTTTGCTGTCTACCACACCTACTACCACAGGACGGTAGGACCTCCTGGGTGGTTGCTGTCTACCAACCTACTACCACAGGGACGGTAGTACCTTCCCTGGGTGGTTGTGCTGTCTACCAGCCTACTAATATCTTTTTCTATATTGAAAAATTCAGAATTCTATTGATAAATAATATTTTGAAAGTAAATTGTTTGTAATAAAACAACTCAATGCCTAAATAAACATATTTTCATAATAATTGTACTGTTAGTGGGTAAATATTTTAGAAAACATTTGTAAAGCTCAAATTAAACATTTAAAATTTGCCTATAGCTAAATAAGAACTTATAACTATAGCGTAAGGTTGGTTGAATTGTCGCAGGTATGTTGGGTTAGTAAAACGACACAAGTGCAATAATGTTACTTTTTATTCGGGGAAACGTTTCGCTCTCCAAGCGCTTTTGACAAGCTCTGTTTGAGAGACCTCAAAATCGGTGGATGTATATTCATTGAATCAGAAAAATGAGTGTTGGACCAAATAATGAGCTCTATTATTTTCACCATTTCATTTTTATTTGGTGCTAATTTTGTAACCTTAAAAGATGCAATTTTTCACCAAAACAAATCATTAATTTTTTAAAACAATTCATTGTAATAAACAAAAAGATAAGTTGTTCATTGCATATGCAATAGTATTTTCCTCTATCATTGTTTAACCATTCTTCACATCGTCGACTTAATATAAAGGGATGGTGAGAGAAATATCCCTTGTCTTACACCCTTGTTCATGATAAAATAAAACGTTTTTTTTTAATTTCACTGTACGCAATATTGCTCCTGGTTTCGTAAATAATACACAAAAAATTGACAGTAATAGGAAGGACTCGTCTATTATTAGTATTGTCCTTGTCAAAGCCTTAGACATGAATCATGAAAGCCGGTAACGCCTTCTTCAAGTTACAAAAAGGCACCACCTCCGTCATGACTGGATAAAGTACAAAAACAAGCACAAAGAAGTACAAAAAGGCACCACTCGTGACTGGAATAAAGTATACAAATGAAACACGCACAGCGGATGTACAAAAAAAGGCACCAACACAGGACTGGAATAAAGTACAAATAACCGCACAAAGGGAGTACAAAAAGGCACGACCACCGTGATTGAATAAAGTACGTACAAATAACAAGCACAAAGGAGTACAAAAAGGCACCACACCGTGACTGGAATAAAGTACAATAACTATCAATGGAGTACAAAAGGCACCACACGTGACTGTAGAAAAGTACAATAACAAGCACAATGAGTACAAAAAGGCAACCACCGTGACTGGAAATAAGTACAATAACAAGCAAAAGAGTTCAAAAAGGCACACCCGTGACTGGAATAAAGTACAAATAACAAGCACAAGGCGTACAAAAGGCACCACACCGTGACTGGAATAAAGTTCAAATAACACGCACAAAGGAGAGAGGAGTTTACAACGACGTTTCGGTCCGACCATTTAGTGTGACTTTGTAAATGGTTCCAAGTCGGACGAAACGTCGTCCTAGCTTCTCTATCCTATGTGCGTGTTATTTTAGCATATACTCTTTCTGCTTCTTTCATGTTAAGACAAACAGTTTCATCCTTCAAACAGGAGTTAATAGTAGATAATTTTTACTGAATCTAATTCTCAAAAATTAAAATATTCAAAAAATTAGTTTAAGATAATTCAGTACACAAGATATATATTATAAGGGTCTATAATTAGACGAGGTTGAATGCAGGTTTAAGAACTTCAGGAAAAACCATGGAAAATTAATCAGAGACAGATAACACGGAAACGTTTTGAACAAGAGCAAAAGTCAGGGGACGGAGATTTAGAGCGATAGAACTTAAGAACGACGTTTAGGTTGGAAAGTTCTATTGTGGCGATCAAGAGGAATGGAAACATGACTGACAGTGCCTGTGGGCGGAGGAGCTTACTTTCAGTTTTCATTGCCCTTCACCCCTGTTGAAAACTGAAAACAATCAAGAAGAACGTTAAGTGAAGAGAGATCAAAGATTAGACGTATCACAGGGAAAGATGAAGCGTAATGTTCGCTGAAGTTTTGAGAGCGATGGAGGCGATAAAAGAAGAAACAGCAAGGTAAAAAGTGTGAGGAGTTTTGACTCGACAAGGACAACAGAATAAGAGATAGACTCTCTTGGGAAATTTCTTGATGGTAGGACGAAAAACGATCGATTATGAATTTCGCCACCATTAATTTCCCACTACTCATCATCTACTCTTGCAAAATACAAAAACCTTACTCATGCACACAGTTTGTATGGAAACCACCAACAACGATCGATTGTGTTGCACATTTCATGGATTACCACTGCTACCAGGGTTTACAACAATGGCGTGTTGTAGATGTAGATAGGTTACCTCAGTGAGAACGTGTATGATTCTCAGCTTCGCCTGAAGGAACTCATACAGTAAATGCAAAAAGATGGATAACTACCAACAGAGTGGTGTTCGTTTACCGCTGTTTACATCACCCATCATTACGTATTGAGCAACACCACAGATGCATCAGGAATACAAACGATGCTAAAGATTCTGGAAGCTTTCCATATTTATTATCAGCCATTTACCTAAATAAGGGAACTCATTACAGGTCTCGTTGCTCATACAGACACGGTCTATGAAATAAAAAATCTTTCTACAAGTCCTGATACATAATATCCTACCCCCATAAAACCACACACACTGACACCTAATTTGCATATTGTTTAAACCTGTCTTTCTCTCTCATTGGACCCCGCTTAATGTCTCACTCCTCACCTCTCGGAGTCTTCTCACTAGGTGCTCGTTTGTCTTATAAAGCAGCTGTCTGGAGTGTGTTTACTTAATAGTCTAGACCAGGTAAACATCGTAATAAAAATTTCCCTGGAAGATCATAATCTCCAGTCTGAAAGGTCAACCTATTCATCAACTGGAAAGAAAGACTAAAAGAAATTTTCGACAATTTGCTGTTTCACAGAAAGGAAAATGTAAACATACCATACCACTTGGCGAGGATCGAACCCGCGATCAGAGAGTCACTCTGATCGCGGGTTCTCTACCCGCCGTGGTTATGGTTTGTTTGCAATCGTTTTCATTTACGATTTCGCGATGTAATGTAATTGTAAGATGGTTTATTTAGAAGATTTGTGCAAAGAGCGGTTAGACTCCTGTTTTGTCTCAGAATCATTTCATAAACACCATATCTCCATAACTGCAAGAACCTACGTTTAATCTGAGTTTCTGATCTTTGCTGCCGTAACAAAACAGTGCACTAAGAGTGCTCGAAGATTTATTCAGTATTTGAGAAATTCAGACAATATTAGAAAGTCAACCTATTACATTAGACTTATTTCATTCAATAGCACAGTTCTCCTTGTATAAAGCAAGTTGCAAGATCATCTGAGGCACATGATCAGTAGACATCCACCTTCCTTTCTGAACAAACATTAGACATTATATCAACGCAATTGTTTAAAGATAGAACACCTCAGATGCGTGACTGAGCAGAACTGTTAGCAATAATCATTAACATCTGCGTGGTTATGACTTGTTATATTATATATATATATATATATATATATATATATTATATATATATTATATATATATATATATATATATATATATATATATATATATATATATATATTTTATATTTATATATATATATATATATATATTATATATATATATATATTATTTAATATTTTATTTTATTTTAATATATTATATATATATATATATATATAGATTAGTCGGAGTAAAAATAAACATGTAATATAACACGTTACTACGAAATCGTAATAACACGATTTCAAACTCAGTAAGTGAGCCACCCGTACCCGTGGTCTGTTATATTGTAGTTACCTTTGTTATGTAAACAGTTGGTAACTGTAATATTGTATGTATTGTATTCGTTTCAGGGTGAATTTCACCTTGAGATAATTCAGCTGATTACACCATAATCCGGACCAATTGTTAGCAATAAATTTCTGTGAGGTTGTTAAGAATTCGTAGTAGAATACAATTTAGGGGAGGAAACTGATGCCGGTATATAAAGTATTCCTGTTTCTTATGGTGTTTAAATTTAATATATGTTAATAGCCGCTTAAGCGATTTTGGAGGTTCGGTCTAAAGGTTGCAGATACCATGTGTCTGCAGAAAAAGGAGGCTTCGGCGATGCCTTCATTTGTGTTTATATTTATCGAGCTAATTTAGGGTTACTGAGTGGAATTTTTAGGGTATAAAATCTATCCTGTCTTAGGCACAATTTTTGGCCTGTTCTATGTTTTTAGTAATACAACTATCGTATACCCGGGAAAAATGTAAGTAGTGTTATGTAGATGAATGGTTCAGAGAAGCGAAATGTTGGGGGGGGGGGAAGGGGGTATCTTTATTAGGAAATCGTTTCGCCACACAGTGGCTGCATCAGTCCATACAACAGAGAAAACTTGAAGAAACAGGAGGAGAATGACGGTAATCAGTCCCTCAACCGAAACGTTTCCTCAATAAAGATACCCCAAGAGTTGCGCTGTGTTCTATTGAACAACGTGTCGGTTCTCTGACCCATTCATCTACAGTCTGTCAGACACTGCACTTCTTGGGATTTTACTACTGGGAATTCTTTCGCTGCCTAACCTGGCACGACCTATTCACATTGAACAATGTGACACCACGTACGACTGCTGCACCTCTCCTGCCTACGGTTTTATAAGCTCCTTCTCACACTTATGGCCGTAATTCTATTCAAAGATTGATAGACTGACCACTTTCGACTCAAGGTTGAGGGCACGTTACTCACATTCTCCTTCTGTCCTCAGTTTCCCTTTGCTGGACTGATGAAGCACTGTGTGGCCGAAACGTTTCCTCAATAAGATACCCAGAGTGCACATGTGTCTAATTTCTCAAGTAGTGTTAATGAAAATTCTTATGGAGAGGTGGTTTCGGAAATAGTGCATTTATTTAAGTTTAACTCTTGAGGCAACAAACGCTTATCAGTATTCAGTTCTTCTCAATGCTGACAGAATGTCAGGAAATATGCGCAGTGCTGTGGGCGAGTAATGTTAAGGTACCTTAGATATTTTAGGTTGGATTTGGTGGATTCTGTTAGGTTTTAGGTTAGGTTCTCACTATTTGCCCACAACAAAATCTTCGTTGTACAACAAGCGTTATATTATGGAGTTAAGTCTGATAAAGGACCGTGTTACAACAAGTACCAGTTAATATACACATAGGCCAGTTTTGCTAAGGGACGAGTTATTTACACAACAATTTGAAATTATATTTAGAGTTTCTCCTTGTGACTGAGAAAAAACCGAATAGTCAGGTACACTGGCTTTCCTGTGATTTGATCTGGGATTTAGCTACAAGTAACTCATGGATATGTTATGAAGGATATTAATTTCATTAGCAGGAAAAAATAGATAAAAAAAAACATTTCCTATTATCATAGCATTTCTCTACCTGTTATTTGATTTTCTGTTCATTCTTAGTTTATTTTTTGTCTTCATATGATTTTGTTGACTAGTATTTTTTGTATCTCCGTCATATACAGCATATACGTATTCCGTTTTTTCCATAGCATCTTCTTCATATTCTTTCATTTCTTATCGAGACTAACTTAGCGTTTTCATATATAATTTAGACATTTTTGCACCCCTAGGCATGTATCTATTTCTGTCCTTGTTTTATTGTATTTGATTTTGATTAATGCTTATTTTTGTTTTGTCTTATCCTAGGGGAAGGTAATGGGCAGGGAAGGGGTAGGGAAAAAAAAACGAGAGAACCGCTTGCCACAATTTGTGGGGTAACTAGGGAACCAGGAAATTTATTTTCGTCGTTAAGGAGGACCAGCTGGGATGAAATAAAGCTTTATTATATGAAAGGCCGCTTCATATTCCCAAAACGGGGACGAACTAACCCACCACTGGCATAATCAGGCGGACGATATTGATTGATAAATCATACCCCGGCCGGATTGAACCCGCGGTCCTAGGTCTCAAAACTAGCCCGTCGCATTAGCCACTTTACCAATCGTGTCATTACGATTTCTTGAGTCATGTAGTCGACTGAATAAATCTTCGTTTAGACAAACAGCCACCATAAACAGACGGAAATTGCCGTGGGGACTGGATAAAGATTTTAATAAAGCTGACACTGAATAAAAACAAAGGTGGAGTAATTGATCCTATTAATTGCATAAGAACAGCATGTGGTCCGCAATGTTAATAAGAAAACAGTTTCGTTAAAGTATATTGTCTCAGCTTTCACATTAATAAAGGCAATATGAGAATAAAGTTAAAATAAATAAACTGGTGGCATTATTGCTCCAAGATTAAAATGAATCTTTCAGTCAGAAGACCAAGATGCCACAAAATGTAACATAACCGAGGGTCAAAATTTTAAAACACTATCTGCCATATCAATATCTCGTTTCGTATCAGTTTTTTGATTCTTGTTCTAGACGACAGATTGTGACCGTATGACTTTTTCTATCTGGAGATGTGACGAGGAGACTAGGAATTAGTACATTACATTCACTGGAATTCAAAATAACACTAACTTTGAACAGAAAATATCACTTAAATTATTTTCAGTTTTAATAAAGTGGTCGTCTGGGATCAGATGTGTCGATGATATCAGTAACATAACGTAAGAAGAAGGAACGCTGAATCAGGCACTACTGCCCATGCGAGGCCCATGGGTTTCTCGCATGGGCCTTGTGAATGTAACTGACCTAGTCAGTCACATTCACTTAGGGGAGGAGCCACGGCATTGACCTACTAGCATAGCTAGTCAGGTCCAACTCTCACCCACCCCACACACACACGGATGTGTTTTCAACCTCTTTAAAAACTACACAACGTCTTAACTTCTTATGACGGTACTCGGTAGTTTGTTCCACTCATCCTAACTTATTACAAAACAGTGCTTTAATCCTAATCTTCATGAATCTGAATTTTTCCAGCTTTAAACCCATTGCTGCGCGTCCTTGCTAGGTAGATATTTTTAGCACGCTTAAAAAAAATGCTCGAGTAGATCAGACTTCTAAATACAAATAATGCATTGGAAACGTGTGTTTCATTTTAAAAATTAGAAATCCAGCTATCTAAACGGTAATGTACCGAGAAAGGTAAGACGTGAAAAAGGTGATATATAACCTGGTTGGTTCATGTATATCTAGTCAACACAACAGGAAAAAAAACTTATTGGATATTCATAATTTAAAAGAAGACTGGTAAACCTCAAAGGACCGATTAAAACACATGCTATTGAAATAGTGCGCAAGAAAAAATATAATGCTATTTAATATAATAAAAAAGCGCTAATCCACAAGGGCTATATAGCACTGCAGGGGAAGGAAGGATGTGAGGGTATCGGGTAGTCAGCGGGAGAGGGATGTTTAGTAGGTTATGTGCGTACAGTGGGGCCAGTGGATAGTGCAGGGGTTAGAGGGTCGCAAGAGATTGAAGTAGAACAGGGCTTGAGTGGAGTGCTAACCGTATCATCATCAGAGTTTGTGGAGTAAATCAGTTGTTGTCAAAAAGGTCAATGAGGAGTTCCGGATTAAAGGAGGGTCTATCAGCAAGAAGGAAGGTGAAGATGAGAGCAGCCAGAGGTAGACGATGTTGGAGGTAAATTCTGGTGCTTGTTGATAGAGTGGGCAGTCCAACAGAATGTGGCTAAACCGATACTAGAACCTGACAATTCTCACAGAGAGGAACAGAGCACCCTCCAGGACGATACCCATGAGTAAGGGGACGAGTGTGGCCATATGCGACGACGGGAGAGAGTAGTCTCCCATCCTCGACATTGATGACAGAAGACTGCCGGTAACCATACTGGTATAATGAATGAAGTTCGTATATAGCAAGATTAGACTAAATCAGTTGGTGCCAATGGGTGCGGGGTGGGTGAATTACAGCAAAATAGTCCGTGAATGAAACCCTCTATATGAAACTGGTAGGTCATGTACTGCTGACAGCACTGCATTGTCTGCCTGTTCATGTGCCCTTTACGTCAAATGATCAGGGGGGACCCAACAAAACACAATATCTTTGCTTGTTAGAGATACGGGGTAACAAAGTTGGATACGGAGAACTAAGGGGGTGATGGTGTATAAAATTTTCGTACTAGGCCTGTAAAGTCTAAGAGTGTTTGAAACAACCAATATGTGAACTGCATGGATGCAATTCGGATAAGTGCTGACAAAAATGGCATTACAATTCAGCTGTAAAAAATGCTAGCCAAGGATAGTAAATGCCTCGCACAACACGGTCCAGAAACATGCCTGCGATTCTGTGCCGTTCAGAAGGCATAGAAACCGTCTGGGTACACTGTGATGATGGGAATGAAAAGTGGACATGATCAAGAAAAAGCAGAGCGGCGAAGCTACGTAGACAGTTAGGGCTTTTGCGGCAAAAGGGATTGAATAAATAAGAACCAGCACGAACAGCTGGAACTTCTCAGGGATTTAGGGACAAGTGAGAGATGCTACAAGATCATAGAAAGGTGGTAAAACTGAAGGGACCAAGATGGCAAATGTGACGAAGAGAAAAGGGATGGAGTAAACAGGGGGCGACGAACAAATAAAGAATGTCTACTAAATCATTGACTCATTGACTGTTCTATAATGGAAGGATTGCGGAGATCTGAGAGCGAACATAGTAACGAAGACAATGAGCATCACGGCAATCGGACAAGGGGTGGGAATATTCGCTTCGGCATAGGAGGCTCTCAACTGGGAAAGAGTGAAAAGCTCCAGGCATAAACGTATCTTGTTGATGGTGGGGTTAAGGCTAGAGAGAGTAGCAGGAGAGGCCGCTGACTAGATTGGTCACCATAATCGAGTTTTCGATCAAATTAGAGCTGAATGTAGGCGAAGGAGAGTTCTGTGATCAACTCCCTATGAAAGATGAGCAAGGGTTTTAAGAAGGTTCAGCCTGCTGTGACAAGTTGCCTTCAGAGAGATAATGTGAGGTTTCCAGGATAACCTACGGTCAAACAGATGACCTAGAAACCTGACTGTATCACGCTCAGGGATACGTGAGCCATAGAGGTACGATGGATGATCAGAGATGACAGAACATCTAGTTAGTTTAATATGTTTATTATGCACCCCATACCCATCCTGTGGGCGGTAGTCAAAAAATAACAGAGGTGCATAATGGGTCCAGGGACTGGGCCTCAAAGTTTTGATAGCTGAGCAAGTTACAAAGGTAATGAATTCACAATTTACAAAGGTAATGAAATCACAATTTACAAAGGTAATGAACTCCAGGTAGGTCTGGCCACAATCATGACAAATTGCAAAGGTATTTACAGATTACAGAGGTACGTAATGGGCCCAGGGACTGGGCCCCCAAAGTTATGATAGCTGAACTAGGTATAAAGGTAATGAGCTCACAAGTTACAAAAGTAAAGAATCCTGTGAGTATCGTTACTTACGTTTATACATGGCTACGATCATGAACAAATTATAGAGTAATGAGCAATTCACACTTCCACACCCGGTCACAACTGTAATGAGTTATTGGTGCAAATATTGATTGTTGAGTCACACACACACCACACACACACACACACACACACACACACACACACACACACACACACACACACACACACACACACACACACACAACACACACATACACACATACACACTCATACACACTCATACACACTCATACACAAACTCAAACACACACACACACACACACACACACACAAAACACACACAACACACACACCGCACGCACACACACACACTCACTCACACTCACACACACACACACACACACACACACACACACGCACACACACACACACACACACACACCAGATACCTGTGGGGGCCAGGAGCAGGTGAGCAGGAAGGATAAACCAAGAAGCATAGGGGCCATAACTAGGGAAGGGACTGAAGGAAGGAAACACTCCACGGGAAGGAACTAAAACACATCAGAGGATGCAATGGGAGTCACAGTGGGAGGTGGAAAGGGAGAGATCCGTGTTTGTCTATGGGCTAGAGGAAGCTAAAGGGGAAACTTATGATGAAAGAAAGCAGGAGGAGAAAAAAGCAATTGAAGATATCATGAAGGTGATAGGCGAGGGGGACATGACCCAGGTGGCAAATTTTCGGAGAATTGGGTGGTTCACAAAGAAAAGGAATCGGCCTCTCAAAGTAATTTTCAAGGCAGAATCAACCCGAACCATGATCCTGCAGGAGAAAGCACGGCTGAGAGGCAAGCAGGAGTTACGGAGTGTGTACCTCGAACGACACAGAACACAGGACGAAAGGAAGACAATGAAAGAGAGGGGTTCAAAACGAAAGGAGAAATGGGAGGAAATGAAAAGGAGAGCAGAATAACCCAGGATCAAATGGAAGGACAAGCGCACCCCCCAGAAACACCTGCAGAAGGACTCCAGCCACGACACCCCTAAGGCAACTAACCAATCCAAACCAACCATCACACACCGATCCCTCTGTTTCCACCCCCCGCACCACAGTTACAGTATTAGAACAGAAGTTGAAGGTTTGGTACACAAACATGAGGAATGGCAAGAAAGAATCAATGAGAAGTCCCCAGACATCATAGCAGTTACAGAAGCAAAACTCATGGAGACAATAACAGATGCAATCTTCCCACCAGGATACCAGATCATGAGGAAAGATAGAAGGGGCAGGGGGGGAGGTGGGGTTGCTCTGCTCGTAAAAAACAGATGGAAATTCGAGAAAATGGAAGGAATAGATGGGACGGGAGAGAGAGACTACATAGCAGGTACACTTCAGTCTGGGGAACACAAAGTGGTCATTGCAGTGATGTATAATCCACCACAGAACTGCAGGAGGCAAGAGAGGAATATGAGAGAGAGCAACAGAGCAATGGTGGACACACTTGCTGAGGTGGCAAGAAGAGCTCACTCCAGCAGAGCAAAGTTGCTGGTTATGGGGGATTCAACCACAGGGAGTTTTGACTGGAAAACCTGGAGCCACATGGGGGTCCCGAAACATGGAGAGCCAGGATGTTGGACGTGATGCTGGAAAACCTCATGCCCCAACATGTTAAGGACACTACCAGAGTGAGAGGGGAGGATGAACCAGCAAGATTGGACCTTGTGTTCACCCTGGGCAGCTCAGACATTGAGGACATCAAGTATGAGAGTCCCCTAAGAGCTAGCGACCACGTGGTTCTGTGCTTTGAATACATAGTAGAGCTGCAAGTGGAGAGAATAACAGGAGTAGAATGGGAAAAGCCTGACTATAAAAAGAGGGGACTACATAGGGTTGAAGAACTTCCTGCGGGAGGTCCAGTGGGACAGAGAACTGGCAGGAAAGCCAGTAAATGAAATGATGGAATATGTAGCAACAAAATGCAAGGAGGCAGTGGAAAGGTTCATTCCCAAGGGCAACAGTAACAACGGGAAGACCAGAACGAGCCCCTGGTTTACCCGACGGTGTAAGGAAGCAAAAACAAAGTGCAATAGAGAATGGAAAAAGTACAGAAGGCAGAGAACACACGAAAATAGGGAGATCAGTCGCAGAGCCAGGAATGAGTACGCACAGGTAAGGAGGGAGGCCCAGCGACAGTATGAAATGACATAGCATCGAGAATCAAGACTGACCCGAAACTGTTGTATAGCCACATCAGGAGGAAGACAACAGTCAAAGACCAGGTGATCAGATAAGGACAGAAGGTGGAGAACCCCAACAAGAAATGATCAGGAGGTATGTGAGGAGCTTGAACAGGAGATTTAAGGAAGTTTTTACAGTAGAGACAGGAAGGGCTGTGGGAAGACAGCACAGAAGGGAACATCAAGAGGGAATATACCAACAAGTGTTGGATGACATATGAACAACTGAGGAGGAGGTGAAGAAGCTCTTAAGTGACCTTGACACCTCAAAGGCGATGGGACCGGACAACATCTCCCCATGGGTCCTTAGAGAAGGAGCAGAGATGCTGTGTGTGCCTCTAACCACAATTTCAATACATCCCTTGAAAACTGGGCAACTACCTGAGAAATGGAAGACAGCTAATGTAGTCCCATATTTAAGAAAGGAAACAGAAACGAGGCACTAAACTACAGACCTGTGTCTCTGACATGTATTGTGTGCAAAGTCATGGAGAAGATTATCAGGAGGAGAGTGGTCGAACACCTGGAAAGGAACAAGATTATAAATGAAAACCAGCATGGGTTCATGGAAGGCAAATATTGTATCACAAACCTCCTGGAGTTTTATGACAAGGTAACAGAAGTAAGACACGAGAGAGAGGGGTGGGTAGATTGCGTTTTCCTAGACTGCAGGAAGGCCTTTGACACAGTTTCCCCACAAGAGATTAGTGCAGAAGCTGGAGGATCAGGCACACGTAAAAGGAAGGGCACTGCAATGGATAAGGGAATACCTGACAGGGAGGCAGCAACGAGTCATGGTACGTGAAGAGGTATCACAGTGGGCGCCTGTTACGAGCGGGGTCCCCACAGGGGTCAGTTCTAGGACCAGTGCTATTTTTGATATATGTGAACGACATGATGGAAGGAATAGACTCTGAAGTGTCCCTGTTCGCAGATGACGTGAAGTTGATGGAAGAAATTAAATCGGACGAGGATGAGGCAGAACTGCAAAGAGACCTGGAGAGGCTGGACATGTGGTCCAGTAACTGGCTTCTCGAATTCAATCCAGCCAAATGCAAAGTCATGAAGATTGGGGAGGGGCAAAGAAGACCGCAGACAGAGTATAGGCTAGGTGGACAAAGACTACAGACCTCACTCAGGGAGAAAGACCTTGGGGTGACCATAACACCGAGCACATCACCGGAGGCACACATCAACCAAATAACCGCTGCAGCATACGGGCGCCTGGCAAACCTGAGAATAGCGTTCCGATACCTTAATAAGGAATCGTTCAAGACACTGTACACTGTGTATGTTAGGCCCATACTGGAGTATGCAGCACCAGTCTGGAACCCACACCTGGTCAAGCACGTCAAGAAGTTAGAGAAAGTACAAAGGTTTGCAACAAGGCTAGTCCCAGAGCTCAAGGGAATGTCGTACGAGGAAAGGTTAAGGGAAATCGGACTGACGACACTGGAGGACAGAAGGATCAGGGGAGACATGATAACGACATACAAGATACTGCGGGGAATAGACAAGGCGGACAGAGATAGGATGTTCCAGAGAGGGGACACAGGGACAAGGGGTCACAACTGGAAGCTGAAGACTCAGACGAGTCACAGGGACGTTAGCAAGTATTTCTTCAGTCATAGAGTTGTCAGCAAGTGGAATAGCCTAGCAAGTGAAGTAGTGGAGGCAGGAACCATACATAGTTTTAAGAAGAGGTATGACAAAGCTCAGGAAGCAGAGAGAGAGAGGATCCAGTAGCGATCAGTGAAGAGGTGGGGCCAGGAGCTGAGTCTCGACCCCTGCAACCACAATTAGGTGAGTACAATTAGGTGAGTACACACACACACACACACACACTCATACACAAACTTATACACACACACACACACACACACAACACACACACACACACACACACTCATACACAAACTTATACACACACACACACACACACACACACACACACACAAGTTATGGGTGATTTCAATCACAAGGAGATTGACTGGGAAAACCTGGAGCCCCATGGGGGTCCCGAAACATGGAGAGCCAAGATGATGGATGTGGTACTGGAAAACCTCATGCATCAACATGTTAGAGACACTACCAGAGAGAGAGGAGAGGATGAACCAGCAAGACTGGACCTTGTATTCACCTTGAGTAGATCGGACATCGAGGTTATCATGCATGAAAGGCCCCTGGGAGCTAGTGATCATGTGGTTCTGTGCTTCGACTACATAGTTGAGCTCCAAGTGGAGAGAGCAGCAGGAAAACCAGTACAAGAAATGATGGACTATGTAGCAACAAAATGCAAGGAGGCAGAGGAGAGGTTTGTTCCCAAGGAAACAGAAATAATGGGAAGAACAGAACGAGTCCTTGGTTCACCCAAAGGTGTAGGGAGGCAAAAACTAGGTGTACTAGAGAATGGAAAAGGGACAGAAGACAGAGAACTCAGGAAAATAAAGAGATTAGCCGAAGAGCCAGAAACGAATATGCACAGATAAGAAGGGAGGCTCAGCGGCAATACGAAAATGACAGCATCGAAAGTCAAGACTGACCCAAGCTGTTGTACAGCCACATCAGGAGGAAAACAACAGTCAAGGACCAGGTAATCAGACTGAGGAAGGGTGATGGGGAATTCACAAGAAACGACCGGGAGGTATGCCAGGAGCTCAACACAAGATTTAAAGAAGTATTTACAGTGGAAACCAGTAGGACTCCAGGAAATCAGAGCAGGGGGGTGCACCAGCAAGTGCTGGATGAGGAACATATAACCAAGAAGGAGGTGAAGAAGCTGCTATGCGAACTTGACACCTCAAAGGCGGTGGGACCAGACAACATCTCTCCATGGGTCCTTAAAGAGGGAGCAGAGACATTGTGTGTACCATTAACAAAGATCTTCAACACATCATTTGAAACTGGGCAACTCCCAGAGGTATGGAAGATGGCAAATGTAGTCCCAATTTTTAAAAAGGGAGACTGACATGAGGCACTAAACTACAGACCTGTATCACTAACGTGTATAGTATGCAAGGTCATGGAGAAGATCATCAGGAGGAGAGTGGTGGAACACCTGGAAAGAAACAAGTGTATAATTGACAACCAGCATGGTTTCAGGGAGGGAAAATCCTGTGTCACAAACCTATTAGAGTTTTATGACAAGGTGACAGAAGTAAGACAAGAGAGAGAGGGGTGGATCGACTGCATTTTTTTGGACTGCAAGAAGGCCTTCGACACAGTTCCTCACAAGAGGTTACTGCAAAAGCTAGAGGATCAGGCACACATAACAGGAAAGGCACTGCAATGGATAAGAGAATACCTTACAGAGAGGCAACAACGAGT
>NC_069410.1:75740143-75741250 GCF_026875155.1 Cherax quadricarinatus
CCTTGGCAAAATACCACATATGAGAGGGTTCCCACCCTTACTCCTAATTATTTCTATTGCTGACCTATACCTGCTAATCAGGTCTTCACTCCTACGTCTGCCAACATCGTTGCCTCCAGCACTGAGACAGATAATAGGATTGCTCCCATTACCTCTCATGATGTCATCCAGACGGCTAACAATATCCTCCATCCCAGCCCCATCTCTGTCTCCTACTCCTGTCCTTCAAACAGAACGCCCTATCCATATACCTAACTTGGCTATCCCCATCAACAACAATATTCGTACCTTCCTTGGTGTCGTTCGTCGTGACGTTCCCAGTAGTCGACTCACATTCGTCGGGTAGCACTGAAAATGTATTAGATGTTTCCACAACAGTTTCCACGGCAGTCTCTTTCTTCTTCATCGTTTCTACCTTTCCATTCGTCTTCTTGATCGTCAACTTCTTTCCCTGCTGTCCAGCCACTGACCAGTTTCCCTTCTTGACCTGAGGACTCAAAACAAGAGGACTACTACGAATCTTTTTGTTTTCCTCGGTCAGTCGCCGAATTTCCATATTCGCCTTCCTTAATTCTTCCTTAAGCTGTTGGTAAAGTTGCTGGATGGAGGGCATCTTGCTTCAATTCTAGAGAGCGCGCAAACAGATCTTCCCACACGGTGTTCCACCGCGCTGCCTCACTCACCCACACCCACCTCTGATTTTTTTGTACCCTTATAACGGGTCCTAGCACTTTATTTTTTGGACTACATAGGGGGTCAAGAAGCAAGATTGTTCCTTCGACCCTGTGTGCCTACGTAAAAGCCTACTGTATCAGTCTATCGTCGATTTAAGTGCAAATTCAACGTGCGTGAGAGTAGTGGAGTGCCGTGCCAGCTACAACCAACCTTCCTCCACCTCCCAAACTATTCTCATTCTCCACCAACGTCGCTAGAGTGATAATATTTTTATAGACATTTGCGAGTGTTGAGACAATTTTTTTTTCTCTTCCAGTAATTTCGTAGTGACATTCAGTGACTCTTGATTAGACTGTTCATTATATCTTGTTTCCAGTATATTTTTTTTCTTCTTCAAATGTTCATTAAATTTTTGTTTTCAATATTAATTTT
>NC_069410.1:75741750-75761107 GCF_026875155.1 Cherax quadricarinatus
TTTCCAAACCTTCCAACCATCCACTACCAACCATCCATCCAACCATCCATACCAACATCCACTACCAACCAATCCACAAACCATCCATCCATTACCAACCATACACTACCATCCATCCACTCCCAAACCATCCAATCCCAAACCATCCACTACCAACCATCCACTACCATCCATCCATTCCCAAAACCATCCACTACCATCCATCCACTACCAAACATCCACTACCAACCATCCATTACCAACCTCCACATTTTTGTGAAGCAGGACTCACATGTGTCTATACTGGTGTGAACAATTTTTAGCGTTTTATGTGAATGTTGGATAAGTTTTCTATTTCCTCTTTTTCTTTTTTTTTTTTTTTTTTTTACACAGGGTTTGACAAGGTTAGGTTAAGGATCTCTACTTTTTTGACAAGCTATTTACAGAATAAGGGTTTCCTAACTTTATTGGAAGCTAAGAGCTTTTTACCTACATCACTCATTTGAAAGCATTTTTATTGTTTGAAATATACAAGTAGGGAACAGGATGAAGTTTGAGCCATCTGTGAGCCAGCATTTTTTTTGATCAACTGACTTTATCTCTCTCTCTCTCCTCTTTTCTTCCTCTTTTTCCTTTACTGATCAACTTATTCTTTTAAATGTTCTAACCCATATCAGTCTGTTCAGTACGTTTCTTTACCAAATCGACATTAAATGTGAATATAAAATCAGGAAAGTTTTCCAGCCATCTTGAATTTTCTAAAGAAAAACCCATCTTGAATTAGTTGCTGGCTTACGAAAATCTTGTCTTAAATCAAGTAATTGATGGGTTCACACAAACTTGCTACATTTTTACTAAAGGGTCCTTCATATTATTTCTACATGGTTACTCATAGGTCTCTCATATCTTCATATCACATTTTTTTTAATCATCGAGGGGGTCTGTTCATTTTTGTCATCTTGGATGACAATCATAATTTATCTTATCAAGCTGTGGTCACCTTGTAGTTGTCGACAAGTGAAGGCAACACTGGAAAAATTAACTATAATTAGAAACACAGAGATGTTAAAAGAAAATGTGAGAAGATGTGAGATGATGTGAGAAGAAAATCAAATCCCTTTTGTTTACTTTAAGGGCACTACCAAAGATCTGATCTTATATTGATTCCTTTTAAAATTTTATGTTATAAGATAGAAGTTAGCTAGTGGTTGTGATGTCTTCTGTACCAAGATTCCATGGTATTGATATACAACTTGTCAGACAGAGCAACAACATGAAATCTTGGTACAGAGTACATCAATACATCCTACTTGCTTTCTCCTGATCCAAATATTGGCGTGACCCCACTTCCACTTGAGAATACTGCCTGCCAGTGACACTGCCTTCGTCTGCTGCAACTCACTGACTCTAGTATATAAACACCAACCTTCCTAGCTAGCTTCAATTTTGAAAGTAAGGTGCCCCATCACCTGCTCCCAGGCTGAGGGACTGATTACCCACTCCCACTGTCTGCTGTATATATTTTTACAGTCTTCATATTAGCTCATGTAAATTTAAATTGATAAAGTCAATGGATGGGGAAAAATCTATAAGATACCCAGATGTGATAAATGAACACTTGTGCAACATCTGGTATCTCTATTCTAGAAAATTTCGGCACGCATTGGGGCTTTTTCAGTCCAATCAGATAAAGGGAAGAGGGTATTTTGAGGTAAATCTTTTATTCACCCCTTTCCCAATGGTGTTGTCCTATGCTCCGCCTCCCACGCTCCACCTCTTCTCCAACATATAAAAGTAAAATTTTTGTGGGAATTCCCGACATATGTAAAAAAAAAGGGACCAAGTGAACTAATGTACTTTTATTGTGCAACGTTTCGCTCTCCGGGATTTTTGCAACCGTTACAAACAGAATTGGACACGGGTAATTTTGCTCAGAGGGGGTGCAATAACTAGTTAAGTGTAGTAGTATAAAAAATTGGTAAAAAAAATTTTGGACACATTCACTCGGGGATCTTTTTTGGGGAAAAACTAAAATCAATTGCTTTATGTAGCGGATAAAAAAAACTTTTTTCATTAGCTGAATGAACCTCTTTTTAATTAAATTCACCAGCGTTAAAAATTTAAAAAACCGGTAAAACCAATATTCGAGTTATTAGGAAACTTTGTGGAAAGTTGTTTGTCTGAAAATGCTTAATTTTTTAATTAAAAGAGGGTATACGAACCGATAATTTAGAGAAAAGACAGAGTTAAAATCCGGGAATCTTTTTTGACAAAACTTTCGCCTGCGCTCGGCTTCTCAGGGGAATTTCGAGATAATCAAATGCGGGAGGCACAGCTTTGCTGAAAGACGAAGAAACAAGTGGAGGGGTAATCTGAATAATCATCCTTCCCCCTAGGGGGAAACTGATCTCTCTTACCAAAAAAAGCTGATCTTTTTGCACAAACCTGTTTCTCCAGGATTTGATTTGACAAATGGTAATAATACCCAAGATGAAGAAGAAACATTCAACATCGGGGATCTTTATTTAACTTTTTCCCCTCCAGGGGGTTTTATCAATACAAAATTCTAGACATACTTGAAACAGAAATTTACAAAATGGGGAAATCTCCCTAAACCTAGGGATTTTCGAACACACCATCGGGGAATTCTAAAGCAAAGAAAGAACCGGGCGCTTATATAGTAACGTCATTTTTAGCAACAGGAAATTTTCCCGGGTGGGCGGTTCCCCCCATGGAAGTAGGTCCTTCCCCAAAGGAAGGGGTTATTGTATTTTGTTGTGTCGTGAAGGTTAGTACATGTCCTCAGAATTAAGATTTTGAGTTGCGGTTGACAAGTTGTGTAGAATGGATAAAATACCGACAAGATAGAGTAAACACATTCAACATCGGGGTATTTTTTGTAACGTTTCGCCATCCAGGGGCTTTATCAAAAAATTCTAGACATAATTTAAAGCAATAGAAAAATTACAAATAGGTAATCAGCCCTCAACCTAGGAGTGGGGCAAACAGCACCCTATCTGGAGTTCAACAAAAAAAAACCTGCGCTTATAAAAACTCGGGTTAGCAACGGGGGCATATTCACTGGAGGCGGATTCCCTGGAAGTAGGCCTTCCCAAAGAGAGGGGTTAGGTTATATTTTGCCCTGTCGGGGTTTGTACTGTCCTCAAAATTTAAGATTATATTTTTAGTGTCTGACAAGTTGGTACAATGGTATATATACCGACATCTTGTCGGATTAATGCCACTGGAGGGCGAAACTCTACAATAAAGATACCTTTTTGCACATGTTCTTATCTCTCGGGGCGGTATTATATCCATTCGTACCAATTGTCAACACTCAACACATGGGAATCTTAATTTAGGGCATGTACTAACCTTCACGACTACGACAACTACATAAACTAACCCCTTCTTTGGGGGGACCACTTCCCCTGGGGGAAACCCCTCCCTGAAAAGCCTCGTCTCTACCCTACGTTACTTAAAAACGCCGGGGGGGGGCTTTCTTTTGCTTAAATCTCCACGACTTGGTGCGTTTGCACCTACTCCGGTTGAGGGGCTGATTACCTCATCTTTTGTACAATTCACTGTCTTCAATTTTGTCCAGAATTTTTATTGATAAACCACGGGTGGGGAAAACGTCCCCCAATAAAGATCCCCCCAAATTTTCACTGTTCTTACCTCAGGTTCTGATTCATTTTGTTTCGTCAGTAATTTGTACGTCGCCAATGGGGTTTACTTATCAACACTTTTTTTTCTCCTCTCGGGGGATCCCAACAACAGATGTTATTTCTCGTATCAAGTTTGACAGCGGGAGTGTTTTGTGTGACCCCCCACAGTTGCTCCTGCCGTCAGGCGGTCACGTCAGCGGGTTACCGCCCCGTGATGGTGCAGACGTTGTCATGCACAGTGCCCCCCACTCATACTTCACAATAAACAGCATTAAGCATGAGGGAAAAATCCCTTCAACAGTGAATACAAAACATAGGGATTTTTTTCACGTTCAGCCGAGCTCCACCTTAAAACAGGACTGGGAAGGTTCACCAAGGGTTTTTTTACACTTTTCACCCCGGTGGAGCCTTACCAAATTTTTATCCGGACGTAAAATAAGTGACTTAAAAATGGGATAAATACCAAAACAATAGTAAACACATGGAACGTTAGGATTTTTTTTCAACATCTATACCAATGGGCCCCTTCATCCGTGTAGGAACGGTGGAAGAGATCGTCAAGCTGGAAACTTATTCCTCAAACTACTCCTCATCCATCGTTTCTGCACCACGAAGAAGCCACTGGCTGGAGAAACTTTCCAAAACAAAATACCCAAATTTTAAAATGACTCATTTTCAAATGTAATCAGTCCATCACCCCCGAAACTACGTTTTCGAGGGGGATGGCACAGTCTTCACATTTTTTTCCCCGCCACCTACGGCAGTATAAATCTTTATTCTGAACTTTGCTTAACATTGTTCCCGACTATGAAGCAAGAACTCTCCTCCAGCTGAAGACTGCCCCTCAAATTACTTCTTCGAGTGATGGCGCTTTCATCGTCTTATAACTACAGTTCCGTGCCTCCTCCGTATTCGACTGAAGGCCTCTGTGGGGGTTCCCAAAAAGAAGAAAAAAAATTGTTTTTTAAAAAAAACAAAGGGAAAATAAAGGAAGCAGAAGACGCAGATAAGAATAGTCGATCCCCTGCTTCTCAAAGAAATTTCAAGCAAAATTCTTGGTAAAGTCATAAACTAGCAGCAAATAAAACTCGGTTTTAAATATTTTTTTCGGTTTTAGTTTGTTTGGAATGTTAGTCCATGAATTGCTGTGTGTGGGCAAAATCAAAGCTTTACATTGAACCCCCAACCCCTGAAACAATTTAACAAATCCTCGGGAAAAGACAAAACCCCTTCTTTTTAAAAATAAAGTTCTAAAAACTTGAGATTATACATACTTCACATTTGGGTACTTAAAACTGTTTTTTTGTGAGAATAATCTGTAATGACCCAAAGTTTATTATTTTAAATCGTAAAAATCGTTTAAGTTTTTCGATTGAAAAGGGGAAATTTTATATAATCGTATTATATGAAAAGCAATACCTTTAATAATCTTGCAAAAAAACCGTCATAACCCCAGGAATTTTCATTTTTTGCCAACCGTTCATAAAACAGGCATGGGGTTCACTTTAAATAGCCACAGGTAGTTTATTTTTGTCAACCTTTTAGAGTCACGATTCACATCCCACAACAGAGCAAAACAAAAAAATAAAGTTAGCCGCTCCACAGTGGGTTTCTCCCAAAGCAAAAACCCTACGTAAATCCCACCACCCCCTGACTTCCCTCGTTGTACACGTCCTTATCCACACCCCTAAAACCCCAGTCTTTTTACCTTTGCCCAATTCTCCCACCACGATCTTTTGAACACTAATCCCAAGGGTAGGGACGATTGCCTTATCTTTTTATTTATTCTACTGTCTCTAATTATTCCTAAAAAATTTATTGAAAAAGATGGGGGTTAAAAAGTCTCAATAAAAACCAATGTTTTACACGGCTTTAAATTTTTTTACCCCCCCCTGTTTGTCTTGACATCCAGCTTTTGTGACATCTTTCCCATCATATTCCTTTCTTTCTTCATTCTTCCCGTCCACCAAACCGCTTATCATGTTTTACTGTTAACACCATCACCGAACGGGTTTTTCTTCCTTTTCCTTCAGACACCACAGTTGCTCTGATCAGTGCCCCGATATTTTCGAAATGCCTTATCTCATATGTTATTTCTGATCTACAACCAGCGGGTCATCCGCGTGCTATAAGGGGCGATATAGTGCCCAAAAGAAAAATGTTTTACTAGAGTTAGCGCGGTTATGCTGCGAATCTAGGAGAGTTTCCCTTCCCCCACTATGTAGGTTTATATTGCACCAGCTTCTTGTTCCGTCTAGGGATCTTGTTTTTTAATGACTTTTTTTTAACAATCGTAAATATAGAATGTAACATTTCAATAGATGGGCGAGATTTAATCCTCGGTTCGTCACTCCTATGTCTCCAGCCCGGTGAAAGCATTTCCTATTTAGGAACTAGTAAACACACACTGCCGTAATGTAGTAGAGTGCTGGACTTGAAATCTGAAGACGGACGAACTCGGATCACTGGTCTTGGGCATTCCATCTTAGTCATATATTATACATTGATATATACTCCTTCCAACCCAGGAAGAATTGGAGGGAGGGGTAAGGAGATTTTGAGGCTAGGTGCTTGGATACTACAGCAGGCTTTTGTGAGCGGTAACTAAAAAAAAAAAAAATAAATTTTAGATATGAGTGAGCTGAAGCAAGTGGTTTATTTATGATATGACGTGCAGTTGGGAGTTGTGAACAAGTTGTCATTTTATGAAGAGATTCGGGAAAAACCCAGTTAGCCAGGTTGAGACTGGAGCTAGAGAACAGTGCCTGGACGCTGAAGAATTGGTGAGGATACAGAAATTGAATGAAATGACTGTAAAAGCAACAAAAACAGTAAGGACAGAAGTTTACCAACACCTGGTAGACAGAATATAATCCAATATACAAATTCTGTGACAAATCATCGTTTTTAATAAAGTTTTACTTGACCTTCATGTAACTGAAATAAAATGACTGAATTCTAATCCCTCATGGAAAGGTTCCTTGATGTTGGTGAGGGGCTCTTGATTTAGGGAATTGGATCTGTGCTCCAGTTCCTGAATTTAAGCCTGAATGCCTTCCAATCCCCCCCGGGCGCTTGTAAATCATTGGGTTTAGCGCTTCCCTTGATTATAATAATAATGAAGGAACTCTTATATTTTATGCTAAGAGAAAAGTACTGAAATTCTGCATTATTTTCACATTTTTTGGTTTTAAATTTACTAAACATTATTGTTTTAGTAACCTAAATATACATACCAGTTGAGTATTTATGAGGAAAAAAAATACATTTAGCAACATAGACTTTCAGTACATTACTTCAAAAGTGTGTTAGGAAATTTTGCCACAATTCAATAGACTTACATCATACGGGCAAGCAGGACCAGACAGAGAAAGTTTAGCAAAATTGCTTATTCCTAGACTGTAAAGAAAGTCTCGAACATTACTCCACTGAAGAAAAATTAGAAAAACTAATATGTCATGCTGGAGTAACGTATAAGGTGAGGTAACAACTTGAAGAAACATGAAGAAAATAAAGATGGTATAGTCTTCAGTATACTAAATCACTAAATCTATTTGATCTTTGACGACATTCAGAAGCTTGAAAATGTTCGCTCACACATGTAAGTGAAGGACAAATAAGTATGTGTAAATAACAGCCTATAATAAACATTGAGATGAAACATGTTAAAATACGATATTCCGTTATTTTAATGGACTTGTAGTTAATTAAGTGTTCTTAAGTGATTAGAAACAGTGAATGTGAGTAATTACTACAAAACATCAGTCTCGTAATACTGATGCTCTCTCGTTTTAGTATGATAAAAGGCAATGCAGAATACAGCACAAATTACGTTTTTCAGAACAAACGGTTCTCTCAGTCATGTCGTTGCACTTCTAGTCAATGTGTGTAATGTGATCAAACTCACAGTTATTTAGCAAAATATTATCATATAATAAAAGAGAATAATTGGAATTAATCTCCAGCAATTTGAGGGGGACGATGTGAGCTGTGAAACCCAAACACAGCTTTCCTCCAGTGAGGAACTTAACTTGACAAATGCAGAACCATGGGAGCCCTGACCATCATATGATATTAGAAACACAAGTATTTTAAAATATCAGGTTTTATACGAGCCAGATGTAATTACAGGGGAGGACACACAGAAATTGCGCGCCCAGTAAATACACCCCCCGGGTAGGCTAGAAGCCTGGTCCAGTCAGAGAGACGACTCCTTACCTAGACCTCCATGGGGAGGCCCTGTGTTTGTTCTTCGTATTCTTCGTCTATTTTAAATTTCCGTTTTCTCTGTTTTATATGAGTTTTTCTGCATTTTCGTTCATTTAAAAGCGTAAATCTCTATTATTTTAATTTGTAACTGCATTATATTTGTATCAGTTTTGGTGTTATTGTGTTAAAAAATGTGATCTTCGTATCACCGGTGTTATTATGTATAAACATAACATTTATATCTCTGATATTGCTGTGCATAAACAGCGTTTTCTTTGTATTCTTGATATTACTATATATAAAAACGGGATATGTTGCTTTCTCATTTTACTACGTTGGATAATATTGTGAATATTTTGATCGTTGCACACTAGTGTTATTATGAAACATGTGTAACATTTTATCTCTGGTATAACTACATATAACCCGTTATCTTTGATTTTGATAGCACTAGCAATGGTTTCTTGGTAAATGTTATCTCTCCATCCATTTCTTATTCAACAGTTTTCTTGTATAAAGTACTTTAAGATTATAATTACAGGATTTTGTCGACAGAATTCAAAAATGTTTATCCAGGTATTATGTTCAATCAAACTTTTCAGTAAAAAACATTTCAGTATTGTTATTTCATTTATCAACGCAGCAGCCTTAGTCTAAACCACCTATCATGACACTTTTTTTAACTTTTTGATAAGTGTGTACCATCTACATATGTTACCCCTCCTGGCACGTGTGTGTGTGCACTCACCTAGTTGTACTCACATAGTTGTGGTTGAAGGTGTCGGTCCAAGCTCCTGGCACACTCTTCACTGTCGCTACTAGGTCACTCTCCTGTACCGTGAGCTTTATTCTTACCTCTGCTTAAAGCTATGTATGGATCCTGCCTCCACTACATCGCTCCCAAACTCCATTCCATTCCTAAAACTTCTGTGGCTGAAGAAGTACTTCCTAAAATTCCTGCGATTCATCTGTGTCTTTAACTTCCAACTGTGTCCCTTGTTGATGTGTCCCATCTCTGGAACATCCGGTCTTTGTCCACTTTGTTCAATTCCTATCAGTATTTTGTATGGCGTTATCAAGTCCCTATCTTATGTGTGTGTGTGTTGTGTGTGTTTGTCTGTCCATCCAATTATCAAAGGTTAGTCTCGTCTCTCTCCGATATCCTCGCCTCAATAGTACATAATCCTTCCCCAAATTTCTGGTGTCCAGGAAGTCGTTCCGGTCTGTTTATTGGATCTGTCTTGCCTTCCCCACTTCTCGGAGACCTAGACGACCTGCTGCATTGGATTTGTCTTTTCCAACTACGGGGTCGTGACCTTTCCCAGGTGGAGGAATTATAGGAGACAGAAATCTTAGTGTCTGTAATTACACTGAGGACAGCTAGGAGCGTCACAAAACAGCTATGAGAGTCCACCACGACACCCAGATATCGTTATTCAATGAAGTTTTATCCTTATTATGAGACAGTATCTATAATAATGTATATATACATATTTTTTTTTCATTTAGAGACAATAAGGTATGTGTGAAACGTTGTATTGTGTGTAAAAGACGGCAAATTCTTAAACCTAACTGTTCACCTCAGAAAAATGTAAAAAATGTTATATTTCTTTTGTTACTGTCTTTTGTGTTGCAAAACTGTACACGGTCATAAAAAAGTAACACACACACACAAAAAAATAATTAAAAGTTTCTGGGATGAATAACAAGAGCTAGAGACGCGATCACCTGACTAATGAAGTTTGGAGGTCGCGCTCAACTGGCAGTATACTCTAGCAGGGTATTTCCTACTTTGTTGTGATGAACTGTATTTATGGATATAACCCATTTATCGCAAAATGAATAGATACAATATATTGCGTAAGCATTGAAGCATGTGGGACAAGAAATGTCGAACTAAGGCGAATAGCTGGAGATTTTCAATTGTTGGGAGAAGTCCTGCCGTGGACGTAGGGACAATGTTTGTGTATACATACATACATACATACATAACATACATATATATATATATATATATATATTATATATATATATATATATATATATATATATTTATATATATTTATATATATTATATGGAGAGAAGGAAGAGCGAGGAGAGAGAGATGTAGAGAGAGAAGATCGGAGGATGAGAGAGCGAGAGAGAGATGTTTCTGGGGGGTGAGGAAGATAGGGCATTGATCATCGCTAACAAACTTGGGCTATTATTAAAGAAAGCTTTCTCGCAGGACGGATAGGTGAGAGACGCTATTCTCAACTTTTTAAAACAATAATGACTTTACGTCCTAAATCATTCGAACCATTTCAACAGGAACAATCTTCTTTCGTGCCTTGTCTGCAAACTGAACGTTTCAGCACAATCTTGTTGTATCACCTAGTTGATGTGGTTAGCAGCATGAATTTTGTTGTACGGGTAAGTAGCAAGCGTGAATTTGTGTAGGGAAAGTAGCTGCGTGAATCTTGAGTGGGGAAAGTAGCGCGTGAATCTTGTGTAGGGGAATGTAGCAGCTGAGTCTTTGTACGGGTAAGTGCAGCGTGAATCTGGTGGAAGGGGAAAGTAAGCAGCGTGAGCCTTGTGTAGGGGAAAGTAGCAGCGTGAGTCTTTATGTACGGGAAAGTAGCAGCGTGAGTACTTGTGTACGGAAAGTAGCAGCGTGAATTCTTGTGTACGGGGAAGTAGCAGCGTGATCTTGTGTAGGGGAATGTCGCAGAAGGTGAGTCTTGTGAAGGGGGAAAGTAGCAGCGTGTGTCTTTGTGTACGGAAAGTAGCAGGTGAATTTGTTGAACGGGAAAGATAGCAGCGTGATCTGTGTACGGGAAAGTTGCAGCTTGAGTCTTGTGTATGGAAAGGAGCAGCGTGGAATCTTGTGTTCGGGAAAGTAGCTGAGTGAATATTGTGTACGGGAAGTAGCTGCTGTGAGTCTTGTGAAGGGGAAAGTTGGCAGCGGGAGTCTTGTGTTACGGGAAAGTTAGCGCATGAATTTTGTGTACGGGAAAAGTAGCAGCGTGAATCTTGTGTTTCGGAAAGTAGCAGAGTAATCTTGTGTACGGGAAAGTAGCAGCGTGGAATCTTGTGTCGGGAAAGTAGCAGAAGTGAATCTTGGGTATGGGAAAGTAGCAGCGTGAATCTTGTGTTCGGGAAGTTAGAGATTAATCTTCGGGTACGGGAAAGTAGCAGCGTGAGTCTTGTGTAGGAAGTGGCAGCGTGAGTCTTGTGTACGGGAAAAGTTTGCAGCGTGAATCTTGTGTACGGAAAGTAGCAGCGTGAATTTTGTGTACGGAAGTAGAAACGTGAATCTTGCGTACGGGAAGTAGCAGCGTGATTGTGTACGAGGAACGTAGTAGCGTGAATCTTGGTGTACGGGAAGTAGCAGCGTGACTCTTGTGTACGGGAAAGTAGCAGCGTGAATCTTGTGTACGGAATGTAGTAGCGTGAATCTTGTGTACGGGAAGTAGCAGCTTGTGACTCTTGTTTACGGAAAGTAGCAGCGTGAAATCTTGAGTACGAAAGTAGCTGGTGATCATTGTGTATGGGAAGTTGCAGCGTGAATCTTGTGTACGGGAAAGGAGCAGCGTGAGTCTTAGTTGTGCGGGAAAGTAGCAGGTGAGTCTTGTGTCGGAAAGTAGCAGCGTGAATTTGTGTACGGGAAAGTAGCAGCGTGAGTCTTGGGTACGGAAAGTAGCCGGGTGAATCTTGTGTAGGGAAAGTAGACAGCCTGAGTCTTGTGTAGGGAAAGTAGCCGCGTGAGTCTTGTGTAGGGAAGTTGGCAGGTGAGTCTTGTGTTCGGGAAAGTAGCAGCGTGAAATCTTGTATCGGGAATCGCAGCAGCGTGAATCTCGTTTACGGGAAAGTAGCAGCGTGAGTCTTGTGTACAGGAAAGTAGCAGCGTGAATCTTGTGTACGGGAAAGTAGCAACGTGAGTCTTGTGTACAGGGAAGTAGCAGCGTGGAATCTTGTGTACGGGTATAGTAGACAGCGTGAGTCTTGTGAAGGGGAAAGTAGCAGCCTGAGTCTTGTGTACGGGAAAGTAGCAGCATGAATTTTGTGCACGGGAAAGTATCAGCGTGAATTTTGTATACGAGAAAGTAGCAGCGTGAATCTTGTGTACGGGAAAGTAGCAGCGTGAATCTTGTGTACGGGAAAGTAGCAGCGTGAATCTTGTGTACGGGAAAGTAGCAGCGTGAATCTTGTGTACGGGAAAGTAGCAGCGTGAATCTTGTGTACGAGAAAGTAGCAGCGTGACTCTTGTGTAGGGGAAAACACAAATGGTGAAAATTTAAAGCCCATCCGATGAGTCATTCTGCAATTATAGAGCGTAATACAACGATTCCAAGTTATTTATATTATTTTACAACATCAGATTAGTGCCAGGAGACGTTCCTGGCACTAAGTTACACCAGCCATTAAATACTGGAGTCGTTCAGAAGAGGTATTCTAAAAATTATTAAATGTTGTTTAAGAAAATGAATATCTCACTACTTTACACATAAAATGGTCAGATCTGGACCTACACATTTAAGTTTCACTCTTTCCTGTAATCGAAAGGTTTTGGTAGGGTTTTCCGGAGAGTTTTGAAGTCCGCCATGAGGGTTTAAGAAGCTATTTGAGCATTCCAGATGCTGACAATTAATTCAACAACTTTGGGCATAGGACACATGAACATTACCATTACAATTATTCCTACATTTGGTCTCCGTTATCCTGATGGAAGAAACATTCAGGCGATCTTTTAAAGTTACCCCGTCAGTGATATCTAATGACTGTATTGATTATACCATACCTGCCCTTTTATACTAATAATATAAAAAAAATTCTATGAAGATCATAAAGAACCTGAAAAGAAAAGAAAATTAATATGTAAAACTAAAACTCGTTGATATTTTGATTTAGTGCTGCTGTAAAATTTAAAAACTTTCGTTTTGGCGAATTTTTGCATTCTATTCTCATGAGAGAAAAAATCTAATTATAGAGCCTTTTAGTCAATAACTGAATTCAGCGACACGGAAAAACTTGTCATGAAGTAAAAATAACCTCTAAATGAGGAAGAGCTACAATCAGAGGTGTACAGTGTTATTTTAAAAGTTTGTCCTCTCTGTGTATTATACTGAGGAGTTTACTTTAATCTACTTTAGGGATGATGTTGAATTATCTTGTATTGTCTTTAGTTTCACACTCCAATAACCCCATGAGTTTTAGTATCTACGGGGGCCATCTTGGATGTTGCCACCTGGCATGTTTTATCACACACTTTGTGGAAGGTCACTGATCAGCTTAGTTGCTTAGAAAATGTTTCAAGCTTTCAGTAAAACATTGAGATCTCTATCCCAGTGAATCTGATTCTAGCAGATTTGTACAATTTATTGTAGCACTTACGAACTTATTAACTTTCTCGATTGCATTTTTTTAATTCTTGTCCATTAGGTAATATTTTTATTTATTAACACACCAGCAGGTTTCCACAAGGGAAGGGTGGTTTGAGAAAGAAAAACTTTCATCATCATTTACTCCATCCACTTGTTTTGCACAGAGGTGTGCTTACACTAGAGTTTAAAATGCATCTTCACACCCCCTCATTCAGAGTCCAACGGCACTGTACCTCCCATCTCCAGGACTCAGTGCCAGCTGCGATTTCCCTTAATACCTTCATAATTTTCCTTGCTCAAGCTCCAACAAGCTCGTCAAGTGCCTAAAAAACCTTTTATCTTCATTCGCTCCTATTACACCTTCATGCATGGTTGATGGAAGTTCAAACTCCTCGTACACAAAACTCTTTATTTCCTCATCCCACTCTTTCTTAGGCGACCCTTACCACGGCTTCCCTCCACAAACAGATTTTATGCACCTCTGAAGTCATTCTGTTTTCGTTCCTTCTTTCTCTGCCCGAAACATTTCAACAACCCTCCTCAGCTCCTCTGGATATGAGTTTGGTAATTATGCACCTCTCCTAATTTCATACTACGGATTCTCTTCGTTTTATATTCACACAACAGTGCCTTCAGACATGACATCCCACTGCCTACACCTTCTCCTTGATGCTACATTTCACCACCCATGCTTCACACCTATATTTAAGCGTTGGTATAACTATACTTCATACATTCCCCTCTTTGTTCCAAGGGTAATATTCTTTGTTTCACAGACTCCTAAGTGCACCTCTCACTTTTTTCCCCTCGTCAATTACATGATTCACCTCATTTTATAGGGACCCATCTGCTGACACGTCCACTCCATATATTGATACATTCACTCCTCCATTTACTCTTATCCTCTGGATCTGGACATCCGTCTTTCTTTTACCTAATTTTTTTTACCTCCATTCATCTTACTCTTTCCTATATTTTCCTTCTTTCCTCCAGCCAAACTATCTACCAACCTCCTGGAAAAATCTTTTCAGAATCTCTTAAGTACAGTGCCATCAGCAAAGAGCAATTGTGGACAACTCCACTTTGTGTTAGTTTTTCGATTCTTTATCTTTTAAACCAACACTTTTGCAAACAACCGAGCATCACTTTCTTACACCTGTCATACGCTTTTCTAAATCCCATAATTACCACACAAAACCTTCATCTAATTCTGTCACTTCATGTTTCCTGTACACACTTGGTCTACACACCCTTATCCTTCTTAAAGCTCATTGTTCTTTGCTATCTTCCTCTCAATTTTACTCTTAATTCTTTCAATTTATTCACTTTACACGTATATCACAGACTGATTCCCCTATAATTTTGAATACTTTGTTGTCCCTTTGCATTATTCAAAGGAACTTATGCATGCCTCTCTGCTAATCCCTATGTACCTTACCCTCTTCCATACATTTATTATATAAAAGCACCAACCACTCCAAAACTATATCCCCACCTGATTTAAACATTTCGGACCTTTTAACCCATCAATACCAGTGCTTTACGCATTTCATTCTACCCATGCCCACGAACTTCTTCACATCACAATAGCTCTTTCTGATTCCTACAAGATGTTATTCCTCCTTGCCCTATACACGAAATCACAGCTTCCCATACTTCATCATATTTTACATTCCTCAGAAATTTTCCTTCCATCTTCCCCGATACCTCGAATTTCTCCCATTTATTAGCTCAGACTCTCCTATTTTTAATTTCAAATTCCATTCGTTCCTAGGCTTATTCAACTTATTACTGTCGCTCCAAAACTTTCTTATTAAAAAAAAAAATGTTGTAACATCTATCCACTATCTCTTTGCTCTCTTGTTACATTCCTTCACCATTCTCTTAAGTAAGTTTGTTTATCAGTTAGTAGTGGAACTGTGGACTCGCCAGGTTGTGTTGCTCCCCGTCATATACCTATATTATTAAAAGGCTTGATATGTTTCAAGCCTTTACTGCAGTGTCTCCTCCCACTCACCAAGCCCACGCAACTCACCACTACCCCACTCACCAAGCCCACCCAGCAACACCACCACCGCACTCACCAAGGCCCACCCAGCAAACACCACCACCATTCCCAAGCCCACCCAGCAACACCACCACCCCACTCACCCAAGCCACCCGGCAACACACCAACCTATCTCACCAAGCCCACCAGCAACACCACAACCCTACTCACCAAGCCCCACCCAGCAACACCACCACCCACTCACCAAGCCCACACCCAGCAAACACACCACCCCACTCACCAAGCCCACCCAGCAACACCACCACCCACTTACAAAAGCACCCAGCAACATCACCACCCCACTTCACCAAGCCCACCGCAACACACCACCTACTCACCAAGCCACCCAGCAAACACCACCCACTCACCAAGCCACCCAGCAACACACCACCAACTCACCAAGCCCACCCAGCAACACCACCACCCACTACAAGCCCACCCAGCAACACCACCACCCCACTCACCAAGCCCACCAGCAACACCCACCACCCTATCCAAGCCCACCCAGCAACACCACACCCCACTCACCAAGCCCACAGCAACACACCACCCCACTCACCATGCCACCCAGCAAACCACAACCCCCCATACTCACCAAGCCCACCCAGCAACACACCACCCCACGCACCAAGCCACCAAGCAACACCACCCACCCACTCACAAGCCACACAGCAACACCAACCACCCCACTGCACCAAGCCCACCCGCATCACCACCACCCCCAACTCACAACGCACACAGCAACAACATACCCACTCACCAAGCCCACCCAGGCAACACACCACCACTCACCAAGCCCACCAGCAACACACCACCCCACTAACCAAGGCCATCCAGAAACACCACCACCCATACCAACGCCCATCCGCAACACACCACCCACTTACCAAGCCCGCCCAGCAAACACACCTCTTCTCCTCTAACAAGAAATAAGAATCAGTCATCGCACTACTCCATGTTTTACAGAAAGCTTTCAAACTACACCAGCATCTGCCGGCTCGTCTCATTATTTCAGCAATAATTCTAAGTAAGTTAAGAAAAAAACTGTGTTTTTCTCACAATAAGATATTCAGGGATTTGCGGCCCAATCCGTTAAGTACAAGAAGTTTTTCATTATTAAACTAAACAGCATTACAGCATATACTTATCAGCCAACAGAAAGTATGGTCTGATATCTCGCAGACTTTATGGCTTAGCCTATCTGTAGGATGGTGTATTTGGGGAAAAGAATTGGCTCGAGCAATTTTGACCATCTTAAAATATTTCATGGGCCTGTGGCCATGAAGTATGTCGTTCTACCTCCTGTAAAACCTTTTCACCCGAAATGGCGTTAGTCATCAGTGTAGAAAAACAATGCTTCACACAAACTGCACTGTCACCAACCGAAAGGGTTCACGAGGAAAGACAACACAAACCTTGGGAACTTAAAATGTCAAGAAATGACACAAATATTACATTTCCTTGGGAAACCCTGCTATACTGGAGAACAAACCAGATATCTTGTTGTTGTCTACAGTTTGAGACATTAAAAAATGGGAAGAAAAAACAGTAAAGTATGTTATAGCTGAAATATTACCTTAAGGCAGCTCAGATGAAATTTCTCACACAATTGAGCTGTTGGAAATCTCTGAAATAAAATTCCTTAATCAGTAAATGTGTAGCCAATAAGCCTGGAATTTACACGTGACCTGGTTATCATTAATGAAGATCTGGTAAGAAATATAAACAATATCAAAGTCAGTTAATTCAGATCACAACATAAGTTAAGCTTGACTTGTATGTAAGGAGTCTGACAGATAATGCAATAGTAATGGAGGTACCTTTACCAAATTCAACTTTAACATTAAGAACATCAGCTGGGACTCAATTAAATCATGTTTCTTAACGGAAACTTGCTGGGAAGATATCCTAATTATCAAGAGGAATCCGAACCAGGTGTTAGAAAGGATATTTTTTTTTCACTTGAATTACCTACAAGGCAAATTCATCTAAGGATAGAAGAAGAGATGTAAAGTAGAAAGAGACGCTCCCTCAACAAGCAAAGGCGAAGAATCACAGAGCTTCTTGAGGAAAAGCATCGTACAGGATCAGGAGAGGACAGAAAGAGCTAAAAGCCAATTTACGGAAATTGAAAGAAAGCCATAATATTTCTTTTTATATTCCAAATCCAAGACAAAAGCTATACCCAGTATCAGGTCATTGTTTAAACAAAATGAGACCTACAGTGACGATAGCAAAGAAATGAGTACAACACTGAAATCTCAATGTCTCTGTGAGCCGTTAATGGGACTAATTGTCGACAATATTTCTGACATAATCCTAACATCACTGGACTTGGGAAAAGCCACTGACAACATGACCATACACTCTGCACCAGACCAAGAACAGAACAGAACAGAGGACTCACAGCTAAGGACCCTGGGGGGCGAGGGGCAAGTGGGGACAGTAGGAAGAAAAATAGGTTGGGGAGAGGAAATATCTTAAGGAGGAAGTGTCAGGACTAGACCCAACTGCTAATCAAGGGAAACATAAAATGCAGTAGTGTCACTCCCGGGAGCACATCATTCGCAACGACTGGACGCGCAACAGGCTCTGGTTTACTGTAAAAAGGTGACCCAAACAGTCATCGCAAACAATTCAGCAGGAAACGCACAGACACAGCTCTACGACAATGGAAGTTATAGAATTGTTGGAACAATTGGGCAAACAAGTCAAGTAGTTTATATGTATCGAGGTGGAGGAGCAGGGTCGTACAACTTTTGAAAGAGATTTACGTCATTATAAGGATGCCTGACAGTCTCACCTAAATAGGTAGTCCGGTAGTCATGGTATGCCTCAAGTCTGTCAAGTTGTTTGTCACCGAGTGTCTTCCAGTATACGTTTAAAGCTGGTGTGTTAGTCACCACACGGTGTTCCACCGCGCTGCCTCACTCACCCACACCCACCTCTGATTTTTTTGTACCCTTATAACGTGTCCTAGCACTTTATTTTTTGGACTACATAGGGGGTCAAGAAGCAAGATTGTTCCTTCGACCCTGTACGCCTACGTAAAAGCCTACTGTGTCAGTCTATCTTCGATTTAAGTGCAAATTCAACGTGCGTGAGAGTAGTGGAGTGCCGTGCCAGCTACAACCAACCTTCCTCCACCTCCCAAACTATTCTCATTCTCCACCAACGTCGCTAGAGTGATAATATTTTTATAGACATTTTTTTTCTCTTCCAGTAATTTCATAGTGACATTCAGTGACTCTTGATTAGACTGTTCATTATATCTTGTTTCCAGTATATTTTTTTTTCTTCTTCAGTGTTCATTAAATTCTGTTTGCAATATTAATTTTTTTTTCTTCAGTGTTTAAATTTTCGTGCTTTATTTTTGTCTGTTGTGTTGTGTTCATTTTTTATACACTCTTAGTGCAATTTTTAACTTCTTTTTTTTTCTTTAAAGTAAATCATTCTTTTGCTTTTTAGTGCTTGCTTAAGCTGCAATTAAGAGTTAAAGTGTTCAATCACTTCATTCCTTGATAATTTTTTTATTGTTTCTGTAAACTGCATTTCCTTGTGTGTGCAATTTTTTTTATTATTTCAGTATTGTCTCATTTGCAATGATTCTTGTGTAAATATTGTGCTGCCGTTAAATTTGTTTCTTTCAGAAATTTTTTATGTAGTGTTGTGCTGTGCAGTACTTTTTGATTTGTATTTTTTGCAATATTGCTACAGTTTATTTCAGTGTAATATTTTGTGATTTCAGTTTTATATTTCTTGTTTCGTGTCATATATTCTCTATTATTCTTACTTTTATGTCCTTGAGTAAGTTCCCTGAGATGTCCCAGTCACTTTTGTTTGCTTACTTAGTGTATCAAGCCAGTCAAAGTCAATATGAATCAGTCCACAGTACCAATATTCCCTTACTGACTGAAAGACAATACCTAGCCCCTGAGCAATGTGTTTGTTCTCACAGCTTGTATCTGAGATTTGTTAAAGTGCTGCAGAATGTGAAGTTCAGATTAAGTCCCTATAGATCCGTGAATTACTTATTAACGTAGCCGAGCGGTCAGGCACTAGTAACTCTGTCACTCCCATTTGTGTTCCA
>NC_069410.1:75761607-75794874 GCF_026875155.1 Cherax quadricarinatus
GACTGTCGGGCACCCTTATAATGACGTAATCTTTTTTAAAAAGTTGTACGACCCTGCTCCCCACCTCGATAATAAAAACTACTTGACTTGTTTGCCCAATTTTTCCCAAAACAATTCTATAACTTCCATTGTCGTAGGAGGGTGTGTCTGTGCTTTTCCCTGCTGAATTTTTTGGATGACTGTTTGGGTCACTTTTTTACAGTAAACCAGAGCCTGTTGCGCGTCCAGTCGTTGCGAATGATGTGCTCCCGGGAGTGACACTACTGCATTTTATGTTTCCCTTGATTAGCGTTGGGTCTAGTCCTGAACTTCCTCCTTAAGATATTTCCTCTCCCCAACCTATTTTTCTTCCTACTGTCCTCACTTGCCCCTCGCCCCCCAGCGGGTCCTTAGCTGTGAGTCCTCTGTTCTGTTCTGTTCTTGGTCTGGTGCAGAGTGTATGGTCATGTTGTCAGTGGCTTTTCCCAAGTCCAGTGATGTTAGGATTATGTCAGAAATATTGTCGACAATTAGTCCCATTAACGGCTCACAGAGACATTGAGATTTCAGTGTTGTACTCATTTCTTTGCTATCGTCACTGTAGGTCTCATTTTGTTTAAACAATGACCTGATACTGGGTATAGCTTTTGTCTTGGATTTGGAATATAAAAAGAAATATTATGGCTTTCTTTCAATTTCAGTAATTGCTTTTAGCTCTATCTGTCTCTCCTGGATCCTGTACGATGCTTTCCTCAAGAAGCTCTGTGATTCTTCGCCTTTGCTTGTTGAGGGAGCGTCTCTTTCTACTTTACATCTCTTCTTCTATCCTTAGATGAATTTGCCTTGTAGGTAATTCAAGTGAAAAAAAATTATCCTTTCTACACACTGGTTCGGATTCTTGATATTTAGGATATCTTCCCAGCAAGTTTCGTTAAGAACATGATTTATTTGAGTCCAGCTGATGTTCTTAATGTTAAAGTTGAATTTGGTAAAGGTACCCTCATAACTATTTGCATTATTCTGGTCAGGACTCCTATGCATACAAGTCAGAGCTTGAATTATGTTGTGATCTGAATTAAAATGTCTTTGTATTGTTATATTTCTTACCAATCTTCATTATGATAACAAAGGGCACGTGTATATTCCAGGCTTATTGGCTACACTTTTACTGGGTTAAGGAGAATTTATTTCAGAGATTCAACAGCTCAATTGTGTGAGAAATTTCATCTGAGCTGCCCTTTTGGTAAAAATTTCAGCTATAACTACTTTACTGTTTTCTTCCATTTTTAAAGTCTCAAACTGTAGTCAACAACAAGATATCTGGGTTGTTGTCTCCAGTCTAGCAGGGTTCACAGGTAATGTAATATTTGTTTTCATTTCTTGACATTTTAAGTTTCCCAAGGTTTGTGTTGTCTGTACCTCTTTAACCTTTTCGGTTGGTGTAAGTGCAGTTTGTGTTGAAGCTTTGTTTTTCATTCACTGATGACTAACGCAATTTCGGGTGTGAAAAGGTTTACAGGACGGTAGTAGAACGACATTACTTCATGGCCAGGAGGCCCATGAATATTTTAAGATGGTCCAAATTGCACCGAGCCATTCGTTTTTCCCAAATCTCCATTCCTTCAGATAGGGTTAAGCATAAAGTCTGCGATCCTACTTTCTGTTGGTGGAGTATGTATATGCTGTATATGCTGTTGGTTTATAATGAAAAACTTCCTTGTACTTAACGGATTGGGCCGCAATCCCTGAATATTTATGGTGAGGAAACACAGTTTTTTTCTTAACTCCCCTACTTAGAATGATGCTGAAATAATTGGACACAAGTTGATGTATTTGAAAAGCTTTCTGTAAACAGTGAGCTGGTTCTTATTTTCGTTATAGGAGAGTGGTGGTGTTGCTGGGGGTGGGTTGGTAAGTGAGGTGGGGGACGGTGGCGGGTCGTGGTGGTGTTGCTGGATGGGCTTGGTGAGTGGGGTGGTAGGTGTTGCTGGGTGGCTTGGTGTAGTGGGGGTGGTGGTGTTGCTGGGTGGGCTTGGGTGAGTGGGGTGGTGTGTTGCTGGGTGGCTTGGTGAGTGGGGTGGTGGTGTTGCTGGGTGGGCTGGTGAGTGGGGTGGTGGTGTTGCTGGGTGGGCTTGGTGAGTAGGGTGGTGGTGTTGCTTGGGTGGGCTTGGTGAGTGGGGTGGTGGTGTTGCTGGGTGGGCTTGGTGAGTGGGGGTTTGGGTGTGTGTTGCTGGGTGGGTTGGATGAGTGAGGTGGTGGTGTTGTTTTACTTGGGTGGGCTTGGAAGTGGGGTTGTGGTGTTGTGGGTGGGCTAGGTGAGTGGGGTGGTGTGGCCCCCCCCCCCCCCCCCCCCCCCCCCCCCCCCCCCAAGATGCTTGGGTGGGGCTTGGTTGAGTGGGGAGGTGGTGGTTTGCTGGGTGGGCTTGGTGAGTGGGGTGGTGGTGTTGCTGGGTGGGCTTGAGTGAGTGGGGTGGTGGTGTTGCTGGGTGGGCTTGGTGAGAGGTGGTGGTGTTTGCTGCTGGGTGGCTTGAGCCTTTTATGTGAGTGGGGTGGTGGTGTTGCTGGGTGGTTGGTGAGTGGGGTGAGTGGTTGTTGTGGGTGGGCTTGTGTGAGTGGTGTGGTTTGTGCTGGGGTGGACTGGTGAGTGGGGTGGTTGGTGTTGCTGGGTGGGCTTGGTGAGCATGGGTGGTGGTGTTGCTGGGTGGGCTTGGGTGGAGTGGGGTGGTGGTGTTGCTGGGGTGGGCTTGGTGAGTGGGGTGGTGGTGTTTGATGGGTGGGCTTGGTGAGTGGGTGGTGGTGGTTTCTGGTGGGCTTGCGGAGTTGGGTGGGTGGTGTTTGCTAGGTGGGGCTTGGGTGAGTGTGGTGATGGTTGTTGCTGGGTGGGCTTGGGGAGTTGGGTTGGTGGTGTTGCCTGGGTGGCTTAGTGAGTGGGTTGGTGGTGTTGCTTGGTGGCTTGGTGAGTGGGGTGGTGGTGTTGCTGGGTGGGCTTGGTGAGTAGGGGATTGTGTTGCTGGGTGGGCTTGGTTGAGTGGGGTGGTGGTGTTGTGGGTGGGCTTGGTGTGAGTTGGGGTGGTGGTGTTGCTGGGTGGCTTGGTGGTAGGGTGGTGGTGTTGCTGGGTGGGCTTGGTGAGTGGGTGGGGTGTTGCTGGGTGGGGCTTGGTGATGAGTGGGGTGGTGTGGGTGGGTGGGCTTGGTGCAGTGGGGTGGTGGTGTTGCTGGTGGCTTGGTGAGTGGGGTGGTGGTGTTGCTGGGGTGGCTTGTGAGTACGGGTGGTGGTGTTGCTGGGTGGGCTTGGTGAGTGGTTGGTGTTGTTGCGGGTGGGCTTGGTGAGTGGAGGTGGTGGTGTGTGGTGGGCTGGTAAGTAGGGTGGTGGTGTTGCTGGGTGGGCTTGGTGAGTGGGGTGGTGGTGTTGCTGGGTGGGCTTGGTGAGTGGGGTGTGTGTTGCTGGGTGGGCTTGGGTGAGTGGTGGTGGTGGTTGTTGCTGGTTGGGCTTGGTGAGTGGGGGTGTTGGTGTTGCTGGGTGGGCTTGGTGAGAGTGGGGTGGTGTGTTGCTGGGTGGGCTGGAGAGTAGGGTGGTGGTTGTCTGGGTAGGCTTGGTGAAAGTGGGATGGTGGTGTTGCTGGGTGGGCTTGGTGAAGTAGGTGTGGTGTGTTGCTGGGTGGGTTGGTGAGTGGGGTGGTGATGTTGCTGGGTGGGCTTTGTAAGTGGGGGGTGGTGGTGTTGCTGGGTGGGCTTGGTGAGTGGGGTGGTGGTGTTTGGGTGGGCTTGGTGAGTGGGGTAGGTGGTTTGTTGCTGGGTGGGCTTGGTGAGTATAGGGTGGTGAGTGTTGCTGGGTGGCTTGGTGAGTAGGGTGTTGGTGTTGCTGGGTGGCTTGGTGAGTGGGGTGGTGGTGTTGCTGGGTGGGCTTGGGAGTTTGGGGTGGTGGTGTTGCTGGGTGGGCTTGGTGAGTGCGGTGGTGGTGTTGCTGGGTGTGCCTTGGTGAGTGGGGTAGTGGTGTAGTTGCGTGGGCTTGGTGAGTGGGAGGTGACACTGCAGTAAAGGCTTGAAAATTTTTCAGCCCTTTTAATAATATTGGTATATGACGGAGGCAACACAACTGGCGAGTCCACAGTCACTAAAATGAATAAACAACTTTACTTAAGAGAATGGTGAAGGAATGTAACAGAGAGGCAAAGGGAGAGGTGATGAGATGTGATCAACATTTTTTTTTTTTTTTAATAAGAATTTTGGAAGCGACATTAATAAGTGAAGAAGCCTAGGGAATGAATGGATTTGAAAATTAAAAATAGGAGAGGATAGCTAATAAAATGGATGAATTCGAGGTATCGGGAAGATGGAAGGAAAATTTTGAGGAATTGTTAAAATGGCATGAAGTTAGGGAGGCTGTGATTTTCGTGTATAGGAAGGAGGAATAACATCTTGTGGAATCAGAAAGAGCCCTTTGTGAGTTTTGTGAAGGGAAAGTTCGTGAGGCAGTGGGTTAGAATGAAAGGCGTAAAGCAGTGGTATTGATGGGTTCAAGGTCGAATGTTAAAATCAGGTGGGGATATAGTTTTGGAGTGGTTGTGCTTTTATTTAATAAAAGTATGGAGTGGGTAAGGTACATAGGATTAGCAGAGAGCATGCATAGTTCCTTTGTATAAAGGCAAAGGGGCAACAAAGTATTCAAATTATAGGGGAATAAGTCTGTTGAGTATACGTGGTAAAGTGAAATATTGAAAAGAATTAAGAGTAAATTGAGAGGAAGATAGCAGATGAACATTGAGGCTTCTAAGAAGGATAAGGGGTGTGAGACCAAGTCGTTTACGTGAAACATGTAAAGGGAACAGAATTTAGATGAAGGTTTGTGTGTTATTTATGGATTTAGAAAAGGGTATGGACAGGGTGTAGATGAATGATCTCTGGGTGTGTTGCAAAAGGTTGTGGGGTTAAAGATAAGAATCGAAGAAACTAACACAAAGTGGGAGTTGTCACAATTGCTCTTTGCTGATGGTACTGTACTTTAAGGAGATTCTGAAAAGAATTTCAGAGGTTTGAGTGATGAGTTTGGCAGGGGTATGTGAAAGAAGGAAATATAGTAAAGAGTAAGATGATGGAGGTAAAAAAATTTAGGTAAAGAAGATGGATGTCAGATATAGAGAGGAAAGAGTATGGTGGAGGTGAATGTATTCAGATATTTGGGAGTGGACATTGTCATGCAGATGGGTCTTGAAAGATGAGGTGAATCATGTAATTGCGAGCGAGGGGAAAAAAAGGTGAGAGGTGCACTTAGGAGTTGTGGAAACAAAGAATATTACCCTTGAAGCAAAGAGGGGAATGTATGAGGAGTATAGTTATACCAACGCTTCTTATAGGTGTGAAGCATGGGTGTGTGAATGTAGCATTCAAGGAGAAGGCTGGAGGGCAGTGGGGGATGTCATGGTATGAAGGCAATGTAGTGGTGTGAATATTTAACGAAGAGAATCCCGTAGTATGGAAAATTAGAGGAGGTGCCATTAATTACAAAACTATTATCCAGAGGAGCTGAGGAGGGGTTGTTGAAATGTGGTTCGGGCACGTAGAAAGGAAGGACGAAACAGGAATGACTTCAAGGTGTGCATTAAATCTGTTGTGGATGGAAGCCGTGGTAAGGGTCGGCCTATTGAAAGAGTGGAGTGAGTAAATAAATGGGAGGTTTTGAGTCCGCGGCGAAAGCCATTCCTCAAACCATGCTGAAGGTTGTTACATAGGAAGCGAATGGAGATAAATGGTTTTTTTAGGACTTGGACGAGCTGTTGGAGCGTGGAGCAAAGGTAAAATTTATGAAGGTTATTAAGGGAAATCGGCAGGCCGCAATTGAGTCCTGGAGATGGGAGGTACAGTGCTGCACTATGAAGGCGGGTGTGATGATGCAGAATTTAAAACTCTAGTGTAAGCACACCTGGCAAAACAGTGATGGAGAAAATGATGATGAAAGTTTTTCTTCTTAAAAACCACCCTGCCTTGGTGAGGCGGAAACGGTGGTGTGTTAATAAATAAAAAAAATTACCTAATGACAGAATAAAAATATGCATCTGAGGAAAGATAATAGTTCGTAAGTGTACAATTTAAATTGTAACTAATCTGCGATCAGATTCACACTGGGGATAGAGATCTCAATGTTTACTGAGAGCTTGAACATTTCTAAGAAACTAAGCTGGGATCAATGACCTTCCACAAAGTGTGGGATAAACATGCCAGGTGGGCAACATCCAGATTGGCGCCCGTAGATACTAAACTTCATTGGGTTATTGGAGGATTGAAGCTAACGACTATACAAGATAATTAACATCATATCCTTAAAGGAGGGAATTAAGTAAACTCTCAGTATTATACACTGAGAAGACAAAACTTTCAAATAAAAAACTGCTTACACTCTGTTGTAGCTTTCTCATTTATAGGTGATTTTTATTCCAGTGACAAGTTTCCGTGTCGCTGAATTCAGTTATTGCTAAAAGGCTCTATAATTAGATTTTTTCTTCATGAGAATAGAATGCAAAAATCGCAAAACGAAAGTTTTTGAAATTTTTACTGCCAGCCACTAATCAAAATATCAACGAGTTTTAGTTATACATATTTTTTTCTTTTCTTTTCAGGTTCTTTATGATCTTCTTAGAATTTTTTTATATTATTAGTATAAAAGGGCAGGTATGGTATAATCAATACAGTCATTAGATATCACTGACGGGGTAACTTTAAAAGATCGCCTGAAATGTTTTCTTCCATCAGGATAACGGAGACCAAATGTAGGAATAATTGTAATGTTCATGTGTCCTATGCCCAAAGTTGTTGAATTAATTGTCAGCATCTGGGAATGGCTCAAATAGCTTCTTAAACCCTCAGTGGCGGAACTTCAAGAACTCGGAAAACCTACCAAAACCTTCGATGACAGGAAAGAGTGAAACTTAAATGTGTAGGTCCAGATCTGACCATTTTATGTGTAAAGTAGTGAGATTTTCATTTTCTTAAACAACATTTAATAATTTTTAGAATACCTCTTCTGAACGACTCCAGTATTTAATGGCTGGTGTAACTTAGTGCCAGGAACGTCTCCTGGCACTAATCTGATGTTGTAAAATAATATAAATAACTTGGAATCGTTGTATTACGCTCTATAATTGGAGAATGACTCATCGGATGGGCTTTAAATTTTCACCATTTGTGTTTTCCCCTACACAAGAGTCACGCTGCTACTTTCTCGTACACAAGATTCACGCTGCTACTTTCCCGTACACAAGATTCACGCTGCTACTTTCCCGTACACAAGATTCACGCTGCTAACTTTCCCGTACACACAAGATATCACGCTGCTACTTTCCCGTACACAAATTCACGCTGCTACTATTCGTTATAAAAATTCAACGCTGAACTTTCCTGTGCACAAAAATTCATGCTGTACTTTCCTGTACACAAGACTCCAGCTGCTACTTTCCCATTCACAGGACTCACGCTGCTACGTTTACCGTACACAGATTCACGCTGCTACTTCCCTGTACACAAGACTCACGTTGCTACTTTCCCCGTACACAAGATTCACGTGCTACTTTCTGTCAACAAGCTCACGCTGCTACTTTTCCAAGTACACAAGGAACTCACGCTGCTCTTTCCCGTACACAAGATTCACGCTGCTGCTTGTCCCGTATACAAGATTCACGCTGGCTACTTTCCCGTACACAAGATCACGCTGTACTTTCCCGTACACAAGACTCACCGCTGCTACTTTCCCCTACACAAGACTCAAGCTGCTTACTTTCCCTACACAAGATTCACACTCTACTTTCCGAACACAAAGACTCACAGCTGCAACTTTCCCGTTCACAAGATTCACGCTGCTACTTTCCCGTTACACAAGATTCACACGTCGCATACTTTCCGCACACAAGACTCACGCTGCTACTTTCCGTACACAAGATTCACGCTGCTTCTTTCCATTACACAAGAATTCACGCTGTACTTTTCCCGGACACAAGATTAACGCTATACTTTCCCGTAAAACAAGATTCACGCTGCTACTTTCCCGTACAACAAGATTCACGCTACTTACTTTCCGTACACAAGGATTCCGCTGCTACTTTCCCGTACACAAGATTCAACGCTGCTACTTTCCGTACACAAGATTCACGCTGCCTACTTTCCCGTACACGTGATTCACGCTGCTACTTTCCCGTACACAAGATTCACGCTGTACTTTCCCGTACACAAAGATTCACGCTGCTACTTTCCCGTACACAAGATTCACGCTACTACTTTCCCGTAACAAGATTCCACGCTGCTACTTAACGTTTACGCAAGATTCACGTTTCTACTTTCCCGTACACAAAAATTCACGCTGCTACTTTACGTCACAAGCTTCCACCGCTGCTACTTTGCCGTACACAAAGATAACGCTGCCACTTTCCCCTTCACAATACACACGCTGCTACTTTCCCGTCACAAGATTTACTTCTGCTACTTTCCCGAACCAAGATTCTCGCTGCTACTTTCCCATACACAAGATTCATCTGCTACCTTTCCCGACACAAGATTCACGCTGCTTACTTTCCCGTACACAAGATTCACTCTGCTACTTTCCCAAACCCAAGATTCACTGCTTCTTTCCCGTACACAAAATTCATGCTGCTACTTCCACGTACACAAGACTCCCGCTGCCACTTTCCCCTCACAAGACTCACGCAGCTTCTTTCCCGTTTACACAGATTCACTCTGCTACTTCCCGAAACACAAGATTCACGCTGCTACTTTCCCATACACAAAGAGAGGACTCACGCTGTACTCTTCCCGCGTACACAGATTCACGCTGCTACTTTCCCGTACACAAAGCAACCCCCGCTGCTACCTTTCCCCGTACACAAAGACTCACGCTGTACTGTCCCTTACACAAGACTCACGATGCTACTTTCCCCTACACAAGATTCACGCTGCTACTTTCCCGTACACAAGATTCACGCTGCTACTTTCCCGTACACAAGACTCACGCTGCTACTTTCCCGTACATAAGACTCACGCTGCTACTTTCCCCTACACAAGGCTCACGCTGCTACTTTCCCCTACACAAGATTCACGCTGCTACTTTCCCGTACACAAGATTCACGCTGCTACTTACCCGTACACAAAATTCATGCTGCTACCACAACTAGGTGAGTACAACATGATTGTGCTGAACGTTCAGTGTTGCAGACAAGGCACGAAAGAAGATTGTTCCTGTTGAAATGGTTCGAATGATTTAGGACGTAAAGTCATTATTGTTTTAAAAAGTTGGAGAAAAGCGTCTCTCACCTGATCCCTCCTGCGAGAAAGTTCTTTAATAATGCCCAAGTTTGTTAGCGATGATCATGCCTATCTTCCTCACCCCCCAGACATTCTTCTCTCTCTCTCTCTCTCTCTCTCTCTCTTTTTCTCTCTCTTTCTCTCTCTCCATATAAATTTTATATAGATATATTATATTATTATATATTATATATATATATATTATATATATAATATATATATATCTTATATTTATATATATATATATACTATAATATGTTGTATGTATGTAGTATGTATGTATGTATGTATACACAAACATTGTCCCTACGTCCACGGCAGGACTTCTCCCCATCAATGAAAATGCGCCTGCAATTCGGCCTTAGTTCGACATTTCTTGTCCCAACATGCTTCATGGCGTACTGAAATATATTGTATCCTAATTTAATTTTGCGATAAATGGTTAATCCATAAATCACAGTTCATCACAACATAGTTGGGAGATATACTGCTAGAGGTTATACTGGCCAAGGTTGTAGCAGCGACCTCCAAACTTCATTTGTCGGTGATGCGTCCTCTAGCTTCTTGTTTACCCCACCCCCCCCCCCAGCCAACTTTTATTAAATTTTTTTTTTGTGTGTGTGTGTACATTTATGACCGTGTTACATGTTTTGCAATCACAAAAGACGGATGTAGTAACAAAAGAATATTAAATTTTTTACATTTTTCGTGGAGGTGAACAGTCAGGTTAAGAATTGGTCCGTCATTTACACACAATAAACGTTCACACATCGCATATTGTGCTTATAATTGAAAAAAAAATATGTATATATATATTATTATAGATACTGTCTCATAGAAGGATTAAAAACTTTTCATTGAATAACGATACTGGGTGTCTTGGTGGCTATCATGCTGTTTGGTGGACGCTCATAGCTGTCCTCGAGGGTGTAATTACAGGACACAGATTTCTGTCTCCTATAATTCCTCCACCTGGAAAGTCTCGACCGTAGTTGGAAAAGACATAATTCCAATGCAGCAAGGTCGTCTAGGTCCTCCGAGAAGTGGGGAAGGCAAGACATCCAATAAACAGACGGACGACTTCCTGGACACAAGATTTTGGGGAGGGATTGATGTACGTAGTTAGAGGTGAGGATACTGAGAGAGACGAGACCCACCTTTGTTAATTGATGGAGACAAACACACACACACATATAGAGATAGGGACATGATAACGCCATACAAAATACTGAGAGGAATTGACAAAGTGGACAAAGACAGGATGTTCCAGAGATGGGACACAGCAACAAGGGGACACAGTTGGAAGTTGAAGACACAGATGAATCGCAGGAATTTTAGGAAGTACTTCTTCAGCCACAGAGTAGTTAGGAAGTGGAATAGTTTGGGAAGCGATGTAGTGGAGGCAGGATCCATACATAGCTTTAAGCAGAGGTATGATAAAGCTCACGGTTCAGGGAGAGTGACCTAGTAGCGACCAGTGAAGAGGTGGGGCCAGGAGCTTGGACTCGACCCCTGCAACCTCAACTAGGTGAGTACAACTAGGGAGTACACACACACACTGCAGGAGGGTACTTATGTATGATGTACACATTATCCAAAAGTTGAAAAAAAAAAAAGTGTCAGGATAGGTGGTTTAGACTAAGGCTGCTGCGTTGATGTGAAATAACAATACTGGGAAAAGTTTTTACTGAAAAGTTGATTGAACATTATACTGGTAAACAATTTGATTCCTGTCTACAAAATCCTGTAAATTATATCTGTAAAGTAATTATACAATGAAAACTGGTTGAATAAAGAAAATGGATGGGAGAGATAACATTTACCATGAAACCTTTGCTAGTGCTAGCAGAAATACAAAGATAACTGGGTTATAATGTAGTTATACCAGAGATAATAAATGTTACACTTGTTCATAATAACACTAGTGCTGACAACGCTCACAATATTCACAATATTATACAACTTAGTTAAAATTAGAAGAGCTAATATCAGGTTTTTCTATATAGTAATATCAAGAATACAAAGAAAACGCTGTTATGTTACTAGCAATATCAGAGATATAAATGTTTATGTTTATACATAAAACACCGGTTGATACGAAGGAGATCACGTTTTTAAACACAAGAACACCAGAAACTGATACACAGATAAGGCAGTTACAAATTGGAATATATAGAGATTAACGCCTTTTTTATATGAACGAAAATGCAGAAAACTTCATATAGAACAGAGAGAAACTGATATTTAAATAGAAGAATGCGAAGAAGCAACAACAGGTGGCCTTACCCATGGAGGTCTAGGTAGAGGAGTCGTCTCTTCTGACTGGACCATGCTTTGACTACCAGGGTGGTGTATTTACTGGGCAGCAGATTTCTGTGTGTCCTCCCCTGTATTACATCTGTCGTTATACTGATATTTATACTTGTGTTCTAAGTATTCATATGTGGTCAGGGCTCCATGGGGGTTTGCAGCATTTGTCAGTTAAGTTCACTCTCTGAGGAATTTTTGCTGTGTTTGGGGTTCACAGCTCTCAATCGTCCCCCTCAAATGCTGGAGTTAATTCATTTTTTCTCTTTTATTATATGATAATATTTTGTAAATAACTGTAGAGTTTGGATCACATTTTCACACATTGTCTAATGTGCAACGACTGACTGATAGAACCGTTGTTTTGAAAAACGTATTTGTGCTGTATTCTGCATTGCCTTTTTTCATACTAACGAGAGAGACAGTATTACTGAGGAACTGATGTTTTGTAGTTATTTACTCACACATTTCACTTTTCTGAATCATTAAGAACATTAATTAACTACAAGTCCAGTTAGAAATAACGGATTTTCGTAACTTTAACATATTTCTCTCAAGTTTATTATAGGCTGTTATTTACACATACTTATTTGGTCTCACTTACATGTTGTGAGCGAACATTCAGCTTCTTGAATGTCGTCAAGATTCGAAATAGATTAGTGATTTAGTTATACTTGAAGGACTATACCATCTTTAGTTTTCTTTCAGTGTTTCCTTCAAGTGTGATTTACCTACCTATCGTTACTCCTGCCTTGACAGATTAGGTTTTTCTTTAATTTTCTTCAGTGGAGTAATGTGTCGAAGACTTCTTACAGTCTTGGAATAAGCAATTTGTAAACTTTCTCTGGTCTGGTCTGCTTTCCCGTTATGATGTAAGTCTATGTGATTGTGTGGCACTATTTCCAAACACCTGTTGATGTATTGTACTGAATGTTCTATGTTTGCATATGTTTGTTTTTTCCTCATCTAATCTCCGTGGTATGTTTTTTTAGGTTACTAATCAATAATGTTTGTAAAATTAACCAAAAAAATGTGAAATATTGCAGAATTTCAGTACTTTTCTTTAGCCATAAATATTAAGGAGTTCATTATTATTTTAATAGGGGGGAAGCGCTAAAACCATAGGGTTAACAGCGCCCGGAGGGGGGGTGTGGAGGGCATTCAGGCTTAATTCAGGGGAAACTGGAGCACAGATTCCAATTCCCTAAATTCAAGAGCCCCTCACCAACATCATGGAACATTCCTTGAGGGGATAAGAGTTCAGTCATTTAATTTTCAGTAAAATGTAGGTCAGAGTAAAACTTTATTAAAAACGATGATTGTCACAGAATTATGTATATTGGGATTATATTATCTGTTTCCAGGTGTGTGGCAATTCTTGTCCATTACTGTTTGTTGCTTTTAAGTCATTCATTCAATTTCTGTATCCTCACCATTTCCTTCAGGTCCAGGCACTGTACTTTCCCACCCTAGCTCCAGGACTCAAGCTGGTCTAACTGGTTTTCCCGAATCTCTTCATAGAAATGACAACTTGTTCAAACTCCAACCAGGCACGTCAAATCATAAAAATAAACCACTGCTTCCGCTCACTCATATCTTACACGCTCACAAAAGCCTGTGTATATCCAAGCACCTAGCACTCAAAATCTCCCTTACCCCTCCCTCAATTCTCTTGGGGTGGAGGGGAAGTATATATCTATGTATATATATACTAAGAGGAATGCCAAGAACTCAGTTGATCCGAGGTTCGTCAGTCTTCAGATTTCAAAGTCCAGCTCTCTACTACGTACATGCAGAGTGTGTTTACTAGTCATTAAAAGGAAATGCTTTCAGCGGGCTTGAGACATGAGGAGTGATGATCCGAGGGATTAAATTCGGCATTCTATTGAAATGTTACATTCCTTTATTAGAGTGTTTAAAAAGTCATTAAACAAGTTCCCTAGACGGAAAACACAGAGCTGGTTGCATTATTAAACTACTAGTGGGGGAAGGGTACTCTCTAGATTCGCGCAGTATAACGGCCGCTACCTCTAAGTGTTGGGTAAAATCATTTTCTTTTGGGGCATAGTTATCACCCTTATCGCACAGCGGATGACCGCTGGGTTGTAGATCAGATAAACCTATGAGATAAGCCATTTCGAAAAATATCGGGCCTGATCAGAGCAACTTTGGTGTCTGAAGGAAAAGCGATGCAAAACAGTTTACGGTTGACTGGTAGTTAACAGTGAACATTGGTAGAGCGGTTCTAGGTGAGATCGCGTGAAAGAATCGAAGAAAGAAACGGAAATATGATGAGGAAGATGTCACGAAAAAGCTGGATGTCAAGACAAACAGAGTGTGGGTATAAAAAGTGTAAGACACGTTTACTCAATATCTGGATATCTTTATTGTAGACGTTTCACCATCCAGTGACGTTATCAATAAGATTTTAGGACATAATTAGAAGACGTTAGAACTATATATAAAAGATAAGGCAATCAGTCCCTCAGGCCTTGGGAGTTAGGTTCACAGATCCGTGGTGGAGGAGAATTGGAGCAAAGGTAGAAGACTGGCGGTTATTTAGGCGGCTGTGGATAAGGACGTGTAGCTAGACGAGGGCATAGTCAGTGGTAGGTGGTGATATGGGATTTACAGTATTGCGTTTTGCTTCTGGGAGACAACCAATGTGGAGTGGCTAACATTATTTTTTTTGTTTATGCATCTGTCCTGTGGGTTGTGAATCAGTTTGACTCTGGAAAAGAGTTGAATAATAAACTAGCCTGTCGGCTAGTTTATTGGTTAATCCAGCCTGTTTTATGAAGGTTGGGCAAAAAAATGAAAATTCTGAGTTATGACGGAGTTGTTTTGCATAGGGAGCTCATAAGGTATAGCTCTTTCATATGATTACGATCTCATAGCTTATATTATTTACCCTTTGCAATAGTAGAAACTCTAAACGATTGGTTTACGATTACAATAATTAAACATAGTCACTTACAAGATTATTCTCACAATAAACAGCTCATTCAGTAGCGATGTGAAGTATAGCTATTAATCTCAAGATTTAGACAATTTTTCTTTAAAAAGTAAAGGGATTTGTCATTTCCCGCAGGATTTGTTAAAATGTGTCTCTCAGTGGTTGGGCGTTCAATGTAATAAAGCATTGATTTTTGTCCACACTCACTGCAATTCATGCGACTAACATTTCCAAAAACAAACTGAACGCCAAAATACTTATAACCGAGCTTTAGTTTTAGATGCTAAGTTTATGACTTTATCCACAGACATATTTTGCTTGTACATTTCATTATGAGAATGCAGTGGATCGACTACTTCTTATCTGCAAGTCTTCTGCTTCCTTTCTAGTTTCCTCTTCAGTTTTTGTCTACAATGTTTTTTGTCTTTCTGTTTTGGACTCCACAAGTAGGCTCTTCGTCGATACGGAGGGACGGGCAGCGGAAGCAGTGCTCTAGTTTATAGAGACGATGTAAGCAGTCCATTCCCTCGAAGAAGTAATTTTGAGGGTGGTCAGTCGCTCAGCTTGGTGGAGAGTTCTTGCTTCATAGTCTGGGACAATGTTTGAAGGAAGGCTTCAGATACAATGAAGATTATATATGCGTTAGGTGAGGCGTGGAAAAAATGTGAAAGACTGTTGCCATCACCCTCGATAAACGTAGTTTTCGAGGGTGATGGACTGATTACCATCGTTGATATTGGAGTACTTATGCAACTTTGGGTATCTCTGGGCTTTGTGTAAAACGTTTCTCCAGCCAGTGGCTTCTTCGGTCGTGTGCAGAGAAACGATGTATGAGGAGTAGCTTGAGGCAATAAGTTCTTCCGGACTTGTGTGACTCATCTTCCACGTTCTCTACAATGGACTGTAAGTGAGTGACCATTGGCTATCAGATGTTCCGAAAATAAAGTCCTAACTGTTACACCATGTGTCTTACATATTTTGTTTGTCGTATTATATACCATTGTTTAGTCACGTTTTTTAACGCACCCATCACTGTGATGAAACATCTTGGTAGGCTCCACCGTGGGTGAGAGTGAAACGTCGTAATAAAGCCTTGGTGAACTCCTCTCCCAGTCACTGTATAAAGGTGTGAGCTTGCGGCTGGAACGTGTAATTAAATCCCCTATGATTTCGGATTCACTGCTTGTAGAGGGATGTTCTGCCTCACTGCCTTTATTGCTGTTTTATTGGCAAGTTGAGATGAGGGGCACTCGTGCCCCTGACATCGTCTGGCACCATTCACTGGGCGGCTAAACACGCCGTGACAGTGACCGTCCTGATCGGCAGTGACGCAACTTGTCGCGGGTACACAACACACACTGCCGCTGTCAAACTTGCATACGAGAGAGAACATAACATCTCAGTTAGTTGTGATGTATCACCAGAGTGGAAGAACTAAAGTCGTTGATAAGTAAATCCCATTGGCGACGCTACGAATATTTACTGACGAATACAGAGATGAATCAGAATCCTGAGAGTAAGACACATGTGCAACATCTGGGTATCCTCTTTATTGTAGACGTTTCGCCATCCAGTGGCTTTATCATTCAAATTATAGGACATAACTTGAAGACAGTAGAGCTATGTACAGAAGATGAGGTAAATCAGTCCCTCAAACCTAGGAGTTGGATGAGACAGCACTCATAGTCGTGGAGATTCTGAAGCTAGAAGAAAAGAAAACTGGCGCTTATATAGTAACGTCAGGTGTAGCAGACGAGGGCATATTCACTGGTAGGCGGGATTCCAGTGGTAGTAGGTCCTTCCCAAAGAGATGGTTAGTTGGAGTAGTAGATTGTTTGTCGTGTCGTGAAGGTTATGTACATGTCCTCAGAATTAAGATTCCATGATGTTGCAGTGTTGACAAGTTGTGTACGAATGGTATATAATACCGACAAGATGAGACAGAAGCACATGTTGCCAAAAATCTGGGTATCTTTATTGTAGACGTTTTCGCCATCCGTGCATATAATACCGACAGATGTCGTATTATATACCATTTCGTACAAAAACTTGTCAGACACAAAACTTCATGGATCTTAATTCTGAGGACATGTACATAACCTTCCAGACTACGACAACTACTACTACAACCTAACCCATCTCTTTGGGAAGGACCTACCTTCCATGGGGAATCCCGACTACCAGTGAATATGCCCTCGTCTCTGCTATACCTGACGTTACTATATAAGCGCCAGGTTTCTTTCTTCTGCTCAGAATCTCCACGACTAGGGTGCTGTTCGCACCTACTCTAGGTGTGGGACTGATTCTCTCTTCTGTACATAGTTTATTGTCTTCAAGTTATGTCTAGAATTTGTAATTGATAATGCCACTGGATGGCGAAAGTTGACTATAAAGATACCCAGATGTTGCACATGTGTCTTACTCTCATCTTGTCGTTATTATATACCATTCGTACACAACTTGTCAGACACTGCAACATCATGGAATCTTAAATTCTGAGGACATTTGTACATAACCTTCACGCTACATCAATCTACTACTACAACTAACCATCTCTTTGGGTAGGAACCTACTTCACTGGGAATCCCGCCTACCACGTGAACTATGCCCTCGTCTGCTACACCTGACGTTACTATATAAGCGCCAGGTTCTTTCTTCTGTTCAGAATCTCCACGGGACTATGGTGCTGATTCGCACCTTCTCCTAGGTTGAGGGATGATTAACCTCATCTTCTGTACATAGTTCTACTGTCTTCAGTTATGTCCTAGATTTGTTATTGATAAAGCATGGATGGCGAAACGTCTACAATAAAGATACCCAGTGTTGCACATGTGTTCTTAACTCTCATCTTGTCGGTATTATTACCCTCATTGAAACACAATCAGAATCCTGGAGGACATCAGCGTTTGTGCAAATGGATCAGTCTTTTTAGGCTAAGAGCTGATCAGTTTGCACCTAGGGTGAAGGTTGGATTACTTCAGATTACCTATCCACTTAGTCTACTTCGTTTTTCCGCAAAGCTGATGCCTCAGATTCTGATTCATCTCTGCAATTCCACTGATATGAAGCTGCAGCGCAGGCGAAACGTTTCGTCAATAAAGATTCCTGGATTTGCAACTCTGTCTTTACTCATCAACTTATCGGTATCGTATACCATCTATAATAAAATATTACAGTCATTGTCAGACAATCAACTTTCCATCCAAAGTTTAAACTAATAACTTTCAGAATACTGGTTTGACCGGTTTTAAAATTTTTAACGCTGGTGAATTATAATTAAAATGAGGTTCATGTGCAGCTACTGAACAAGTTTCTTTTATCAGCTACATAAAGCAATCTCCGATTTTAGTTTCCTCAATAAAGATACCCAAGAGCTGCACATGTGTCTAATTTATCTACCATATTGTGTTATTACTACTACTACTACTACTACTACACTACTACATTTCTACTACTACCACTAGTATTGCACCTCACTCTGAGCCTATATATACCCTCTGTGTCCTATACTGTTTGTACGGCTGGGCAAAGCTCCTGGAGAGCGAAACGTTTGCCACAATTAAAAAGTCACATTAGTTGCACTTGTTGTCCTTTTACTTTACATATTGTCCGTAATTCTACCAACATTATTACTTATATACAAGATTACCTCAAACTCCCCATCTTCCACCTTTATCTGCATTGGACTGAAAAAGCCACAGTGCGTGCCGAAACGTTTCTAGAATAGAGATACCAGTTTTTGCACAAGTGTCTCATTTATCAACATCTGGGTTCTTATAGATGTTTCGCCATCCATTGACTTTATTTTTAAATCTATGTATAGATTCTGCCTCCATTACATCACTCTCTGGTCTATCCCACTTTCTGACAACTCTGTGACTGAAGAAATACTTAAAAACACCCCTTTGGGGCCTAAACTGATCTTAAACTTTCTTTTGGAACCCCTTTATGCGGGGTTTTCCCATCTCTGGAAATCCTTTTCCGGCCCAACCTTTTTGTTTGGTTCGTGGGGTTTTAGTGGGGAATTTGAAATGAATCTGGGGGCGTTGTTTTGTTGTTTCCCCCGAGGCACTTTTATTTTTCCCCCTCGGAGACGCCCTGCTTCTTTTCTGGCGTCTCTTCCCTCTTCTCAGTTTCAAATTCATTTCGTGTTCTGTCGCAGATGAGGTACACAACGGGTTAGTTTTATGGCCCCTTTAACAGGGTTTTTCATGCGAGTCCATTACATTTTTTTTCCCATTTTAATCACCATTTCTCTCTTGAATTCATTTTTAAACGGGGGGATTTTTTCCCTAAAGTACCCCCAAGTTTCTTAAAATTGCCCAACTAGAACAGGCCCCTCTTCTGTTTTTAAAAATTATACTCTAACCTCCCCCCCCCCTCTTTTTTTGTCCCCTTTCATCAATTCCCCCCTTTCTCCCTCAGAAGCACAAAACATAAGGGACTTCTCACTCCCCTTTTCCTCCCAATTTTTTTCCCCTCCATATCTAGGGAAACCGGTTTTTTAGCATCTTTTTAAATTTTGTTTTCCTTTTTCCCCAGACTTTCCTAGTGGCCTGATATAAACTTCTGCAAAGAAAATTCCCTTCCCCCTTTTCCCCCTTTTCGTCCCGCTGCCCCATTTGTTGGCCCAAATTTTCCCCCCTTTCCCTTCCAAGGGAGTCTCGCTCTTATCCTACTTCACATTTTTTTAATTCTTTTGCCAGGCTCTGCATCTTTCCCCCCAGCACTACAACTAATATCCCCACTTTTATCCCTTTTTTTAGAAAATCTTCTCCATCATTGTTTTGTTAAAATCGTTTGGTATTTTTTTTCCCTTTCCCTTAAAAAGTGTTTTTTTGAGCCTTTGCCCATGATTTTTCTCAGACCAGCAAACCCCATTTCCCTTGCTTCCCCCTCCCCCTTTTTGGGTTTACCATATTTTTATTTTTAGTGGGGGGGTCGGGGGGGTGTGTTTTTCGGTGGGTTACTCACCTTTTTGTGGTTGCAGGGGCCCCGATACGGCTCTTGGCCCCGCCTCTTCACTAAATTGCAAATTAAAATCCTCTCTATCCCTACCCCTTTAGTTTTAATCATACCTCGTCTTAAAACCCATTTTATGGTTCCTGCCTCCACTACATCACTTGCCAGTTTAATTCCATTTCCCTGAAAACCCCTAAGATTTTAAGGGAAAATCCCTTCCAAACATCTTTTTAAACCTCATCAAAGTCTTCAGGGGCCAATTGTGTGTGGGGGTTGTTTGGGTGTGTGTGAGGGGGGAGAGAGAAGAGAGTGTGTGGGGTTTTTTGTGTTTTGTGTGTAGGGGAGAGAAGAGAAAAGAGAGAGGGTGTGTGGGTGGGGTGTGGGGTGGTGTTTTGGTGTGTGGAGTCCCCTTTTTTGTTTTTGCGGGATCGATCAGGGCCTCATGGCACCCCCTTTTCTTCCCCTGGTCACAACTGGGTCCACTCGGGTGCTCCCGACCCTTTATTATTTTTTCCCTTAAAGTTTACGCATGAAAAAAGCTTTTTTGTAACCCCCCTTCCTTTTTCCCTGTGCCCCCTTCTGGGGGAAACACTCTGTCCCTATCCCCCGGGTAAATTTCCTTTTAAAGTATTTACATGTCGTTTCTCAGGGTTTTCCCCCCCCCCCCCTTTTCCCGCCCTCCAGTATCATCAGGTTGCTTTCCATAATTAACCTCTTTTTCCCGGTGGGACATACTACTTTACTTAAACCTAGTCTTTTTTGCAAATTTTTGCACTTTCTCAAATTTTTCCTTGAAAATGTTTGGGCCAGAAGGGGGGCTCCCCCACGGGGTGCTTGACGTACCCCAAGTGAGTATATACACAGTATGATACTCACCCAAGCCCTTGAAAATTGATTTAAGTCTGCCCCCAACCAATCTTTTTGTGGTCCTTTTTGGGGAAAAAGTTCATTAAGAAGAGTGGAAAACTGAATGACGGGTGGGGGGGAAGACGGGAAAGTAAACCTTTTCAAAAAGGGGGGGGTTATTTTGAGCAGTTCCTTAATTTCCCCCCCCCCCCCCATCACCCAATTTGGGGTGAGAGCCAATAAGGGTTCCTTGGCAGGGGTTGAGTCACTTACTTCCTGCTCGCATCAAGTCTGTAAAATAAAGCCCCCTCTTGTTATTTTCTGTTTTTTTTATTTTTTTAAAAAATAGAGACAAAGTTTTACTCTTTTTTGGGTTTTTAACTTTGGGCCCGGGCTTTTGGGTACAATACGTTTGTTAAATTAATATTTGGTTTTCATTTATTTTCCCTAAAGGCCTTCGACCTATCAGTGAATGGGGTCCTTGTCCGGTTTGTTAAATTTTATTTTTATTTACTTTCATTTCCCGAATGATTGGGTCACCTGACAGGGGACGAGGGCGAGCGCAAGATCTTTAAGTGATCGAAACGAAGAAAATTTTTTCGTCTTGGGGAAAAACTGTTGTTTCCCTTTACCTTTGGTTCCAAAAGGGCTACTAATTACGAGAACCCTTTTCTGAGCGGTCCATAATCTCATTTAAAGGCCGCATTTTGGGAAACCCGTGTTTCCCTTTACCTTTTTCTTTTTGATTTTTCACTCCTGTACAGGGCAAAAACCTATTTTAGAAAATGTTTTTTCTTTTTCCCCCCAGGAAAAGACTTTTTCTCGACAAAATACTGAAAGGGAAATTACATTTTTCTTTATACCTATTGCCGATTTTCCCGTTTTTACTTAAACCCCTGCCAAACACTAGCTCCCCCTTTCCTAAGCTCTTGCGAAAAACCTTTATAGGAATTGTAACCGCTGGAGCTGGGGCTTCAAAAACAAATCACGACCACCCGTGACCTTACCCTTTTTCCCTTTTCCCGTTACAAAATTTAACAATTCCCCGTGCGCCTTGCCATACCAACGGCTGATCGGGAAAAAGCATCCTTCTGTACATAAAGCCGTGTTCATTTTTTTTATTTATTTAATCTTCCCACCCAAATTTCTTCAGTTAGGGCGATTTCAAAAATTTTTTTTATATTTTTAAAAATAATTGTTATATTCAATTTAAAAATTTTTTTTAAACTTGTTTTGTTATAACTTTTTTTTTCTATGTTTTCTTTCATTAAACAGAAGGGAAACTCCTTCAAAAACTCTTTGAGGGTTTGGGAAAAGGGCCCCAAAACCCTCACCCTCCTATCTGATCCTATGTATTTTGAAAATTTTCCTCTTAAACTTCACATAATCTGCAAACAGGGAAAACATTGAAAAAATATCCCTTCCATTATGTTTTTAAAATTTACCAGGGAAAAACAAAGACCCTTTTAATGATCCCTTTTGGAAACCCGGGTTTTACGGTGCCCCTTCTGACAAACCCCTCAAGCACCATGGGTCCCCTGTTTCCTTCTTGTTGATCCATTGCCTTTTCTTTTTTTCCGCCCGCTCCTCTAGCTTTTGGGTTAATCTTTTTTAACAAAATGTGGTAGCAAGGGGGCGATTAAAAGCTTCCCCCGGCCCCCTTTTTATTTTTGGGCCCCTACTAATCTACCTTTTCCCCAAATCCGTAGCTTTATGAATCTTTGGGTTCCTACTTAAATCTCTAGGGCTGTTTCCCCTTTTGGGCAAATTTTACTGAAGAAAAATTCCCAACAAAATCTGTGACTTAGGGGAGTCTTCGATTAAACCCTTGTGACCCCTTTTTGCTGTGTCCCCTCCCCGAAACATCCTGTCCTTACCCCCTTAACATTCTTTTCACATTTTTTTATTTTTGTCTACATGTCTCAACCCCCCCCCCCCCCCCCTGTTTAAAAGTGCCAGGGGGTTTTTTTCCCTTTAAACCCTCCTCGAGGGGCATACCCCCTACTCCGGGGTTAGTCTTTCTGCAAACTTTGACCAAGTGTGGGGGTTCCCAAAATGATGCCTTTCAACCCAATTGGGGGCCCCACGTACAATGTTTTTAGTTTTTGAACCCATTTCCACTAAGGTGTCGAAAAAACTATTTCTTGATTTGCCAGGCCCCATATTTCTTTCAGCAGTTATTTGATTAACGTGCCCCCCAGGGGATGGCTCATATTATACTCACCCCAAATCCTTTTTTTTGGGGTTTTGGGTTGTCTTTGGCCTCTTTGGCTTTTACTCTGTTTGCGGTCTTCTTTTACCTTCCCCCCAATTTTATGACTTTGCTCAGGTTTGGGGGTTTTTTTCTAGGGGCCCGTTTTCTGGACCCGGGTTTGGGATCTTGTTCCAAATTCCCCCTTTTTGTCCTACTTTTGAAACCTTATCAATTGATTTTTTGCATTAGCTTCACATCATGCCGGGCATGTTTTTCACATATACCTAAAAAAAGCATCTGCACTAGGGTGGGCCCTTGTAGAAAACCCCCTTCTTTCAGGGGCCCACTCTGCCGTGGTGTGTTTTGGGGGGGGCCCTTTCCCGGTAATATTCCCTGTTTGAACTGTGCAAGGTAAATATGAGGTCCAGCCTTGCTGGTTCATCCTCTCCTCACTCGCTGGTTGTGTCCAAACATGTTGGTGCATGACGTTTTCCAATACTGTTTCCAACCCCTTAGTCCTCTGGTCCCCCCATGTGGCTCCTGGTTTTCCCACTCAGTCTCCTTGTGGTTGAAATCCCCCATGACGAGTAACTTTGCCCTGGCCACCTCGGTCAGTATGTCCACTATCTTTCTGTTACTGTCATTGTACGCTTGTCTTCATCTCCTGCTTGTCAGTGCCCGGTTGTACATCACTATCATTTTTGGACCCCTGCTCTGAAGTGCTCCTACAATGTATTTGTCTGCTTCCCCTCTGCCTTGACCTCCCATCTCCTCCAAAGTCCATTTTTTTTTCATGAGCATTGCAACTCCTCCCCTTCTGTTCCGTCTTTCCTCAGGATCTGCAATCCATTCGAGAAGATTGCGTCTGTCACCCCCATGAGCTTTGTCTCGTGAGTACTACTATGTCCGGAGATGATTCAGTGATTCGTTCTTGCCACTCTCCACTCATTGGTTATTCCATACTCGTTGGTGTACCACACCTTCAGCTACCTTTCCAGTACTGCATTCTGTGGAGTAGGATGGGCTTGTGCCGGCTGAGGGTGTGGAAGGCAGGGCTGGGTACTGTGGGAGATTTCTGTGATGGCGGTATTATTGCTGTGGGGAGGGGACTGTGAGTGTGGCTTGTTTCTAGTTATTGTTTTACTGGTGTGAAGTGGAAGAGGTTGAGGGGTTTCTCTGGGTGATTCTGTGGGTGGTTGTGTTTATTGTTTTCCACAATGCTTCACTCACCTGACCTGTCTTCCCTTCCTTCCACTGGCGTCGTCCTGCTCTCTCTCTCGGTTTCTGCTGCACGAACTTTCTTCATAACATTTCTGTCTTGAATATCGGTTTGACTTTTTTTATTTTGAAAATTTGTCAGCTGGGTCATATCCTTCCCTCTTGTTATTGTAATTATGTTCTCAATCTTTTACCTCCTCTGGTCTTCTATCGTTGACAGTCCTCCCAGTCTATATTGGGTTTAGATACATCTCAAGTGCATTATTTCATTTTCCTAAGTCAGTTAAGTTACAAGACATTTCATATCCTCAATCATGGATAGTATTACAACACAGCCTTATAGATACTGTTGTCTGTAAATGGAGAAATCTGGGTTCGTAGATTTTATAAAAGTCTTCAATATATGGAAGGGGTGTTCAACTCAGGTTAATTGTAAGCAGCTGCATAATTAACTTGACTTAAACATTATGCTTATTCTGTGAGCAGCAGAACAAATAACAATGTTCCAGAGGTCAAAATGGATCTTTGTCAGAACTTACTGGCATTGTTACATCACTAGAAAGAAATATTAATCATTTCATATTTTACAGTTACTTCATATAGAGACTGGATCCAGTCTCTATAGAAACTAGACATTCATCTTGTAGATGGAAAATTCTGATGCAACCTCAAGATTTCAGATATCTAAGCATTAGGAATGAAATGTTTTGCTATATCCCGTAAGGTTTGCAAGACAATGTTTCTGAAAGGTAGGATGTTTACACACTCGAATATATAATGCAGAGTCTCTGTCAACTTGTATTTGATGTCATTGACATGTTCATACAAACAGTAATACCAAGATACTTATAACCTTAGTCTAACAGTAACACCATCTTACAGTATTATTTTCCACATAGATAAATTTAACTTTGTCACACTGAATCTGCAAGTTTCTGTCTCCACTGCACTAATTTCTTCAAGCTCGTTTGCTAGTTAATTGCTGACAGTGTATCGTGAAAACAATATACTGATTATCTAGTAACTTTAAGAGAAGTAAATTTCGTATTTAATGTAAAAAGTTGGTAAAATATGATACAATTATACGATGCACTGCGGGTTTCTTCTCTTATAAGTAAAACTGATGCAGGCTAAAAAAAAAAAAAAAAAAAAAAAAAAAAAAAAAAAAAAAATCTTATTTGCGATAAATTTCTGGATAATTTATAAATTTCTTATGAGTCTGTCTCCCTCTTATGGGACAAGATGTAAAAAAATAGAAACCTATAGTACTATTCGTATATACTATATCAAACGATTACTTATTAAGTACATTATCAGGCTACTTAATAACACAGGAATACAACTCACTTATTCCTAGTTATTCCTTCACAGTGTGGCAAGACGTTGCTGTAAATGGAAATGTTGATTGGAAATGTTGTGATATTCAATTTTCCATATACTGTCAAAGTGATGATTTTCTGCAGTTCATGTGTCAATATATAGAAAATAGTATTTCAACAACTACTTGAGACAACGTTAACATTGGCTACACTACCTCATATACATCCATGTTTATGTAGAAACATTCCTTAACATTGGCTACACTACCTCATATACATCCATGTTTATGTAGAAACATTCCTTTATAATCATTAAGTGACAGACTTAACCACTCAACATACCTTGATTCTTAAGGTGGAATATTTTATTGACTATTCCTTAAGATTTCAGCCTTACGGAACAAGATAAAGTCGATCAGTTCTTGATATAACTCAAGAGAACAATACAAATTTTAATTAGCAAATAAAATGTGAATCCTGTCATTAAGCCTTGATAACCGGTAACTATATTGTTATGCATAATAACCATTTTAATGCTGGAGGCCAATTACTTGACACACACTGCAATTATTGTAATTTAAGACACAAAATGCCAGTAAATTTCTTTCTGTACTAATCCATATGTCATATGACTTTACGATAGCACTTAACCACTTAATAATCAATACTGTCAGCAAAGTTTTAAGAAACATTGCTTTAAGTTTGTATAAATGAAAGTGGTGTCACTGCACCTCCACGACAGTCTTGCTTTTCTTTTCTACGCTCATAGTCTAGCTTAAGCTCACATACATTCTAAGTCACCTTTTGTAAGAAAATCATTTATAATATCCCATAAAAAATTGAAATATTCGTTGATGTATGCAAATATACATACTTACTCATATGAATACTGCACGAGTACTGAGATTTGTATGATTCTTATAAAAATCAGACAGATGATTACATAGTGGGTAGAGTCAGAGTTGAGGACCCACAGTGATGGTAGGGTAGAGTCAGAGCTGAGGGTCCACAGTGATGGTAGGGTAGAGTCAGAGCTGAGGGCCCACAGTGATGGTAGGGTAGAGTCAGAGCTGAGGACCCACAGTGATGGTAGGGTAGAGTCAGAGCTGAGGGCCCACAGTGATGGTAGGGTAGAGTCAGAGCTGAGGGCCCACAGTGATGGTAGGGTAGAGTCAAAGCTGAGGACCCACAGTGATGGTAGGGTAGAGTCAGAGCTGAGGGCCCACAGTGATGGTAGGGTAGAGTCAGAGCTGAGGGCCCACAGTGATGGTAGGGTAGAGTCAGAACTGAGGGCCCCCAGTGATGGTAGGGTAGAGTCAGAGCTGAGGGCCCACAGTGATGGTAGGGTAGAGTCAGAGCTGAGGGCCCACAGTGATGGTAGGGTAGAGTCAGAGCTGAGGGCCCACAGTGATGGTAGGGTAGAGTCAGAACTGAGGGCCCACAGTGATGGTAGGGTAGAGTCAAAGCTGAGGACCCACAGTGATGGTAGGGTAGAGTCAGAGCTGAGGGCCCACAGTGATGGTAGGGTAGAGTCAAAGCTGAGGGCCCACAGTGATGGTAGGGTAGAGTCAGAGTTGAGGGCCCACAGTGATGGTAGGGTAGAGTCAGAGCTGAGGGCCCACAGTGATGGTAGGGTAGAGTCAGAGCTGAGGGCCCACAGTGATGGTAGGGTAGAGTCAGAGCTGAGGGCCCACAGTGATGGTAGGGTAGAGTCAAAGCTGAGGGCCCACAGTGATGGTAGGGTAGAGTCAAAGCTGAGGGCCCACAGTGATGGTAGGGTAGAGTCAAAGCTGAGGGCCCACAGTGATGGTAGGGTAGAGTCAGAGCTGAGGGCCCACAGTGATGGTAGGGTAGAGTCAGAGCTGAGGGCCCACAGTGATGGTAGGGTAGAGTCAAAGCTGAGGGCCCACAGTGATGGTAGGGTAGAGTCAAAGCTGAGGGCCCACAGTGATGGTAGGGTAGAGTCAGAACTGAGGGCCCACAGTGATGGTAGGGTAGAGTCAAAGCTGAGGGCCCACAGTGATTGTAGGGTAGAGTCAAAGCTGAGGGCCCACAGTGATGGTAGGGTAGAGTCAAGCTGAGGGCCCACAGTGATGGTAGGGTAGAGTCAAAGCTGAGGGCCCACAGTGATGGTAGGTAGAGTCAAAGCTGAGGGCCCACAGTGATGAGTAGGGTAGAGTCACGAGCTGATGGGCCACAGTGATGGTATGGGTAGAGTCAGAGCTGAGGGCCCACAGTGATGGTAGGTAGAGTCAGAGATGAGGGCCACAGTGATGTAGGGTAGAGTCAGAGCTGAGGGCCCACAGTGAATGGTAGGGATAGAGTCAGAGCTGAGGGCCACAGTGATGGTGGTAGAGTCAAGCTGAGGGCCCACAGTGATGGTAGGGTAGAGTCAGAGCTGAGGACCCACAGTGATGGTAGGGTAGAGTCAAGCTGAGGGCCCACAGTGATGGTAGGGTAGAGTCAAAGCTGAGGGCCCACAGTGATGGTAGGGTAGAGTCAAGCTGAGGGCCCACAGTGATGGTAGGGTAGAGTCAAAGCTGAGGGTCCACAGTGATGGTAGGGTAGAGTCAAAGCTGAGGGCCCACAGTGATGGTAGAGTCAAAGCTGAGGGCCCACAGTGATGGTAGAGTCAAAGATGAGGGCCCACAGTGATGGTAGAGTCAAAGATGAGGGCCCACAGTGATGGCAGAAATGATTTACATCTCACCGCCAAGAAAATGGATACCAAAACAGGAATATGAGGAGAACAACATGGCAATAATTTACACCTTAGAAAAAGCAGCAAGTAGAGCTCATAGCGCTTAAGTGAAGTTATTACTGAAGAAAGATTTCAAAAAAAAAAAAAATACGACTGGGAGAAGTGGTACCCCCCGGGAGCGGGAAATAAAGAGAACTAGAATGATGAAGTTAAGGAAAACTTTCAAACCAGCATGACGAAGACACGACGTGAGAGGAAAGGAGAAAAACCCGGTAGTAAAACACTTGGATCGAAGTAATTTCATAAGCAGTAATCAGCATGGGTTTAGAGATGGCAAATCTTTTCATAGTAGCATGGTGGAGATAGGAGAGAGAGAGAGAGAGAGAGAGAGAGAGAGAGAGAGAGAGAGAGAGAGAGAGAGAGAGAGAGAGAGAGAGAGAGAGAGAGAGAGAGAGAGAGAGAGAGAGAGAGAGAGAGAGACAGAGAGGGAGGGAGATGGGTATCTTGCATATTCTTGAACTGCGAGAAGATCAACACATGCGTAGTCTCGAAGTCTGCACGCTCGTAGCAAGAAAACTAAGGCAGTGATAAATTACTTATATATTTTCCTTCACCAAAACAGCATGCAAGCATAAGTACAATGTATATACACAATGTACAAAGCAAGTTTGGAAATAAGAAACACAGTGAGGAATGTGGGTAAGTCTGCCAATGTTCCTTCACGAGACTCCTACATAGTTTCACAACTTCAACTGGTTGGCTTATGATTGGCTGGATTGAACCAAGATGTTAGCATAACAAGGGAAGCCCCGCATCTGGTTTGTTGGTCGGGAGCGCATAGCTATGTAGGTGTGTGACACCAGCCGAATAAAATATAGCATATTCTTAGCATGCCACAGATACTGCACCTCACAAGAGACTGGGTCAAAAACTTGAGGTGCGAACAGGAATAATAGGGAATGTACTCTTGTGGATCAAAGAGTACCTTACTGAAAGGAAAGAGTGATTGTCCGAAAAGAGATGTTAAAATCTGGAAGAATGACGAGCGTAGTTCTGCAGTAATCAGCATTAAGTCCAGTTCTGTTTCGGATATTTGTGTGATATACCAAATGGGACTGAGGTTAATGCATCTCTGTTGCTGATTCTTTATCACTGATACGTATGAAGACAAGAAAACGTTATCAATGAATCTTAATGAATGAATATTAATAAACACAGCACGTCACAAACATTTGCTTCAGAATCCTTTTACAAATCACAAAAAGGGGCATCCAAAAAACAAACACGCTGGTATTCGAATTGTCACAAACAAAAACAGAAGAAAACACACATATGGTACTGGTGTTATTGCCTAAAGAAGGAAATCTACTAAAGTGGTAAATAAAAAAACATGATAATCCTTCCATCTTGGGCAAACTTAGCCAATAAATGTTTAAGTTCACCTTCCTCTTCAAGAGGAACATTTACTGTCTTCATAAAAACAGATTAACTTCCGAAAATCGGTTGATGTTGATATTCCTCAAATTAAGTTTGGGAATTTTAGGTATTATTTTAGGTATTATTTTAGGAGTGAATATTTTTTTTATTATCACACTGGCCGATTCCCACCAAGGCAGGGTGGCCCGAAAAAGAAAAACTTTCACCATCATTCACTCCATCACTGTCTTGCCAGAAGGGTGCTTTACACTTCAGTTTTTAAACTGCAACATTAACACCGCTCCTTCAGAGTGCAGGCACTGTACTTCCCATCTCCAGGACTCAAGTCCGGCCTGCCGGTTTCCCTGAATCCCTTCATAAATGTTACTTTGCTCACACTCCAACAGCACGTCAAGTATTAAAAACCATTTGTCTCCATTCACTCCTATCAAACAAGCTCACGCATGCCCGCTGGAAGTCCAAGCCCCTAGAACACAAAACCTCCTTTACCCCTCCCTCCAACCTTTCCTAGGCCGACCCCTACCCGCCTTCCTTCCACTACAGACTGATACACTCTTGAAGTCATTCTGTTTCGCTCCATTCTCTCTACATGTCAGAACCACCTCAACAACCCTTCCTCAGCCCTCAGGACAACAGTTTTGGTAATCCCGCACCTCCTCCTAACTTCCAAACTACGAATTCTCTGCATTATATTCACACCACACATTGCCCTCAGACATGACATCTCCGCTGCCTCCAGCCTTCTCCTCGCTGCAACATTCATCACCCATGCTTCACACCCATATAAGAGCGTTGGTAAAACTATACTCTCATACATTCCCCTCTTGCCTCCAAGGACAAAGTTCTTTGTCTCCACAGACTCCTAAGTGCACCGCTCACCCCTTTTCCCCTCATCAGTTCTATGATTCACATCATCTTTCATAGACCCATCCGCTGACACGTCCACTCCCAAATATCTGAATACATTCACCTCCTCCATACTCTCTCCCTCCAATCTGATATCCAATCTTTCATCACCTAACCTTTTTGTTATCCTCATAACTTTACTCTTTCCTGTATTCACTTTTAATTCATCCACAAACCTCTGCAACTTCTCTTCAGAATCTCCCAAGAGCACAGTGTCATCAGCAAAGAGCAACAGTGACATCTCCCACTTCATGTGTGATTCTTTATCTTTTAACTCCACACCTCTTGCCAAGACCCTCGCATTTACTTCTCTTACAAACCCCATCTCGAAATATATTAAACAACCACGGTGACATCACACATCCTTGTCTAAGGCCTACTTTTACTGGGAATAATCTCCCTCTTTCCTACATACTCTAACTTGAGCCTCACTATCCTCGTTAAAAACTCTTCACTGCTTTCAGTAACTACCTCCTACACCATACACCTGCAACATCTGCCACATTGCCCCCCTATCCACTCTGTCATACGCCTTTTCCAAATCCTTAAATGCCACAAAAACCTCTTTAGCCTTATCTAAATACTGTTCACTTATATGTTTCACTGTAAACACCTGGTCCACACACCCCCTACCTTTTCTAAAGCCTCCTTGTTCATCTGTTATCCTATTTCCGTCTTACTCTTAATCTTTCAATAATAACTCTACCATACACTTTACCAGGTATACTCAACAGACTTATCTCCCTATAATTTTTGCACTCTCTTTTGTCCCTTTGCCTTTATACAAAGGAACTATGCATGCTCTCTGCCAATCCCTAGGTACCTTACCCTCTTCCATACATTTATTAAATAATTGCTCCAACCACTCCAAAACTATATCCCACCTGCTTTTAACATTTCTATCTTTATCCCATCAATACCGGCTGCCTTACCTACTTTCATTTTACTACTGCCTCACGAACTTCCCCACACTCACAACTGGCTCTTCCTTAACTCCTAAAGATGTTATTCCTCCTTGCCCTATACACGATATCACAGCTTCTCTATCTTCATCAACATTTAACAACTCCTCAAAATATTCTTCCATCTTTCCAATACCTCTAACTCTCCATTTTATAACTCTCCTCTCCTATTTTTAACTGACAAATCCATTTGTTCTCTAGGCTTCCTTAATTTCTTAATCTCACTCCAAAACTTTTTCTTTTTTTCAACAAATTTGTTGATAACATCTCACCCACTCTCTCATTTGCTCTCTTTTTACATTGCTTCACCACTCTCTTAACCTCTCACTTTTTCTCCATATACTCTTCCTCCTTGCATCACTTCTACTTTGTAAAAGTTCTCATATGCTAACTTTTTCTCCCTTACTACTCTCTTTACATTATCATTCCACCAATCGCTCCTCTTCCCTCCCGCACCCACTTTCCTGTAACCACAAACTTCTGCTGAACACTCTAACACTACATTTTTAAACCTACCCCATACCTCTTCGACCCCATTGCCTATGCTCTCGTTAGCCATCTATCCTTCAGTAGCTGTTTATATACTTACCCTAACTGCCTCCTCTTTTAGTTTATAAAACTTTCACCTCTCTCTTCCCTGATGCTTCTATTCTCCTTGTATCCCATCTACCTTTTACTCTCAGTGTAGCTACAACTAAAAAGTGATCTGATATATCTGTGGCCCTCTATAAACATGTACATCCTGAAGTTTACTCAACAGTCTTTTATCTACCAATACATAATCCAACAAATTACTGTCATTTCGGCCTACATCATATCTTGTATACTGTAATTTAAAAGTTATGAACTCTGTATTTAAACACTCTGAACACCGATTTTTAAACACTCTGACCATTGTTTAGACACTATGAATACTGTTTTTTAAACAATCTGAATACTTGTTTTTATACATTCTGACCACTGTTATTTAGATATTGTGAACACTGTTATTTAATAACTCTGAACACTGTTATTTAAACACTCTGAACGCTGTTATTTAAACACACTAACATGATTTAAAAAAAAACAGTGTTCAAAGTCCCACAACTCTATGGAAATCATCGTCTGTATCTCGCTCGCGCGCGTGCACACATGTATACACGCGTGCACAATGTATACACACACAAAACACACACACACACACAGCAACAAAGGGACACAGTTGGAAGTTGAAGACACAGATGAATCACAAGGATGTTAGGAAGTATTTCTTCAGCCACAGAATAGTCAGGAAGTGTAATAGTTTGGGAAGCGATGTAGTGGAGGCAGACTCCATACACAGCTTTAAGCAAAGGTATGATAAAGCTCACGGTTCAGGGAGAGTGACCTAGTAGCGACCAGTGAAGAGGCTTGGCCAGGAGCTTGGACTCGACCCCTGCAACCTCAACTAGGTGAGTACAACTTAGTGAGTACATACACACACACACACACACACACACACACACACACACACACACATTCACACACACACACACATACACACACACACACAAACACAGGCTGCAGACCTGGTCCAGCAATTGGCTCCTGGAGTTCAATCCCACCAAGTGCAAAGTCGTGAAGAGTGGGGAAGGGCAAAGAAGACCGCAGACGGAGTACAGTCTAGGGGGCCAGAGACTACAAACCTCACTCATGGAAAAAGATCTTGGGGTGAGTATAACACCAGGCACATCTCCTGAAGCGCACATCAGCTAAATAACTGCTGCAGCATATGGGCGCCTAGCAAACCTCATAACAGCATTCCGACATCTTAATAAGGAATCGTTCAGGACCCTGTACACCGTGTACGTTAGGCCCATATTGGAGTATGCGGCACCAGTTTGGAACCCACACCTAGCCAAGCACGTAAAGAAACTAGAGAAAGTGCAAAGGTTTGCAACAAGACTAGTCCCAGAGCTAAGAGGTATGTCCTACGAGGAGAGGTTAAGGGAAATCAACCTGACGACACTGGAGGACAGGACAGATAGGGGGGACATGATAACGACATACAAAATACTGAGAGGAATTGACAAGGTGGACAAAGACAGGATGTTCCAGAGATTGGACACAGTAACAGTTGGAAGTTGAAGACACAGATGAATCACAGGGATGTTAGGAAGTATTTCTTCAGCCACAGAGTAGTCAGTAAGTGGAATAGTTTGGGAAACGATGTAGTG
>NC_069410.1:75795374-75848759 GCF_026875155.1 Cherax quadricarinatus
TTTTTATTTTTTTGCAACAAGCTTTTTAAGCGATTTATTTCTAGTATGATTTAGTTTGTTCTTATGAATAATTTGCACATAACGTATGTGTTATGCATGCGTATATGTTATACATATATGATTGCAGGACTCGTTCCTTACATGTCTTATAATGACCCTGATTGTTTTTGTTTGGAAGTCTGCTGGGTTGGGTTATTTTAGTAGAAATTGTTTTCAATGACCATTCATTAGGAAATAATGTATGTTATTTGGAATGGGGACTGTACATACGGGGGGGGGGGGGTTAGAAGTGTCAGATGTGTCGGCACTGGGCAATAATGAGTATTGTAAAGGAGTTTGAAGATTATGTGGATTAATAATATATAATAACAAAGTGGAAAAAATAATGCAGATTGTAGGTTTGGGTTTTCCTTGGTTATAATAATAATGATGAAATTTTTACTTAACATAGTTACATTGGATGTAATGTATATGGGATGAGGGAAGGTGTGACAACACAACGTTAATCGTCTGTGTTCATTTAGACAATGAGATTTATAATTTTGAGTAGAACCGATACTGTGTTCTTTTATTTATTTAATGTATTGTGTTGTTTTAAATAAAAATATAAAAAAAAAAAATACAGCATGGGTTAGACTCCCTGGCTAGTGCAGTGTTGTTATTGATCAATATCACTCTTTCCACCAATCACTCCTCTTTCCTCCTGCACCCACTCTCCTATAACCACAAACTTCTGCCCCACATTCTAATACTGCATTTTAAAACTATTCCAACCCTCTTCAACCCCCCACTACTCATACTTGCACCAGCCCACCTTTCTGCTAATAGTTGCTTATATCTCAACCGAACTTCCTCCTCCCTTAGTTTATACACTTTCACCTCCCTCTTGTTGTTGCCATTTTCCTCTTTTCCCATCTACCTTATACTCTCACTGTAGCTACAACTAAATAATGATCAGATATATCAGTTGCCCTTCTATAAACGTGTACATCCTGGAGCCTACCCATCAACCTTTTATCCACCAATACATAATCTAACAAACTACTTTCATTACGTGCTACAACATCCTTGTATATTTATTTATCCTCTTTTTCATAAAATATGTATTACTTATTACCAAACCTCTTTTTACACATAGCTCAATTAAAGACTCCCCATTTTCATTTACCCCTGGCACCCCAAATTTACCTACTACTCCTTCCACAACATTTTTACCCACTTTAGCATTGAAATCCCCAACCACCATTACTCTCACACTTGGTTCAAAACTCCCCACGCATTCACTCAACATTTCCCAAAATCTCTCTCTCCTCTACACTTCTCTCTTCTCCAGGTGCATATACGCTTACTATAACCCACTTTTCACATCTAACCTTTATTTTACTTCATATAATCCTTCAACATTATTGCTACTCCTTCTTTAGCTCTAACTCTATTTGAAACCCCTGACCTACTCCATTTATTCCTCTCCACTGAAACTCTCCCACCCCCTTCAGCTTTGTTTCACTTAAAGCCAAGGCATCCAGCTTCTTTTCATTCATAAAATCCACTCATCTCTTTCTTATCAATGTCTTTGAAATTTAAATTTACAAAATAGCATACACAGTAAAAATATGTAAATAAACAAAATTCCAATTAAGATACTCCAGCAGAAGCGTCATTCTCTAGTTAATGCGTAAAAAATAACATCGTAAAAGAAAATGGTAAATAAATGTTAAGCAACTGGAAGAGAATACCGATTTTTTTTTTTTTTTTTTTTTGGAAAAGCCACTCTCGGTGTAAGTTTGAAGACGATTATACAAGACTCTCCCGTTATTGCTTGGAATCCAGAGATTCTCCAGGTTCTTTTATTTATGTTAGCAAACTTTCACATTTACAGTGACGCAGAGTAAATATAATGGATACTAAATGATACTTAACCTGTATCAGCTCTTAAAGAATGAAGTGGTTTAAAATAGGTTAATTAAAATATATTTTTCAGTGATTTTATTTGGAAAAAAATACAGTTTACTAACACATCAATCTCGAATGTTTCACGTCGTCCGGAAGAGACTTTTAAACGTTATTGTATGTATCCAGGAAAGTGTAGGTTATATATCATGCTCATAGAGCACATTAATAAGTTAATTAACTGCTTCATGTTCCTTTCCAGCGATTAAAAATTGAAGCCGTTCGGATGAGGCGTTCTCAAGTTATATACTACAGTCTGGGGTATTATGTATAACAGAAGGTACATCTTCCGTTATACCTAATTATGGGATGAGACATAAGAATATTACTAGTAGTAGTTTTGCTCCTGAAACATATGACATAATAGAGTTTGCCAATGATGTCAAATTAATGGATATTTAGATTAGAAATGGAAGCTAAAGGGAGAAGTACTTTTTAGTCTCGGGGCGAGTGAAATATTTTTATAAAGGAGGGTAATGGGAAACTCAGTACAAAGCTTCATGATTAGATATGATCAGTCCTAAGAAATAAAAAATCATAAATTCCAGTCAAAATTTTCTATATATAAGGACGTCCAGGTACTGAGTTTTGACCATTGTAAACATCTTATTAACGTCTTTGTTATGTGAGTCTTTTTCTTTACGACTCTGTAACAACATCTCATTCTTCTTTCCTTCCACAGCCTTGACACCAGCCCCTTCCTGCGTCACACCTTCCACAGCCTTGACACCAGCCCCTTCCTGCGTCACACCTTCCACAGCCTTGAAAACCAGCCCCTTCGTGCGTCACAAACCCTTTCCCCAGCCTTGGGCACCAAACCCCTTCCTGCGTCACACCTTCCACAGCCTTGACACCAGCCCCTTCCTGCGTCACACCTTCCACAGCCTTGACACCAGCCCCTTCCTGCGTCACACCTTCCACAGCCTTGACACCAGCCCCTTCCTGCGTCACACCTTCCACAGCCTTGACACCAGCCCCTTCCTGCGTCACACCTTCCACAGCCTTGACACCAGCCCCTTCCTGCGTCACACCTTCCACAGCCTTGACACCAGCCCCTTCCTGCGTCACACCTTCCACAGCCTTGACACCAGCCCCTTCCTGCGTCACACCTTCCACAGCCTTGACACCAGCCCCTTCCTGCGTCACACCTTCCCCCAAACCTTGACACCAGCCCCTTCCTGCGTCACACCTTCCACAGCCTTGACACCAGCCCCTTCCTGCGTCCACACCTTCCACAGCCTTGACACCAGGCCCCTTCCTGCGTCACACCTTCCACAGCCTTGACACCAGCCCCTTCCTGGCGTCACACCTTCCCACAGCCTTGACACCAGCCCCTTCCTGCGTCACACCTTCCACAGCCTTGACACCACCCCTTCCTGCGTCAAAACCTTCCACAGCCTTGACACCACCCCTTCCTGCGTCACACCCTTTCCCCAGCCTTGACACCAGCCCCTTCCTGCGTCACACCTTCCACAGCCTTGACACCAGCCCCTTTCTGCGTCACACCTTCCACAGCCCCTTTACACCAGCCACTTCCTACGTCACACCTTCCCCAGCCTTGACACCAGCCCATTCGTGAGTCACACCTTCCACAGCCTGGACACCAGCCCTTCGTGCGTCACACCTTCCACAGCCTTTACAACAGCCCCCTTTGTGCGTCACACCTTCCCAGCCTTGACACCCGCCCCTTCGTGCGTCACACCTTCCACAGCCTTGACACCAGCCCTCCTGCGTCACACCTTCCACAGACTGGACACCAGCCCCTTTTCCCACGTCACACCTTCCACAGCCTTGACACAGCCCCTTCGTGCGTCACAACTTCCACAGCCTGGACACCAGCCCCTTTTGTGTGTCACACCCTTCCACAGCCTTGACACCAGCCCCTTCGTGCGTCACACCCTTTCCCCCCCGCCTTGACACCAGCCCCTTCGTGCGTCACACCTTCCACAGCCTTGACCCCCAGCCCCTTCCTGCGTCAACCCCCTTCCACGCTTTGACACCAGCCGCTTCGTGCGTCAACCTTCCACAGCCTTGACAAACCACCCTTTCGTGCGTCCACCTTCCCCCAGCCTTGACAACCAGGGCCCCTTCCTGCGTCACACCTTCCACAGCCTTGACACCAGCCCATTCGTGCGTCCCACCTTCCACAGCCTTAACACCAGCCCCTTCGTGCGTCACACCTTCCACAGCCTTGACACCAGCCCCTTCGTGCGTCACACCTTCCACAGCCTTGACACCAGCCCCTTCGTGCGTCACACCTTCCACAGCCTTGACACCAACCCCTACGTGCGTCACACCTTCCACAGCCTTGACACCAGCCCCTTCATGCGTCACACCATCTACAGCCTTGACACCAGCCCCTTCGTGCGTGACACCTTCCACAGCCTTGACACCAGCCCCTACGTGCGTCACACCTTCCACAGCCTTGACACCAGCCCTTTCGTGCGTCACACCTTCCACAGCCTTGACACCAGCCCCTTCGTGCGTCACACCTTCCACAGCCTTAACACCAGCCCCTTCGTGCGTCAAACCTTCCACAGCCTTGACACCAGCCCCTTCGTGCGTCGCACCTTCCACAGCCTGGACACCAGCCCCGTCGTGCGTCACACCTTCCACAGCCTGGACACCAGCCCCTTCGTGCGTCACACCTTCCACAGACTTGACACCAGCCCCTTCGTGCGTCACACCTTCCACAGCCTTGACCCCAGCCCCTTCGTGCGTCACATCTTCCACAGCCTTGACACCAGCCCCTTCGTGCGTCACACCTTCCACAGCCTTGACACCAGCCCCTTCGTGCGTCACACCTTCCACAGCCTTGACACCAGCCCCTTCGTGCGTCACACCTTCCACAGCCTTGACACCAGCCCCTTCGTGCGTCACACCTTCCACAGCCTGGACACCCGGGCCCCTTCGTGGGGTCACATCTTTCCACAGCCTTGACACCAGCCCCTTCGTGCGTCACACCTTCCACAGCCTTGACACCAGCCCGTTCGTGCGTCACACCTTCCACTGCCTTGACACCAGCCCCTTCGTGCGTCACACCTTCCACAGCCTTGACACCAGCCTCTTCGTGCGTCACACCTTCCACAGCCTTGACCAAACCCGCCCCTTCGTGCGTCAAAACCTTCTACAGCGTTGACCACCAACCCCTTCGTGCGTCACACCTTCCACAGCCTTGACACCAGCCCCTTCGTGCGTCACACCTTCCACAGCCTTGACACCAGCCCCTTCGTGCGTCACACCTTCCACAGCCTGGACACCAGCCCCTTCGTGCGTCACACCTTCCACAGCCTTGACACCAGCCCCTTCGTGCGTCACACCTTCCACAGCCTGGGGCACCAGCCCCCCTTTGTGCGCCACACCTTCCACAGCCTTGACACCCCCCGTCGTGCGTCACACCTTCCACAGCTTTGACACCAGGCCCTTCGTGCGTCACAAACCCTTCCACAGCCTTGACACCAGCCCTTCGTGTGTCACACCTTCAACAGCCTTGACACCAGCCCCTTTCGTGCGTCACACCTTCCACAGGTTTGACCCCACCCCTTCGTGCGTCCACATCTTCCACAGCCTTGACACCAGCCCCCTTTCCCGCGTCACACCTTCCACAGCCTTGACACCAGCCCCTTCCTGCGTCACACCTTTCCCCAGCCTTGACACCAGCCCCTTCCTGCGTCACACCTTCCACAGCCTGGACACCAGCCCCTTCGTGCGTCCCCACCTTCCACAGCCTTGACACCAGCCCCTTCGTGCGTCCCCACCTTCCACAGCCTGGACACCGGCCCCTTCGTGGCGTCACATCTTCCACAGGGCTTGACACCAGCCCCTTCGTGCGTCACACCTTCCACGGCCTTGAAAACCAGCCCGTTCGTGCCGTCACACCTTCCACTGCCTTGACACCAGCCCCTTCGTGCGTCACACCTTCCACAGCCTTTGACACCAGCCTCTTCGTGCGTCACACCTTCCACAGCCCCTTTACACCACCCCTTCGTGCGTCACACCTTCCACAGCGTTGACACCAAACCCCTTCGTTTCGTCACACCTTCCACAGCCTTGACACCGCCCCTTCGTGCGTCACACCTTCCACAGCCTTGACACCAGCCCCTTCGTGTGTCACACCTTCCCACAGCCTGGACCCAGCCCCTTCGTGCGTTCTCACCTTCTACACCTTGACACCAGCCCCTTCGTGCATCACACCTTCCACAGCCTTGACACCAGCCCCTTCGTGCGCCACACCTTCCACAGCCTTGACACCAGCCCCTTCGTGCGTCACACCTTCCACAGCCTTGACACCAGGCCCTTCGTGCGTCACACCTTCCACAGGGCCCTTTACACCAACCCCTACGTGCGTCACACCTTCCACAGCCTTGACACCAGCCCCTTCATGCGTCACACCATCTACAGCCTTGACACCAGCCCCTTCGTGCGTCACACCTTCCACAGCCTTGAAAACCAGCCCCTACGTGCGTCACACCTTCCACAGCCTTGACACCAGCCCCTTCGTGCGTCACACCTTCCACAGCCTTGACACCAGCCCCTTCGTGCGTCACACCTTCCACAGCCTTAACACCAGCCCCTTCGTGCGTCAAACCTTCCACAGCCTTGACACCAGCCCCTTCGTGCGTCACACCTTCCACAGCCTTGACACCAGCCCCGTCGTGCGTCACACCTTCCACAGCCTGGACACCAGCCCCTTCGTGCGTCACACCTTCCACAGACTTGACACCAGCCCCTTCGTGCGTCACACCTTCCACAGCCTTGACACCAGCCACTTTTTGGTCACACCTTCCACAGCCTTGACACCAGCCCCTTCGTTCGTCACACCTTCCACAGCCTTGACACCAGCCCCTTCGTGCGTCACACCTTCCACAGCCTTGACACCAGCCCCTTCGTGCGTCACACCTTCCACAGCCTTGACACCAGCCCCTTCGTGCGTCACACCTTCCACAGCCTTGACACCAGCCCCTTCGTGCGTCTCACCTTCCACAGCCTTGACACCAGCCACTTCGTGCGTCACACCTTCCACAGCCTTGACACCAGCCCCTTCGTGCGTCTCACCTTCCACAGCCTTGACACCAGCCCCTTCGTGCGTCACACCTCCACAGCCTTGACACCAGCCACTTCGTGCGTCACACCTTCCACAGCCTTGACACCAGCCCCTTCGTGCGTCACACCTTCCAAAGCCTTGACACCAGCCCCTTCGTGCGTCACACCTTCCACAGCCTTGACACCAGCCCCTTCGTGCGTCTCACCTTCCACAGCCTTGACACCAGCCACTTCCTGCGTCTCACCTTCCACAGCCTTGACACCAGCCCCTTCGTGCGTCTCACCTTCCACAGCCTTGACACCAGCCCCTTCCTGCGTCACACCTTCCACAGCCTTGACACCAGCACCTTCGTACGTCAACTATAGTGCTGGGAGTCAACTTGATGTTAAATTCCATGGTTTTCAAGCAGTCATCTTACCAGAGGTCAGCCTCCGTCAGCACTCTTAAGTTAGCACAGAGGTAAGTTGATTTGTTTTAATTTCTTATCTTTTTTACATTGGAACATACAGAGAATGTTAACTTTGAAATTTACGCAGAGAATGTTTCTTCCATGAAAATATAGAGAAGATCTCAGTTACAGTATTGAGGAAATGCTGAAGATCAACTCGTATAGAGGATTACGACCAAGAAAACCGAAAAGGAAATACCACTAAGCAAAATATAAAATGTGTAACACCCAGAAAATATACACCACCTCGCAAAATATATAGAGTTTATGAATTTAGTATGACCGTGCTTATGGTACCGTGTAATTAGGTCGACACACACTGAAGAATTCTGGAGTTCCCGGGCAAACTTCCGATATAAGCTCAGGGCTTCTGTTTCCGAAAGATATGGAAAGATACTCAAATAACCCGCACATAAAAGACAGAAGCTTACGACGACGTAAGCTTATCTCCCTCTTTCTCCGTGCCCTCCGCATCTGTGATCCTCAGTTCCTTCCAGCAGAAATTTCCACTCTTTATAATTCGTTCTCCCGTCTTGGCTACCCTTCCCATTTCATAGACTCTGCCCTCTCACGTGCTAAACGCAATTTCTTCTCTCCCAAACTCTCTACTCATGGGAACTCTTCTATCCCTCTGCCTTCCCTACATTTCCGTCTTTCTAATTAACAATTCTCTCCGTCCTTAGACATCAAGCTTACCTTCCGCCAGACTAACACTCCCTTTGCACTAATCTCGTTCATACCTCTCCTCCCTCTACAATGTTCCTGGTGTCTACTCTATTTCTTGCTCCCCCTGTCCTCTTCAATACTTTGGGAGAAACTGGTCGATCTCTTTCTGACAGACTTAGGGAGACAAAAAAATAGTGTTAGGCTTGCCGACACTAACAATGCTCTTTTTTGTCACGTCAGAGATCATTAGCCATCCTATTGACTGGTCCCTTTTGCTAAAACTGTCTTCCCTACTTCCAACTCGAACAGTCGCCGTTTAGTTGAATCCCCCTCTTATACAAAAACTTTCCTTGTATGAACCTTAGCCTGGCTTCGTCTCTGTAGATGCCTTCCCTCTCCCACTACATTGTAAAATGCTCCAAACTTCCAGAACACCCGTGACTTAACCTGAATCCTCATTTTTCTTTTTCTTCTTCTTCTTCTTTTTCTTCTTCCCTCTTCCCCTTTCCTCTCTCCTTTTCTCCTCTGGGGTTGTCTTTCTCTCTCCTGTCTCGTGTTTCTGTTCCTTCTTTATTATATTTCACCACTTCCCCTTTCACGCACCTCGGTGCGCTTGCTCTCCCTCTGTGGGTTTTCTAGCTCTCTTGCAGTGCTCCCCTTCCTTTGTATTTGACTGGCTCGTCTTCCTTATTTCCCACTTCTACCACTACCACTACTACTACCCTCTTCTTCTTCTACTACATCTACTGATGTAATTAGACACATGTGCGGCGTCTGGTTGTCTTTGTTGTGGACGTTTCGCCCATCCAGTGGCTGGCTGGATGGCGAAACGTCTACGGTGGGGATGCCCGGGTGTTGTGCGTGTGTCATTTCATCCTGTCGGTATTATATACAATTTCTTGTAACTACTACTACTACTACTACTACCACTACTACTACCTCCACCTCTTCCTGCCTATATATAGCCGTCCTGCTCCTTCTCTGTTAGTGTGACTTTGTCAATGGTCCAAGTCGGACCGAAACGTCGTCGTAAGCTTCTGTCTTTTATGTGCGGGTTATTTGAGTATCGTTCCAGTCACGGTATTGTGCCTTTTTGTTATTTATATATGGAAAGAGATGGAACGTTTCAGCAGAATTTTCAGTTTCTGTTGTTCTTTAGCTCAAGACTCAATTTCTCTTTTGCGAAACTTAAATAGCGATGATGTGTAAGTTAGCACTGGTAAGTAGTCCAATATCTCAAGATGCAAACTTGTAAGAGTATCAGAACCTGCAACGCAGCTCATTCACACTCATATTTTTTCTAGGCCACCGAGACCAAGCACACACACACACACACACACACACACACACACATCACACACACACACACACACACACACACACACACACACACACACACACACACACACACACAGAGGGTGAGTATAACACCGAACACATCTCCTAAGGTGCGCATCAATCAGATAACTGCTGCGGTATACGGGCGACTAGCAAACCTAAGAACAGGATTCCGACATCTCAGTAAGAGTCTTTTCAAAAACCTTGTACACGTGTACATCAGGCCCATATTGGAGTATACAGCACCAGTTTGGAACTCGGAACTGACCAAGCACGTCAGGAAATTAGAGAAAGTGCAAAGGTTTGCAACGAGACTAGTCCCCGGAGTTAAGCCGTATGTCCTACAAGAATAGGTTAAGACAAATCGACCTGACGACACTGGAGGACAGGAGGGACAGGGAGGGGGGGTCTTTTAACGACATATAAAATACAGAGAGGAATCGACAAGATGGACAGAGACAGGATGTTCCAGTTTAAAGACTCAGATGAGCCACAGAGATGTTAGGAAATATTTTTTCAGCCATAGAGTTGTCAGAATATTAAAACAATCTGGAGAGTGACGTAGTGGAGGCAGAAGAAGGGAAGAAGAGATACGAATAAAGCTCATGGAGCGGGAGGGAATGGACTCAGTAACGACTAGTGAAGAGGCAGGACCAGGAGCTGTAATTTGACCCTGCAACCAAAAATAGGTGAAATACAAATAGGTGATTTAAACACAAACACAACACACACACTACTAATTTACTTTAGCACGGGCCAGTTAGGGTTCTTCAGTCCTAATAATTTTTAATATGGTATCATTATCTATATGTTGACTCTGTATCACTATATTGTTTGTAAAAAAATTACAAAACTCTGCCCGAGCGAAACGTTGCACAATAAAATTTCCACGTTTAAATGAAGCATGTTGTCTTTTTATCTACAAGGAACTGTTTTGCAGGTGTGGATATGCATAAATTGAAAGTGATAACTGTCTTATGGTGTCAACCTGCCCTTCAGTAGCCAATTTAACAGATTGTCCTTAAATATTATTCAAACCATTTTCAGGTAGCTTTTGGGAAAATTTGGTTTACAAGTGGATCAGTGAGACGGGGTGGATCATGGACCCGGGCCCGGATCAGTGGACGGGGCTGGATCAGTTTTGACGGGGTGGATCAGTGTGACGGGCTGGATCAGTGTGACGGGCTGGATCAGTGAGACGGGGTGGATCAGTGAGACGGGCTGGATCAGTGAGACGGGCTGGATCAGTGTGACGGGCTGGATCAGTGTGACGGGCTGGATCAGTGAGACGGGCTGGATCAGTGAGACGGGGTGGATCAGTGAGACGGGGTGGATCAGTTTAGAAAGGGCTGGATCAGTGAGGGCGGGCTGGATCAGTTTTGACGGGCCCGGATCAGTGTGACGGGCTGGATCAGTGTGACGGGCTGGAAACAGTGAGACGGGCTGGATTTAGTGAGACGGGGGGGATCAGTGAGACGGGGGGGGATCGTGAGACGGGCTGGATCAGTGAGACGGGCTGGGATCAGTGTGAGGGCTGGATCAGGGGGTGCGGGGGGTGGATCAGTGTGAGGGGCGGATTTAGTGAGGGCGGGTGGATCTACTGTTTCGTGTGTTTTTATGTTTCTCATTGTAATCAAATATTTTCCGGGCAATAATTATAGTCGCTGTCTGCTAACCATTATTCACCGCAACACTGCCTCATACTGTTGTCACCGAAGCAAACTCACTGCAACACTGCCTCTACTGTGTTTAAGGGAAGCAACACTCATCGCAACACTGCCTCATACTATGTTAATTAAGGGAAGCAACACTCACCCCAACAGTCTCATACGTGGAAAGAACAAGATAATGTGCAACACATAGGGGTCTTTATTGTTGAAATGTATCGAGCATATTTCTTTAGCGAATACTGAAGTTGTTCAGTTCCTCGGCCTCGTTGGAAATTGTTCATTCCCTCAGCCTTGATTTCTCTCCAAACCCGTAACGCGAAGGTCACAAAATATTAGGTGTCCAGTGAGAACACTAGAGATGTCGCCTCTAATGCTTGGCTCATTCGAGGAGTGATTAAGCTCAAAGATTATTTATTCTCCTGCTATGACTTCCCGAGTTTATTTTAGCTTCCGGGAGAAATATACGTTCACTATACGACTTTTTTCCCTTCATGCGATTTAACTGAAATTTTTACCATAGACTCTAGGCATGCCATAGTTTATGCAGTATAAGTTACATTCAAGATCGTCCAATAAATAATGATAAAAAAAAAAAAATATTAGAAATTTTGGACATGGCAACTTTATGGCACGTTATGGAGTAGTGGCAATGTCGAAGTTGTTTTTGATACCCTACAATGATAAAGCAATGCCATATTGATTTTCTAATGGATTCCTTTATGTATTATTACACTTATTAGTAACCAAAAAAAATAGTAATTATGTTTTGACATGTTTTACACCATTCTTGCATTCCATGCCCATGGTATGCCCAAAAAGGAAGGGATGGGTTACCCAAAGGGAGTCCATTTGCTTTTAGAACAATGTCCCCTGAATAAGCAGTGTGAAAATAATGAAGATCGGTTCATAAATAACTGAGATACTGTTAGATATATGAAAATAATGCACTTCTGAGATAAATGAAGAAATATATTGGGGCTTACTATATGGTGGGTAAAAATACTCATGGTGCCTTCTTATGTTTATTGATAGCAGAAACAAGTGTATAGAGTATATCCCTGAAGTTCCATGCAGATCCTGCATCCTGAGTGTCCCTGGAGATCGGCCAATACAATGCTCCATGCATGCCACCTGAAAAGAAGGAAATACCTTCTTAAAATCGTATTGCCAGTGGATTATATACACAGATACATGTAATTACAAGTATGTCATATTTATACACATAAAATATAAACAAGAAAAATCACATGAATTACATACCTTTGAGTAGGTGTTGGTAAGGACATCAATGATCATCTAATGTCCTCCACCAGACGATTCTACGTCTGAAAAAATCCATTAGTTCACTAGCAGTGAACAATGTTTGGTTTTAAGAGGAGTGTGATGGTGTCACGTGCTCCAGCCGCCGCCTCTCTCGCTGCTGCTTTCCTCTTCGCTTTTATAGCTCTACGAATTCCTTCTAAGAGCTTTCTTCTCTTCACGGTTAACTTGCGAGAGAATGATTTCTTCTTGTGAGCCATTGTGTGTAAAAATGCAAAGAATGGAGGGTCAGATTACAGGTCCCAAGGGTCAGCCGCGGTCAATCAGAGCAGCACACCTCTCCCTTCAGACCTATGGTCGGCACTGACTTGCTAGGGAAGAGTACCTCTTCCTACAGCCACCCTAACAGTTACCAATTAGTATTTCGAAGATTCTAGCACAAAATCGTAAGAAAATATATACGAAAAAAAAAATAATAATAAAATCAAGTAAAATATTGTTTTGGTGCGGTCAGCTGTCAAACAAAGGGACCCCAAAACTCATTTATTAAAATTTTCGTTTAATTTTCTCCCCGAATTATCGTACAGACCGAAACATACACCCAAAATGTTGCCGTTTTTTTAAAATTTTTTTTGGAAAGTTTAATATTTTTTTTTTTCGATTTTTTTGGTTTTTTTGACCCGCACGTGTATTCCCCCTTTTAAAAATACTCTTTTTTTAAAACCCCTTGATGGTCGCTTTTATGTTTTTTGGGATAAAACCAGGGGGTTTCGGGGGTGGGGGAGACAATGTTTTAATTTTTACTGCTTTTTAAGGGTTGAAATTCAAATGGGTGGTTTCCCCCTTTTGGGAAATCCCCAATTTCCCACATCGAAAAGGCCCTTTTTAAAACCCAAAATTTTACCCGGTCATCTGCAAGTGGCAGCAGAAAACGCGTTTTGTAGACCAGGAAAGTTTTTCAAACCCTTCACCTGTTAAATTTTATGTTGAGTTTTCCCAAGTGGTCAGTCGTAAACCTGAGGTTTCACAGTAAGTAAGTAAGTAAGTAAATTTTTTAAAGGTTTCACAATCCCGTTTCATAAAATTTTAATCATAAAATAGCGCTTATGTGTAGAAAACCTAGGAAAACCCCCACAGCCCCTAAAAGCGGGCTTTAGGGATTAGCGTGGAAAAGTTACAAAGCTGGGGTTGCTTCTGCAGTGTTTTAAAAAATTTAGGTTGAGAGAGTTTTAAGGAGGAGGTCTTGCTTCTCCCCGGAGGAGATCAGGGGGGCTGAAGGTTTACCCCAATGGGTTTGGGAAGAGAGTGTGAGGTGGCTGGAGTTGTGGGGAATGGGCTTTTAAACCGTGAGGTTTCGGTTTGGGTTTTTCGCTGTGGGAGGCGGGAGGTGGGGAGGTAAAAAACGGCTACCAGGGAGTGAGGTGCGTCCGCACTGTACAAGTGGCGAGTAAATTTACAGTAATGGGAGGCCCCATCAGGTAAGGAAAATTAAGGTGAAGATCTGAAGGGGGAAATCGCTTCTCTGTTCTTCAGGATGAATGTACTTCATTGGGGCCCGTGAAGGTAAGGGTATACTGCCCTGCTAAAAGGGGGTAGCGCCCTTCTTGTGGTTGGTGACTCTCAGGGTTTAAGATATATTGACTGTGCTTTTTGTAATAGGAAAAAAGATGAGGATAGGGTGTTTCCCCTGGAGTGGTGTTGGGGACAATTTAAACAGGGGAAAATTCATGTCGGAAATGGAACAAGCCCTTTTTTGCTCAGTGTGGTGGAAAAATTATATTGGGGAAAGGGGTAGGGAGAAGAGCTGCTAGGTAAGTCAGGCAGCTTAGATTCATTAAGTCTAAGGGGGGGGCCCCAATATATGTAGCTCTTCCCTAGGGGGAAAAAAATGAATTTTTGTCTGGGGGAATTTGGTGTAAATTGAAAGGGAAACTTGAAACCCCTTTCTTTGACAACTGGAAAAACTTTTATGGCAAAAATGATATTTGCAAAGGAGGGGGGGAAACATCTTTGGGGGGTGGGGTTGGTGCACTTGCAAACTCAATGAAAGGGCCCATTGGTAAAAATGCCTATGTTTTACATGATAGAAGATAAGGTTGGGTTTTTGGGGAAACAACGGGTTAAAACAGGGGGTTGGAAACGAAATGTAAAAAAAGGCATCACAAAAAGTTTTATAAATAAAGCAATAGATCATGTAAAAGAAAACAAAGGGGGACACAGAGGACGAAAGGGGACTAGCTCCCAAAGGGTTTATATACTAATAGGGGGGTTGTAAGAAAAAAGATGTGGCTAAATTTAATTGAAAGTGCGGGAAAACTTTGATATTATTCCTATAACAGAGCCCTGGCTAAATTGAAAGATAGAAGTTGCCCTCTGATGCCATACAAGGTTTAAATTATTCCCACTGACGGGGTCAACGGGAAAAGGGTGGTGGAGTAGCGATGTATGCAGAGACAATTTTAAAAAATTTTTTGTTTTTTAGACAAATAAAAAAGTAAAGGTCAGCCACTGAATCTGTTTGGTACAGCTTCTCGGGGGCCCGAGAAAAACAAATTTGGGTTGATTTACAGGGCCCCAAATCTTGATGGGGAGTGCAGTGAACTTCTAGGGACAAAAATTCTAAGGCATCTACATACGAAAATGTTGTGCTAATGGGAGATTTTAAATATAACAGATTGACTGGAGCAATTGACAGGAAATTTAGAGTAGGTGACTTTCTTGATACGATTAGGGTTGTTTTTTAAAACAGTTTTTTGACAGAGCCCAAATAGGGGAAATAACCCCCTTGACTTTTTTCTTGCCAGTAGGGAAACACTAATTAAAATCTTGGGGTTAATGATGGTTTGGGGAAAGTGATCACAAATCATTTGTTTTATATATCAGGGAAATTTCCCCAAATAATGGAAATCAAGTCTCGTCCTGATTTCGCATGGCTGATTTCATAGGCCCTGAAAAATTACTTAGGTGGGCTGAACTGGAATGACCTGACTAAGGGTCAGATAGGTGGTGATGGTTGCCGATATGATGCTTTCCAGGGCAAAGTTCTAGCTGCTCAGTCAAATTATGTTCCAAATAGGGAAATCAGATCAAACAAAAATGATCCTAAATGGAGGGAACAATAGATTAAATATCTGACTGGTCAAAAGAGAGGCATATATAGGAAAAATCAAAAGAGGAGAGGGGCAATTAAGAATCGATATATTCAGTTAAAGAGAGAAATAAAAAAAGGGAATTAGAAAAGCATAAAGAGATTATGAGGTTAAAGTTGCAAGAGAATCGAAGACTAACCCAAAAGGATTCTTTCAGGTTTACAGAAGTAAGATCAGGGACAAGATAGGCCACTAAAAAGTTCCTCGGGTCGCTCACTGACAGTGATAAGGAAATGGTGTAAAATTTTTTTAACACATACTTCCTCTCAGTTTTTACACAGGAGGATACCAGCGATATTCCAGAAATGATAAAAAAATTTTTTTATATTTTATTTAAAACAAATGACAGAAATATATTAAAAAGATACACGACAACAGATTACTGCACTAGAATCGCACTTAACCCGAGACCTAATAACGGCACCATACGGGACAGTGGTAATACACACTCACAACCACACCACACCGTATGTTACATTGTATTACATCACACTCAAACACCTTTATATTACAGTGAATATACACTCACACTCAACAAAACCATATATTCAGTGATAATACACTCACACACAACACTATACATTTTCAGTGATATCGTTTTATTTGTTAAAGAACATCTCTAACAAGGTTACATATTACCAAACATCAAACACTGGAAATTATGAGATTGTACAATAAAACAGAGATAAACAAAACAAAAAAACACGCACAATGACCCCACCCCAAGCACACACGTTACACTACATGAGGACTACATCAGGCACATACTAGGTGATGTTTTCTGCCTGTCAACACACACGTTTACACTACATGAGACTTACATCAGGCACATACTAGGTGAGGTTTTGCCTGTCAACACACACGTTACACTACATGAGACTACATCAGGCACATACTAGGTGAGGTTTCTGCCTGTCAAACACACACATTACACTACATGAGACTACATCAGGCACATACTAGGTGAGGTTTCTGCCTGTCAACACACGTATGCAAGACTAATTCTAAGATCTCAGGTGCTTAACAGAGCACCACGATACTCAAAAATTAATATTGGCGATTATCACGAGATCTTAACATACATAGGTATTTAGTATTCAAAGAAGGAAACGGGATAATACTAAAAGTCACATAAAAACATCCAATATAACAAAACAAAACTACGATGTGATATTTTACATCTCAGCAAAACAAAGAAAAATAATGCAAGTAGTTACATGTAATATAATATTACTGAAAAGCACACTGTAACACAGCATAAAATATAACATAAAATAAAAACCAATTGCTTATGCTAGGAAACACTTTTTACCACTTACAATTGAATCAAAAACAGTAAAGACACCTATAACATATTTGAGTCTCATTGAAAATTTTCATCATAAAGTCCTTGAAATGATTTATACATGATAAAAATATGCAATCGTAGTGCTACACCTTTCTAATGATAAACTGTGTAGTTGCTGAAACCCTCGGGGTAATAACCCTATTGCCTCTAGATATCAAAACTCAATTATACATCCATATAAACAGCTCTCCATGCTCACACCCAAGTCTAGGAAAATAGCCCGTTGTATCCCCTTACCCATTTTTCAAATCCCATAAAACCCTTAATGTGAAATTTCGATAACCCTCACTAAAATCTTCTCTCCCATCTCCCTCCATACACCCCTTTATTTCTACACTGTGTCCTATAAAAAGTTGCTGCCAACGCATTAATTCTTGCACGCACGTTCGCCTCCCTCATAGCCCACATCATGTATATATAATCCGTAATCATATACCCAATCGCATTCTCAACCCTTTTATTCACCCCAGTTATATCTAAACTTTAAAAGCCTCAAAACCTGCAAACCCCTCCCCCCACTAACCTTAAAACCTTACCCATCCAAACCCTTATAAGTTCAATACAATCGCAAAATATACGTATGATAAATAGTCGCCAATCCTCCACAATCCTTGCATTCCCATCCTCTCGTATTCATCTTATAGAATAAAACCATTCCTGACGGCAAGATTCCATGTAAAATCTATACATAACTTCTCTGACTTTAGGTTTTAAACGCAATTTATTTAAACGCCCCCAAATATTATGCCAATCATACATCGGATAAACTCCTTCTACGGCCGCTACCAGAGCCTTACCATCTGCCCTATCAAGATTTCTCAATTTAATTTGTGAGTGATCCCTCACGTTTATGAAGACCCGTAACATTGCTTCACCCATCATGAACTCCCGACCCCCCCACCACCGTCGCATATCCTGATGTATCCTATGAAGACCGTCTTCTTTAACCGTTAATGGCTCGCCTTTAGGAACTAGGACGACCACAGCCAACCTTTGTTGTTCCCCTAAAACCCCATCCCGCTTCATGATATTGAATAAACGTACCAAAAACCCTTTTAAAACGTTCCAATTTTGAATATAAAAGTCGCTGGGCAACCCATCTATTCCTGGCGCCTTACCTAATTGCGCCCCAGATAAAGCCTCCCAAGTCTCACACTCCGTTATCGGCCCTCCCAACATCAAACGATCATGCTCTTCCAGCTCACAACGCACAAACCTACCGATTGACAGCAATGCAATTTCACTTATTCCAACACTTTGCGTTTTCAATTTAACCCAAGCATCAATATACCCACTCATACCTCCGTCGTCGTCAACCCCTGATTCACTCTATACCCCTGCATCCCTACCTGGACATTCAACCCCATTAACTCCATTGCTTTGCGACGTCTGTGTTGATTCTCAACACACACGCCGACGGCCGATCCCCACAAAACCTCTTCGATTCCACCCTTAAGCCTTTCCCCATCAAACCTTTCTTTTTGTAAATTTCGTAGTTGCTCCTTAATTCGTTCAATTTCTGTAACAGGATAATTAGCATTCGCTTGTACATAGCAGTCGCGCAACTGCCCCTTTTAATATCGTTGGAAACCATTACTGTAACTGATTAAAACTCACTCCCTGACTAATAAAAAATTTCCCTTTAAATTCGCTTTTTGGCTATCATTTCCCACCAATTAACCAAAGCCACATCTCCAGGTGTTTCAACCACAAGGCGTTCCCACATATGCCCAAAAGACAAACGACTTTCCTCTCTCTTCAATAACTTTACATTTAATTTCCAAAATGACGGACCCCTTCTAGGCACACCTCAATATCTACATCCATTACACTCCTCTATGATCAAAAAAAAACACATTTATCAACACTCACTCTCCGCACTGAAACCGCACTAGACACGTACTTCTATCTAATCTCGCCGCATAATCTCGTCTAATGAAAGTATGCTCCACATTGCCACCCCCCCCACACACATCCACACTCGTCAATAAATCTCCCAGGAACCCCAAGCAACAACCCGCTCCTCGAGGCTCCACATCTTTTCGTCGTATTACAAAATTTCCCAGTCTCCCCTATTATCGCTACTTTTGGGTAAACTACTTTGATGATATACTAATACATCTTGTACAAAATGAGTTTTAAGTCGTACATCTCCTCGGCCGGGCCCATATACACCTACAAAACTTATATTTTACTCTACCCCACATAAACCATCCACCCTAATCACTCTCCCCTCCCCCCTTTCACTATGGCTTTACTACAAACGGGCTATTTTCCTTTACCAGAATGGCGACGCTCCTTTTAACCTCGTCGCATATTCCATATGCACATCGTAACCATCTAATTCTAACTCATATCCAATTCTGTAATTGTGTTCTTGGATAAATACCACATCAACATCTAGACGCACCAAAATTCATTAAACCACTTTCGCTTCTGCTCAGATCTCAAACCGTTAATATTTATTGTCAAAACCTTAAAGTCAATTAATGGGATTTTCCTTTGGTTCTAGGTATAGACTTTTCACTTATACATTTTACACCTCTATCCTCTCCCTTTTTTGGGAATCACCTTGATAAACTCTTGTTTCGTGGATGCACTTTTCCCTTTCCTCTGTACATCCGCCCAAGACTTTTCCCTGGCCCTTTTGGGGAGGAGTAAGCACGTGTTGAGTCTGGTGGGGGGTTTAGTTCGCTTTCGCGTTCTACCCCCACCTGCATTGGGATTTTTTTAGTACTATCTGATGCACCTCCACTTCTGCTATATTTACCATCATACCCTGCGAACCCAGACTCAATGCTTTCATCCGTCGCCTCACCATGATGCTCACCGATCCCAAATTTGCACCTGGTTCCCACACGGTTGACGATCGACTCGTCTAACAATACATCCAGTGCCTTCACTAAAGACGCCGCTACATCCTCGTCCCCCATAGTGGGCAGAGTTCTCTTCAAATACTTTATTTATATCCAGTGATGGTGTTCTTCTCGCTGTTTTGCATCCTCCAAAGCATTCTCCTGCGCTTTTTCTACCTTTCACTCCAAGATGTCCCTTGTCGAGACGGGTGAGCATAAGACTGTTCTCGTCCTCCACTTCCTCGAACCTCTTCCGGTTGTTGCTGTTTGCGATATTTGGAGATTCCCACGACGCTTACCACACTGTGCCGCTATGTGGTCGTACGATCCACACAGCCGACACGTATGACGTTGCCCCGCATATGTTACATATACTTGAGTTCGAAATGCTTGCAACATAATATAGGACGGTATGGGATGGCGTAAGGTCATTTTGACTGAATATGTTCCCTCCAAACTTCCAGCATAAGGTCCAGCGGCCCACCGACCTGCAGAGGCCATATGAACCGTACCATAATTACGTAGTTTCATCTTTTATAACAAATTCATTCGCCTCAAAAGGCACATTCCTTATTTTAACCCATGTGTTTGTCGTGATACATCATGTAGACGTACTGATACAGCTGAATTGACGGCTATAATGGTCTCTTGATACTTATCCACCACCGCTTCATAAACATTTGCTGACGTCATTTTAACGAAGATCCGCGTCGTCCCATTAAGTGCTACACCACATATCTCTTCATTTGCGATACCGTAGGTATCACGGATAATCGCCGGTAGTAACAAGTCCATCGTGGCTCCAGTGACAGCCCCACGGGTCAACTCAACGCAAACAGTGTTGATGCGCCTGTAGCTCTGCAGCGCCATGTTGGTAAATGAGCAGCGCACGTCCTCACTTCTCAATGGTTGTGACAAACTGAGGTAGCTCGCCTGAAAACAGCAGAGGGGTGCCGTGCACAACCGCACTCCACCGAGGTCAGGCAGCAAATGGAGATTTTTATAAGAATCATACAAATCTCAGTACTCGTGCAGTATTCATATGAGTAAGTATGTATATTGGCATACATCAACGAATATTTCAATTTTTTATGGGATATTATAAATGATTTTCTTACAAAAGGTGACTTAGAATGTATGTGAGCTTAAGCTAGACTATGAGCGTAGAAAAGAAAAGCAAGACTGTCGCGGAGGTGCAGTGACACGACTTTCATGTATACAAACTTTAAGCAATGTTCCTTAAAACTTTGCTGACAGTATTGATTATTAAGTGGTTAAGTGCTATCGTAAAGTCATATGACGTATGGATTAGTACGGAAAGAAATTTACTGTCATTTTTTGTCTTAGATTACAATAATTGCAGTGTGTGTCAAGTAATTGGCCTCCAGCATTAAAATGGTTATTATGCATAACAATATAGTTACTGGTTATCAAGGCTTAATGACAGGATTCACATTTTATTTGCTAATTAAAATTTGTATTGTTCTCTAGAGTTATATCAAGAACTGATCGACTTTATCTTGTTCCGTAAGGCTGAAATATTAAGGAATAGTCAATAAAATATTCCACCTTAAGAATCAAGGTATGTTGAGTGGTTAAGTCTGTCACTTAATGATTATAAAGGAATGTTTCTACATAAACATGGATGTATATGAGGTAGTGTAGCCAATGTTAACGTTGTCTCAAGTAGTTGTTGAAATACTATTTTCTATATATTGACACATGAACTGCAGACAATCATCACTTTGACAGTATATGGAAAATTGAATATCACAAGAATTCCAATCAACATTTCCATTTACAACAACGTCTTCCAACACTATGAAGGAATAACTAGGAATAAGTGAGTTGTATTCCTGTGTGATTAAGTAGCCTGATAATGTACTTAATAAGTAATCATTGAATATGTATATACGAATAGTACTATAGGTTTCTATTTTTTTACATCTTGTCCCATAAGAGGGAGACAGACTCATAAGAAATTTATAAATTATCCAGAAATTTATCACAAATAAGATTTTTTTTTTTTTTTTTAACTTTCTGCCTGCCTCAGTTTTACTTATAAGAGAAGAAATCCGCAGTGCATCGTATAATTGTATCATATTTTATCAACTTTTTACATTAAATACGAAATTTTCTTCTCTTAAAGTTACTAGATAATCAGTATATTGTTTTCACGATACACTGTCAGAAATTAACTAGTAAACGAGCTTGAAGAAATTAGTGCAGTGCAGACAGAAACTTGCAGATTCAGTGTGACAAAGTTAAACTTATCTATGTGGAAAATAATACTGTAAGATGGTGTTACTGTTAGACTAAGGTTATAAGTATCTCTGGTATTACTGTTTGTATGGACATGTCAATGACATAAGATACAAGTTGACAGAGACTCTGCATTATATATTCGAGTGTGTGAACATCCTACCTTTCAGAAACATTGTCTTGCAAACCTTACAGGATATAGCAAAACATTTCATTCCTAATGCTTAGATATCTGAAATCTTGAGGTTGCATCAGAATTTTCCATCCACAAGATGAATGTCTAGTTTCTAAAGAGACTGGATCCAGTGTTATATACATCAACTATATGAAGTAACTGTAAAATATGAAATGATTAATATTTCTTTCTAGTGATGTAACAATGTCAGTAAGTTCTGACAAAGATCCATTTTGACCTCTGGAACATTGTTATTTGTTCTGCTGCTCACAGAATAAGCATGATGTTTAAGTCAAGTTAATTATGCAGCCGCTTACAATTAACTTGAGTTGAACATCCCTTCCATATATTGAAGACTTTTATAAAATCTACGAACCCAGATTTCTCCATTTACAGACAACAGTATCTATAAGGCTGTGTTGTAATACTATCCATGATTGAGGATATGGAATGCCTTGTAACTTAACTGACTTAGGAAAATGAAATAATGCACTTAAGATGTATCTAAACCCAATATAGACTGGGAGGACTATCAACGATAGAAGACCAGGGGAGGTAAAAGATTGAGAATATCATTACAATAACAAGAGGGAAGGATATGACCCAGCTGACAAATTTTCAGAATAAAAAAACAGTCAAACCGATATTCAAGACAGAAATGTTATGAAGCAAGTTCGTGCAGCAGAAACCGAGAAAGAGAGCAGGACGACGCCAGTGGAAATAAGGGAAGACAGGTCAGGCAATGAGACAGGTGAGTGAAGCATTGTGGAAAACAATAAACACAACCACCCACAGAATCACCCAGAGAAACCCCTCAACCTCTTCCACCTCATACCAGTGAAACAATAACTAGAAACAAACCACACTCACAGTCCCCTCCCCACAGCAATAATACCGCCATCACAGAAATCTCCCACAGTACCCAGCCCTGCCTGCCACACCCTCAGCCAGCACAAGCCCATCCAACCCCACAGACTGCAGTACTGGAAAGGTAGCTGAAGATATGGTACACCAACGCGTATGGAATAACCAATGAGTGGAGAGTGGCAAGAACGAATCACTGAATCATCTCCGGACATAGTAGTACTCACGAGACAAAGCTCATGGGGGTGATAGACGCAATCTTCTCGAATGGATTGCAGAATTCCTGAAGAATAGACGGAACAGAGGGGGAGAGTTGGCATGCTTATGAAAAAAACAATGTGACATTCGAGGAGATGGGAGGAGGTCAGGGGTGAGGGGAAGCAGGACAAATACAGTGTAGGGCACTCAGAGCAGGGGTTCCAAAATGATGGGGAATGTACAACCGGCACTGACAAGCATTGAGACGAAGACAAGCGTACAATGACAGTAAAGAAAGATGGTTGGACATACTGACCGATGTGGCCAGGGCAAAGTTACACTTCATGGGGGGATTTCAACCACAAGGAGACTGAGTGGGAAAACCAGGAGCCACATGGGGAGGACCAGAGGGTAAGTGGTTGGAAAACCTGTATTGGAAAACGTTATGCACAACATGTTATGGACACAACCAGCGAGTGAGGAGGGATGAACCATCAAGGCTGGACCTCATATTACCTTGTACAGTTCAAACAGGGAATTTAAAATTACACATGAAAGGGCCCTCCCACAACACACTTGTCAGAAGTGGGGCGCTGTTAAGAGGGAATTCAACAAGGGTCAGTCCTAGTTGCAGTTGCTGTTTCAGTATATATGTGAATAAACATGACGGACATGATGTGAAGTAATGCGAAGAATTCCAATCTGATGAGGATCAAGTTAGGACTACATGGGAATTGGGACAAGATCATGCAATCCTGGTCCAGCAAACTGGCTCCTTGAAATTTAACCCCCCATCGAAGACTAACCCAAAAGGATTCTTAAGGTTATACAGAAGTAAGATCAGAGGACCAGATTAGGCCCCACTCAAATGTTTCCTGGGGTCAGCTCACTGGACAGTGATAAGGAAATGTGTAGGAATTTTTAACACATACTTCCTCTCAGTTTTTACACATGAGGATACGCGATATTCAGTAATGATAATATGTAGACAGGACGATAATAAATGTGCCACTATTGGGTCAAAAGTGACATGTGGTCCTTAGGCAAATAGTATAAATTAAAACCTAATCAAATTCCCCAGGCCCTGTGAACTGTATGCAAGGGTTCTAAAAGGAATGTAAAGAGGAGCTTAGCACACCTTTGGCTTAATCTTTTCAACATATCCCTACAAAACTGGCATGGTGCCAGATAAGTGGGAAAAATGGCAAATGTGATACATATTTTCAAAACAGGTGACAAGTAGTCCTTAGCCTTCGAACTATAGACCATACAGCCCTAACCTCCATAGTGGGAAAATTTTATGGAATCAATAATTTGCCGAGGCAGTCGTAGCCACCTTGAAAAGCATATATTTATCAACGAATCTCAGCATGGTTTTACAACGGGGCGTTCCTGCCTACGAATTATTATTTTTTTCACTAAGGGTATTTGAGGAGGTAGATGATCATGGTAATGAATATGATATTGTGTTATATGGACTTCAGTAAGTAAGGCTTTTGACATCAGAGACTATTGAGGGAAAATTAAAGCCACATGGAATAGGAGGAGAATTTTTTTCCTGGATAGAGGCATGGTTGCAAATAGGCAGCAGAGAGTTTGCACTAAATGGGGAGATATCAGAGTGGGGAGAAGTGTCACGAGCGGTGTTCCACGGGGGTCAGTGTTGGGCCTGCTGTTCACAATCTACATAAACGACATAGATGAGGGCATAAAAGAGCGAAATCGGCAAGTTTGGCCGATGACACCAAATTAGGCCGATCCGAATTTCATTCTGCGAAGGACATTCGAGCACTCCAGGAAGAGATTTGTATAGATGATGCAGTGAGTGGTCGGAGACGAGAAGAAGTGGCAGATGCAGTTAATATAGACAAATGCAAAGTTCTAAAAATGTTGGACAGGTCAATAACCATTGCCACATATTACACTAAATAATGTTGATCTTAATATTCGGATGCGAAAAAGATTTAGGAGTTCTGGTTAGCAGTAATCTGAAACCAAGGACAACAGTGCATAAGTGTTCGCAATAAAGCTAATAGGAATCCTTGGCCTTATTCAAGAAGGAGCATAAATAATGAGGAGTCCTCAGGTTGTTCTTCAACTCTATACATCCTTGGTTAGGCCTCATTTAGATTATGCGCACAGTTTTGGTCACCTTATTACAGAATGGAATATAAATTCTCTGGAAAAATGTTCAAAGGAGGTGACAAAGTTGATCCCATGTATCAGAAACCTTCCTATGAGGAATAGACTAAGGGCCCTGAGTCTGCACTCTCTAGAAAGGGACGTTAGAATTAGGGGGGATATGATTGATGGTGTAATAAATTGGAAGCAGGAATAAATTAAAGGGGATGTAATAGTGTGCTGAAAATATCTAGCCTAGACCAGACTCGCAGCAATGGTTTTAAGTTGGAAAAATTCAGATTCAGGAGGATATAGGAAAGTAACTGGTTTTGGTAATAGAGTTGTGGATGAGTGGAACAAACTCCCAAGTACCGTTATAGGGCCAGGAACGTTGTTGTAGCTTTAAACATGGTTGGATAAATACATGAGTGGACGATGGGTGGGTGTGAGTTGTGAGTTAGACCTGATTGCTTGTGCTACCAGTGTCGGTTGCCGTGTTCCTCCCTTAAGTCAATGGGCCTGACCCTGACTAGGTTGGGTGCATGTAGGCTTAAGCGGTGGAGACTTGGACCCTGCTCCGCATGGGCCAGTAGGCCTTCTGCAGTGTTCTTCGTTCTTATGTTCTTATGTTCTTATGTGCAAAGTTCATGAAGATTGGGGAGGTTCAAAGAGACGCAACGGAGTACAAGTAGGGAGCCAAAAGACAATCTCACTCAAAGAAAGGATCTTGGGGTGAGTATAATATAGAGCACATCTCCTGAGGGGCCAGCACGTTAAATCAAATAACTGCTGCAGAATATAGGTGCTGGCAAACCTAAGAATAGCATTTCGACACCTTAGTGAGGAATCGTTCAAGACGAAACATTGTACGTGAGGCCCATATTGGAGTATGCAGACCAGTTTGGAACCCCCACACTTGGTCAAAGTTTGCAGCAAGACTAATCCCGGGAAGAGATAGCGGGGTATGTTCCTACGAGGAGAGGTTAAGGGTAAACTGACTGGCGACATTAAGACAGAGGTGGAGGGGGGGGGGGAAGACATGATAAAGACAAAAATCAAAAAATGCTGAGAAGAATTGTTAAGGTGGATAAGGACACGGGATGTTTCAGGGATGGGACACAGCAACAAGGGGGTCACAACTGTTAATCGAAAAGATCACCCTAAGTCCACAGAGTTTAGGAATATGTCTTCAGTCAAAGTTGTCAGAAAGTGGAACCAGCTAGGGAGAAAGTAGTGTAGCCAGATCCATAAAGCTCATGGAGTTGGGGAGAGAGTAGATCTAGTAGCGACCAGGCAAAGAAAGAAAGGGGGGCGGGAGCCTGTTAATCGACCCTTGCTACCACACTGCTAACAAAAGATTAATGCAAAAGCTAGAGAGCAGGCAGGAATAAAAGAAAAGGCAATGGATCAGACAAGAAGGGGAAACAAGTGTCATGAGTTGCGTGACGAGGGGTGTCAGAGTGGGCACCTGTGAAGACGGGTTTTCACAAGGATCAGTTAAGAGGGTCGGTGCTGTTCCCGGTATATGTGAATGACATAATGGAAGGGAGAGATTCAGATGTGTCCCTGTTTGCAGACTATGTGAAGATAATGAGGAGAATTCAAAAATGCATGGAGGATCGTAGGATTTGAAGGTGTAAGGGCCTTTCAAACCCTCAAAGAGTTTTGAAGGAGCCTCCTCCTGGTTATGAATAAACATAGAAAATTAAGTTATAACAAAGCAAGATCAAAAACAAATTTTTTTGAATATAACAATTATCTTAAAATATAAAACAAACATGAAATCGTTCCTAACTGAAGCAAATTGTGGGAAGATTTAAAGAATAAATAACTGAACACGGCTATTATGTACAGATGGATGCTGTTCACGAGTCAAGCCGTTGGTTATGGAGGCGCAAAAGAATTGCTGGAGTGTAACGGAACGAGGGAAGGAAAGTAAGGTCACAGGTGGTCGTGACTGTTGTGAAGTCAGCTCCAGACGGATACAATACTATAAAGGTGTTCAGCTAGCAGTTAGGTAAGGGGCTAGCTGTGGCAGTGGTAGTGAACTGAAATTCGGCCAATAGAGTATAAAGAACAAGTAAGTTCCTCAGTGTGTTGCCGAGATAATAGCTCTGTCCTGGTGGGAGAGAAAAAAAAAAAAAAAACAGTTCTCAATGAGGCTTTTTGACCTGCCACAGGAGTGAAGATCTAAAGTAAAGGTGAAGGAACAGCAGAGTTCCCAAGATGCGGCCTTTGATGAGATTATGGACCTGCTCAGTAAAGTCTCGTAATGTAGTAGACGTGGAACCAAAGATGAAGGAACAACAAAGTTCCCAAGACGATAAATTCTTCAGTTTTGATCTCTTATTAGATCTTGCTGCTCGGTTCTGTCTCCTGTCAGGTGACACAATCATTCAGCAATGATAAGAAGTAAATAAAAATTAAATTTACGATCCTGACAAGGATCATTCACATGATAGGCTCGAAGGCCTTATGAAAAAGGATGATGACCAAATATTATCTTATAAACGTAGTTGTATCCAAGTCCTGACAAAGTTAAAAATCTAGCCTAACAAGGAGTATAACAGGAAAAAAAAAAATATACCAGAAAATATCCCTAACTAAATAACATAACCTAAGAGCTGGGGTTTTATATACTTACAGACTTGAAGCGAGCAGCAGGAAGTCAAGTGACCCAACTATGCCAGCAAGGATCCCTTATTGACTTACCAATTGTGATGGGGGGGGGGGTTTAAATTAAAAGTACTGCTCCATACCCCTTCTGAACAGGTATACTACCTGTCTTTACTTCCTCCACCAGTTATTCAGTTTTCCCACTCTTATTTAATGAACTTTTCTCACACAAGGACCAACAAAAAAGATCTGGATAGGGTTGCAACCCTGTGCAAACAACTAGCTCCTGGAGTTTAACCAAGTGCAAAGTGGGGGCCAATGTCTGCAGACTTCACTAGTTACAGGATCTTAGGGTTGAGTATAATACTGTGTATGATATTCACTTGGTATACGTCAAGCACAGTATGGACCCTCTCTGGCCAAGCATTTTCAAGATTAGAGAAAGTGCAATGGTTTTCAATAAGACTAGTCCTTAAGTAAAGTAGTATGTCCTACGAGGAGAGGTTAATTAATGGAAATAACCTGATGCATACTGGGGGACGGGAGGGATGAAAAACATGAGAACGGCCACATGAAAAATACTGAGAGGAATTGACAAGGTGGATAGGGACCAGAATGTTTCACAGAAGGGACACAGGAACAAGGGGTGGGGAGGGTTTTAAACAACATAGCTTTTTTTCATCACATGCTTTAAGAAAAGATTACGATAAAGCTTAAGGAGCACGGAGTGGGACCTAGTTATTACAGCGAAAGAGGGCGGGTGCCCAGGAGCGTTGATCGGATTGCCTTGCAACTACTCAAAATAGGTGACTTAACACACACATACCACACCACACACACACACCACACACACACACACACAATTGGCAGCTGAAGACCTTTGATGAGTTAAAGAGGATGTTAGGAAAGCATTTCTTTAGTCTTAGAGCTGTCAGGGAAGTTGGAATAATCTGGCATGATGTAGTGGCGAGGCAAGGAAAGAAAGAACCATACATTGTTATAAGACGAGGTATTGATATAACGCTCATGGAGTAGGATAGACGAGGACCTAGTTTAGCAAATAGTGAAGAGGCGCGGCCAAGAGCCATGATATCGACCCCTGCAACACCAAATAGGTGGTACCTTGCAGAACAATTACCACCACGAAACCCCCACTAAAAAATAACAATATGGTATCCCAAAAGGTAGGGATGGAAGAAGCAATGGGAACTGGGAATGGAATAGGCTGGTTTTGAGAAAGAATCATGGGCAGAAAGGCTCAAGAAACACACTGGTACTAGGAATGGGAAAAATTACTTAAACGAGTTTTACAAACACAAGATGGAGAAGGATATCTAAGAGAGCATAAAAGTGGAGATATGAGCGGTAGCTGCTGAGGTAAAGATGCAGAGCTGGGCAAAGAAAGAATTAGAAATGCTGAAGTAGGATACAGAGGACGAGACCCAATAGGAGCTGAAATACTGTAGGTGCTGGGAAATTGGACCATCAGTGGACAGGAGGACAGGAAAAGGGGGAGGAGATAAGGTACCTTGCAGAAGTGTTATAAGGCCACTAGGACGTCTGGGAGGACCATAAGGAAAAAGTGAAAAGATGCTAAAATCGGATCCAGAGATATGGAGGGGAAAAAAAAATTGGAAGAGGAGAGTAGTAGGTCACTTTATGTTATGTGCTTCTTGGCAGAAGGTGGGAAACCTATGATGAAAGGATGACAAGGGAAGGGGGGGGGGGGGAGGAGAGATTGAGAGTAAATTGCAATAACAGAAGGGACATGTTCTAGTTGGACAAATTTTCAGAGATTGGGGGGTTACTTGCGGGAAAAATCGCCCAGTTTTTTAAACTGACATTTCAAGAGAGAAATGGTTGCACTAATATGAAAAACCACAGTAGATACCTTGTAGCGGACAGTGAAGAGTCGGGGCAAGGAGCTATGAATCGCCCCTGCCAACCATAATTAGGTGAGTACAATTACCTGAAACAATCCACACTCCAAACCCAGTCCCCACCTCCCATGCCACTCTAAAACTACCATCGTCACAGCCTTCCTAATACCAGCCCTAATTTTGTATGCACAGCCTGTACCACACCTTCTTCCCAGAATACAGTACTGGAAAGGAAGCTGAAGGTATGGTACACCAACGCAGATGGAATATCAGGGATAAGAGTGAAGAGTGGCAACCCCGAACATTAATAGTAACTCACAGGACGAAACTTATGAGGGTGATAACAGACGTGATCTTCCCAACCGGATATCAGATCTTGAGGAAAAAGACTAGGTATAAACAGATGGAAGATGGATTTGCACTGCTCATTAAAAACCAATGAAGTTTTTGAGGATTTGAGACTGGATAGAAGAGAAGCAGATGAGTTCATAGAATACCTCTTAAATATTCTGTTGAGCTCTTCACATATGCTGTCGTTCTCTATGAAGCTTCCCTCCTTCTTTCTAGCCTGATTAGCTGGTCCTTGTGACTGTTGTTTTCTATAATGTGGCTGTTATAACAACCTTGGGTTTTCAGATTTGTCTATAGCTCTTTTTATATGAATATTTGTTTCTGACCCTTTGGTTCATTTCCTTGTTTTTCTGATTCATTTGCTTCGTACTTTTTCCATGCTCGAGAAAACCTGGCTGTGGCCTTTTCACATATCCTAGTAAACCACGCGGTCATTCTGGTCTTCCCATTTTTTCTCTTGTTTTTTGGTACGAACTTCTCTGTTTTCCTGCACTTTCTCGTCAGTGTTTTATCATTTCCTTTAGCTCTGTATCTCACTGTACCTCATGCACCGTACCTCAGACCAGGGGTCCAAAAGTGATGAGACAAAGTGATGTACAATCGCCACCGAGCAGCAGGAGACCATGAACAATTGAGAGCAACAGAGCGATGATGGACACACAAGCCGAGTGGTAAGACGGGTCCAGATGGGTTAGGGCAATGTTTATAGTCCTGGATTTCAAACAACAAAGAGATTGACTGTGGAAACCCTGGAGCCACATGCGGGGACAGAGACGTGGATGGCTAAGATGCTGGAGGCGTGTGCTGTAAAACTTCATTGCTTCCGCATTAATTCGGACAACCAGAGAGAGAGGAGAGGAAAGAACTATTAGGCTAGACCTCGTGTTCCCTTTGAAAAGTTCAGACATAGGGGATATAAACATAAAAGCCTCGGCTCTTAGTGATCTCATGTTCCTGAGTTTCGAAATACATTCTAGAGTTAACAGTGGAGAGTGTGATGAAACGGCATGAGGACAGGAGAAGCTACACTCAAGAAACGGGGGACTACATAGGCATGTTGCAATTCCTCTATGAGGTACAATGGGAACAGAAACTAAAGGAAGAAAGAGAAGGACAGTAATTAAATGATGGAACATGTGACCACAAAAGTGCAACGGGAGAAGAGAAGTTCCTACCAAGTGACAACAGAAACATGTGGATTCATCGTTACTCGGAGATGAAGTGAGAGATTAAGCCAAGTCGTGTGCAAAACTAGGAAAAAGTACTGAGGTAAAGGACTCAGAAATATAAAGAATTGTGCCAAAGAGCAAAAACGAATTATTCTGAATAAGGAGATGGACCCAGCGGCAATAAGAGAACGGACATAACATCAAAAGGCAGGCTCAAGGTTGTTATGCAGCTACTAGGGGAAAACAACAGTCAAGGACCAGGGTAATCAGGCTAAGGAAGGAAGGTGGGAGAGGAGCTCATAGGAGCGACCATGAAGTATTACGATGAGCTTCAGCTCAATATTTAAGGCTAATATTCCACTGGTGTAGACAGAAAGGCTTCCAGGAAAAGAGGTGGTTTGGGTTATGCCAGCAAGTGCTAGAACAACACTGTGTCACAACCGAGGAGGAGGCGAAGCAACATCTAGGCAAACGAGATACCTCGAAGGCGGTGTGGCCCTGATAACGTCTCTCCTTGGGTTCTGAGAGAAGGAAAAGACGCACTTTGTACGCCGCTGACAAACATCTTTAATAAATCTATTGGAATAGGGGAACTGATTCAGAGTATTGGAATACGCAAATGTAGTCCCATCTTTTTAAGAAAGGAGGGACAGACAAGCAGCAGTGAACTACAGACATTGTCATTGACTTGGTACATTACGTAAAGTCATGAAGAAGAGTATCAGGAGAAAGAGTCGTGGAGATCTAGAAAGGAATGGGATCAAAACAGAACACCAGCAAGGCTTTCAGAGACGGGAAATCCTGTGTCACAAACCTACTGGAGTTCTATACAGGTGACAGCAGAAGACAAGGAGAGAAGGGTGGGGGGAAATTGCATTTTCTTAGACTGCAAGAAGGCGTTTGCACAGTAAACAACACAAGAGATTTTGCAAAAACTGGAGGACCAAGCAGGAATAACAGGAAAATACTGCATGGATTCAGGGAATACTTGTCAGAAACAGCAGCGGAATGTTTCGGGAGAGGGTGGTCAGAGTGGGCCCTGTGACCTGCGGGGGGCCCACAGGGGGCAGTCCTAGGACCGTGCTGTTTCTGGGAATTGTGAACGACATGACGGAAGGGAATAACTTTCCCAGGGTTTACTGTTTGCAGGACGTGAAGTTGATGAGAAGGTTCATTTGACGAAGGGCCAGGCAGTAAATACAAAGGGATCTGGACAGGCTGCAGACCTGGTCCGCAAATGGCTCCTGGAGTTCAAAAACCACCAAAGTGCAAAGTCATGAGGATTGGGAAGGCAAAGAAGACGCAGATGGAGTACAGTCTAGGGGGTCAGAGGGCTACAAACATCACTCAAGGAAAAAAGAATTTTGGGTGAGATAAACCAGGGACATCTCCTGAAGCGCAAATCAACCAAATAACTGCTGCGCATATGGGCGCCTGGCAAACTCAGAAACAGCATTCCCACATTTTAAATAAGGAATCGTTCAGGACCCTGTACACCGTGTAAGTTAGGCCCATATTGAGTATGCGGCACCAGTTTGGACCCACACCTTGCCATGCAGTAAAGAAACTAGAGAAAGTGCAAAGGTTAGCAACAAGACTAGTCCCAGATCTAAAGGTATGTCCTATGAGGAAGGTTAATGGACATCAACCTTACGACACTGGAGGACAGGAGATGATAGGGGACTGATAACGACTTAACAACAGTACTGAGAGGACGGTGACCAAGTTGACAAAGAACAGGATGTACCAGAGACTGGACACGTAACAGGGGACACAGTTGGAAGTTGAAGACCACAGATGAATCAAAGGGATGTTAGGAATGTATTCCTTCAGCCACAGAAAAGTCCTAAGTGGAATATTGTGAAGCGTATGTAGTGGAGTCATTATCCATACATAGCGTTAAGCAGATGTCGAAAAAGCTCATTGTTCAGGGAGAGTGACCTATTAGCGACCAGTGAAGAGTCTGGGCCATGAGCTATGACTCGACCCCTGCAACCTCAACTATGTGAGTACAATAGGTGATTACACACACACCACACACACCACACACACACACACAAAGTACAGTACATACAGAACAGTACAGTACAGTACCGTCAAGGGGGCCAGACACTACAACCTTCACTCAAGAAAAGGATCCTTGGGTGGGTATTAAATACCATGCCATCTCCTGAGGCGCACAACAGCCAAATAACTGTTTCAGCAAGGGGTTTTTTATTATTGTGGCCTGGCCAACCTAAGAGCAGCATTCCTACATCTAAATAAGGAATCATTCAGGACCCTGTATATTGTGTACATTGGGCCCCTAATTGGAGTATACGGCACCTGATTGGAACCCTCACCTAAGCCAAGCATATAAGGAAACTAGAGAACGTGGCAAAGTTTTTCTAAGGACTTATGTCTTACGAGGAGAGGTTTAATGGAACTCGAACCTGACGACACTTGAAACCGGAGAGATAGGAGGGGGTTGTTGATAACAACATGACAAAATACTGAGAGGAACGACAAGGTGGACAGAAACAAGTATGTTCCAAGCTTGGAAACACAGCAACAAGGGGACACAGTTGGCAGTGAATACTCAGATTAATCCCCGGATGTAGAAAGTATTTCTTCATTCACCGATGTTTCAGAAGTGGAATAGTTTGGGAGAGTTGATGTATTGATGCAGGATCCATACATAAGTTGTCAAGAAGAGGTATATAAAGCCAGGAGCGGGAAGAGTGATAATGAATTAGCGGGGCCAGGAGCTGCTGTGACTCGACCTCTGCAACCACAACCAAGTGAGTGAGTGCGCACAACACACAAACACACACAAACACCACACACACACACACACACACACACACACACAGCCCACACGCACACCACACACACACACACACACCACACACACACACACAACCACACACACACACAAACACCACACACACCCGCGCACACACACCAAACACCACACACACACAACACACACACACACACACATCACACACACACACACAGACACACACACACACACATCACACCACACACACACTTCGTGCATGTATGAAATTTTGCACAAATTATAAACACTAAAACCAAATGTTGTTTCGAGATGTGATTTTCTTGTGATATGTATAAATGTTTGCATTGTATGAATGTATTTTTTTGCATGATGTAGAGACGAATATATTGTATGCTTGGTTTGCATTGATGTATAGATTTTTTTAGCAAATATTATGTTTAATTTATGTCATTCATATTCAAATGTGTTGCTTATCAAGCGTAATTCATATGTATACACTTTCATGTGTCGTTTATACATATTCAGTGTATACTTGTTCATGCGCCGCCACCACCGCCGCCGCCGCCACCACCACCACCACCACCTACCACCACCGACCACCCACCACCCCCGCCGCCACCATCGCCCACCGCCGTCACCACCGCCGCACCGCCGCCGCCACCACCACCACCACCACCACCGGCCGCCGCCACACCACCACCACCACCACCACCACCACCACTCACAACCACCCCACCGCCACCACCCACCACCACCACCACCACCAACACCACCACCACCAACACCACCGCCGCCACCACCGCCGCCACCGCCGCCGCCCAACCCACCACCACCACCACCACATAATAAAAGAAACATATATAACTAAAACATTCACCGCGAGTACTTCATCAGTCCTACTACAGAGATGACAAGAAAAACGATTAAAAATAGTGTCAGGATTCCAGATGAGTGTCGCGTAGGGTAGAATAGTTAGAAAATATTGGTTTCCAGACCATTACGTTTGAGAAAGTATAGATCCATTCAAAGACTTTGTCAAACTTCCTGGATATATGGTGATCACGTCGGTGTGTTAGCTGTTGTGAGTGTTGGTGGCTGCAGTGAACGGGGGGGTTGTGAGTGTTTTGCTTAAGCTTCTAGTGAACGCGGGGGGGGTTGCTGGTATGTGTTGTTGGGTGGCTTGCTAGTGATCGGGGGGCTGGCTGGTTGTTGAGTGTTGTGGCTGCTAGAGAACGGGGGGGGTTGTGAGTGTTCTAGCTTCTAGTGAACGCGGTTGGGGGGTGGGGTTTCTGGGTTTGTGATGTTGCTGGCTGCTAGAGAACGGGGGGGGTGTTGCTGTGGTTTGTGATGTTGCTGGCTGCAAGTGACGTGGGGGGTGTTGCTGGGTTGTGAGTTGTTGCTGCTCTAGTGATCGGGGGGGAGGTTGCTGGGGTTTGTGAGGTGTTGCTGGCTGCTAGTGATCGGGGTGGGGGTTGCTGGTTGTGAGTGTAGCTGGCAGCTAGTGATCCGGGGGGAGGTTAGCTGTTGTGAGTGTTTTCTGGCTGCTAGTGATCGGGGGGGGTTGCGGGTTGTGAGTGTTGCCTGGCTGCTAGTGAGGGGGGGAGTTGCTGGTTGTGAGTGTTTGCTGGCTGCTAGTGATCGGGGGGGGGGGGTTGCTGGGTTGGGGTGGTGCCTGGCTGCTATTGATCGGGGGGAGGGGTTTCGGGTTGTGATTGTTGCTGCCTGCTAGTGATCGGGGGGGTGTTGCTGGTTGTGAGTGCTGCTAGGCTGACTAGTGATCGGGGGGGGGAGGGTATTGCTGGTTGTGGTGTCGCTGGGCTGCTAGTGATCGGGGGGGTGGGTGTGAGTTGTTTGCTGGCTGCTAGTGATGGGGGGGGGTTGCTGTGGTTGTGAGTGATTGCTGGCAGCTAGTGATTGGGGGGGTTGCTTGGGTTTGTGAGTTTTGCAGGCTGCTAGTGATCGGGGGGTGTGAGTGTTGCTGGCTGCTAGTGATGGGGGGGTTGCTGGTTTGTGAGTGCTGCTGGCTGCTATTGAATGGGTGGGGTTGCTGGTTTGTGATGTCGCTAGGCTGCTAGTGATCGGGGGTGTAGTGAGTGTTGCTGGCTGCTAGTGATGGGGGGGTTGCTGGGTTGTGAGTGTTAGCTGGCTGCTAGTGATGTGGTGGTGTTTGCTGGGTTTGTGATGTGTTGCTGGCTGCTAGTGATGGGAAGGGGTTTCCGGGTTTTGTGAGTGTTGCTGGCTGCAAGTGATGGGGGGGGGTTTGCTGGATTAGTGTGCTGGCTGCTAGTGACCGGTGGGGTTTGTGAGTGTTGCTGGCTGCTAGTGCTGGGGGGGTTTGCTGGTTGTAGTGTTGCTGGCTGCTATGATGGTTGGGGTTGCTGGGTTGTTAGTTTGCTGCTGCTAGTGATGGGGGGGGTTGCCTGTGGTGTGAGTTTTGCTGGCTTCTAGTGATGGGTGTGTTTGCTGGTTGTGATTGTTGCTGCTGCTAGTGGATGGGGGGGGTTGCTGGGTTGTGATGTTGCTGGCTGCTAGTGATGGGGGTGGGTTGCAGGGTTGTGAAGTGTTGCTGGCTGCTAGTGATGGGGGGGGTTGCTGTTAGTGAGTGTTGCAGGCTGCAAGTGCTGGGGGGGGTTGCTGCTGTGAGTGTTTGCTGCTTGCTAGTGATGGGGTGGGGGTTGCTTGGTTGTGAGTGTTGCTGGCTGCAGGAACGCGGGGTTCTCCTCTCGGTGGGCCTCCAATTGAAGCAAGGCTTCGCTTTTCCAGAATCCAGAGCTTTTGGTGAGATGGGTGAAGGTAAAAGGATTGGTAAGGATAGAATTTGTGGAAAAGGGTGGAGGGGGAGAAGATAGTATATAGACAGGTAAGTGAACCCAACCAATTTGAGTAATTTAAAAGTGTAATGTGAAAATGATAAGATTATTCTCTAAGAGGATAATACTAACCCATCAGATGTCACATAGATAAACGCAATGATATAAGTACATGACTAATTTGGTAGTAAAACCAAGTTTTTTTTTTTTTTTTTTTTTTGCGATTGCACAACGGAATTATTGCGACCAATGAAGCAATATTTTTCTGGCGCAGTTTATCGAATTACGTGACAATGGCTTCTTACAGGTGTGTCCGCCATGTAAATAGCATAATTTTTACATTAGATTGTTATCTAAGATGTCTCCCTAATTTGGGGGTGCGATGATGTTCTCTGTATACATAAAGGTTCTGGTGCGACCCCATCTCTTCACAGGAGGTTGCTCAATATCATGGGTCAGTAAACATCCTTTTATGTTAAAACGACGGTCCCGCTGTGGGAGAGTCATTTCTTTTGAGTCCTGTGAGGAGGAGTATATGAGTGCTAATAATCCGTTGGTATTTACCACTTGTTTAGGTGTTCTCTATCTGGCATGTAAGTTCTTGCATTGTATAGAGTTGTTTCGTTTTTTTAGGGTGCAAGGCGAACATTTATGTCAGTAAAATATCTTTATGTGTAAATCTGCCATTTTAACTCTCCTCTCCTCCGTATCGGTAATGAAGCGAAGAGCTCTATACTGGACCCATTGTAACCGTATCATCTTGGTCTTCGTTGTTAATTACATAGGGACACATTGGTATTCGAGTATAGGTCGTATTAACATTTTATACAGATGTTTATTTGACATGTTGAGGGGCCTTGATTGAATCGAACGAGAACTGCTAAGCCCGGCTTTGCTATGTTGATCTTTAGATTACTGAAGATGTTGAGTAGAAGGCAGCCTGTCTATTTCATATCCCAAAATTCTTGTTTAGGGTTCGATGGCTACAGGTGTACCTCTGATGTAGATACCCCCTTAATCTTCAATTGTTGACTGCAAAACATCCTATAGTGCAAACAAGTGACCTTGTCAGTATTAGTCCGTAATTCTCCATTCTTTCCAATTAGATGTATCCGACGAAGTTCAATATTCATTTTTCTATGACCTCTCTCATACTTGAATTTTCCAGATACCGGAGATGATGAGACTGACATGACTACCATCACTGCAAACTGAGTCACAATGTAACAAAAACTCTGTTGAGGAAGTCATTCACATAACTGTAGAAAATAAGAGACTGAGGAAAGAACCATGAGGGACACCAGCTGTCGGTATAAAAGGCTCTGCCGACCTGCCATGAAGTTGGGAAGGATTTTTCTTTGCGTTAAGAAAATATATATTACACTGAGAAAAGTACAGTTAAGGTCTGGTAAGTCAATGAGATTGTAAAAAGGCATCATGCCAAAAGCTATCAAAAGCATTATGAACATCACTTGGTGGCACTTATGGCAGAATTGCCCAGATGTTTTTAGACTCTACAGTATCGATAATACCATTTTATTGCAAGCTTGGTACCTCTTTGTTTTCAAAGCCAAATTGTTTTTTCAGTAAAAAAGTGATATAAACTCCATATATTAAGTTTCAATCTGTTGAAATGACCTCAAGACTTTTTCCAGTGACTTCAAGTAAAGATTAGGTCTATTGATTCCCAGGTAGGTGGAATGTCTATATTGGCTTTACGTAGAAAGATCATCCTAGTAGTCTTAAAAACCACTGGAAAATGCCTTATCCAATATGGCATTAACGATATACAAAATGATATACAAAATATATACGAAAAAGATTTACAATTTTCTGCGGGAGGGAACTTTATTGTTTCACTTGTTATTCCAGAGAGGCCATGGGCTCTATTTCGCATTCTTCCAATACCCTGACTCATCTCTAGAAATGTAATAGGTCTATTAAGCGGGTGGGCATCTTCAAGAGTTGAAGTATCGAAGGAAGGTAGTATTGTAGATCATCCTATGTTCTCATCTCTCCATTCATTTACCAACGAAAAGATTATTGTTAAATGACGACGTTATAGTGGGATAGATTTTCCCTCCATAACCTCACCCATCAAATTAGCCTGGTCCCCTGTGGATCGTCAGTTTAATTTCAACATCTTCATCATCCTCATCAGTGAAGGTATAACTAGGTAGTTAGGAGCATTGTGCTTTAGCTCCTAAAAGTTGTCGGATCTTACTCCAAATTTTATGGCCTGGTTCACGTTTATATCTGATTAGCTTGATAACTACCAATTTCCATAATCTCGTTTGTGATGACTAAATCAAGTTAATTAATTCTTGCCTTATCGTGCAGTGTAGCTGCTGGGGTTGTCCGCGTATTGAAATGCCCTTCTACATTCTGCTTGATAATTTCTTAAATTGTCTCTAATTTCCCTAGTAGGTTTTATATTGTTGGTATATCTTTGTGAAGCTTAATTGACAAGTAGCATTAGAAGCTCAATTATTCGATTATGCAGGGACTGATAGAGCATCATTAATTGCCGTGGAAGGTAGATTTCCCAATGACACAATTTCTCCCACCCAGAAATGCCCTGAAGGTGTCGAAATCCTAGAGTGTTAAGATGGTTTGGAGTTAACAGGTATTCTAAATTTGAGAATTTTGTATTTTGTATTATAACATTGATATTGTCAATCCTACTTTCCACCATATATATACGACCATGAAAGATGTCACAGTCTCTGTTTGTCAGTACTAATCTGGTGTCCCTGGAAGAGTCCCAATGTACGAATTTAAAGAAAGGCCTTGAAATAACGAAGCTTCCAAGCTGCATGATATTAACGAGTTTGTTTTTCCTTTTTAATCACCCAAGAGGAAATACCCAGGCTCCACAGTTGAAGAGGGCATGGGTGATGACAATAAAATCCCCGCAAGAATTGTTGGAATATTTCTGCTTAATAACCTATGAAGAAGAATTGATCTATATATTTGTCATCGGGTGAAAATAATCCAGTTCCTATCACAAAATGGCCATGATAACTTTGTCATTCTATTGCAAGAAAGAATCTTCATCAACAAGAATATTTTTAAATGTATAGCCTAATTTAACTAAATGGCTAACACCACTACAGTTCCCTCGATTTTCTCCACAGTAGAGTAACCACGTAAAATTAATATGTTTGAATCAACTCTTTCAGCTGTCTCGTCAAAAGTATAACATCGGGATTGTAATTATGTAGTCAACCTCAAGAAGTGTAACGTTATTAAAGAAATGTTGAACATTAAGTTGGAAATTGTAATCCCCATTATTTCTTTCACTTCGCTCGGTGTAACGCGGTCTGAACGCCTGCAAGTAATGTCATGTTTGGTATCCACACTATCCCTGCCTGGACTCGTCAAGGGAGGAGGAACTTCTGCGTAAGTTGCTTGTGTTTAAAAATGCCATCATCTTCACTAGAGGTAGTAATATTATCAACTCATTAGAAAATCCGTTAAGTCATCATCAGAAAACTGAGGTATGATATTCCCAGGGTACAGGAAAAAGAGGCTCGTCAGATTAATGGGAGACTTGTGGAGGCTCCAATAGAAAATAGGTAGGTAAGTCGGAGTTACCTTGGGCAAGTTCCTGTTCCATCATACAGCTTCAATAGCGGGAGAGTAGGCACCAATTTCTGTGGCATTGATATGACAGGTGTTGACTTATCGGGTTGAGGGAGTTGACAACCTGGGAATGCGAGGTGGGCGAGTCCCAGGCCAGGATGACGTTTTTTATTATAGGCTTATTTTTAGATGTAGAGTAGGGTACATACTTCTTGTAATGAAGAAGGCTGGGTCAAAATAACCTTCACATTTACTGGGATAGGAAGGGATGATTCAAATAGCCCTTAACAGATCATTTAAAACCTGAAGAGCAGAGTTGATGTCACCACCTGCTATTCTTTGCCATCATATACATTCGTTGAGCACTCGCCATATCCCGGGCTGTGGATACCTGAGACATAGGAGATGAGACTGAACTTGATGTTGCGTTGTGTATGTTAGGTGGTGGGCACTCAAGGGGGCAGAATTCCAAACATGGAACCAATGGTAGAGAACCTGAGGAGTCTCACTTTATCCAGGCAGAGCTGGAAGGAAGTTTGGACATCGTTGGCGTGTCCTGGGAGTGGTCTTCTATAAAGTGGACCGTTTCTTGGCTTCAATAATTCTGCATTCCTTTTTTTCTTACAGACAAATAGCAGAAACAGCATGATGTTATCCGTACAGAGGACACATTTGGGAGTATTTTTATTATTACAATCTCGATAAGAATGTTGGCCAGATCAAATGCTACAATCTGCCCTTGATTAACTGCAATTTGTTGGTGTTATGCCAAAGGCATCACACTTAAAACATTGTGTCCACACTGACAAAGCGTTACAAGAGGATTGGTCAGGTGTACATCTGGTGCCAAAACATTTGAAGGCCATTTTGACACACAAGTGTTGGCCTCCTCAGATGTCACCCCCCCCCCCCCCCCCCAATGTGGTGTGTGAAACACCCCCCCCTCCCGAGTATTAACTTTAATGTTACCTTGTTGTTGGTTTAGAGAATTTATTTGCTTCTACAGCCTAAAATTCAGCATTCTCTGTTTAAAGTCCTCAACAATTACATTCACTGTGCAATGTTTCATGAACTGTTGAATTCTTGCAACAAACACAGTCCTCTGATCTTGAAAAGCTCTCAGGTGCAACTGGGTAACACCAAAGTCTTCAGTTTTTACAAGGACATCAGCTTCAGCAGTTTGAAGTAACTTCTTCCGAAGATGAGGAGAAGTACTGCTCAGCGTGGTTTGAAAAACGAGTCCACTGGAGCAACAGTTGAGTTCGAGCAATACATGCGAGAAGTTCTTTCATCGACATTTTATTTCCAACAATACTAATCTTACTCGTATCCTCCTCGCCATGATGTCTAGGAATGAAACATCTGCAGAGGATTTCTTAAACAAAAAGGGAACATTCCTTGATTTTATACTAGCACCTATTTCAGCTGACTTATGAAGGTCAGCCCCTAAGATAGCCTACCCTCGAGTAGTGAGGGGAAAGGCCCCAAGGCAAAGATGCGCCGATTTAAAAAAAACAGCACGGGCTACGGATGGTCAAAAAATGCTCTTGTGTTAACTCGGCAAAAGCGAAGATGCCGAAAAATAAGAATATAGGAAAGTCAGAGGGATAGCAAAGTATGTAGAGTGTTAAGTGTGTGGCCAGTGTTGGATGCAATGTGTGAGGGGAGGATGGGGAAGATGGTGGATGGGGATGATAGGGGTAACAAGCAAAGCACGTCACCGCCTTACCCTCTTGATGGTATGGGCTCGAAGTGACTGCAAGCAAGTTCCTCTCAGCTCTGAGTGAAGAACTACTCAGAAAACCCAAGAAAAACTCTCGAGCAACGTGTTCAGAGTTGCTCAGCTGAAGAGCAGGAACTACGAACGTCTTCTCTCCACGTGTCTGGGCTGCGCTACCTTTCTTTGTTCTGCTTAATGAATCTATTATTTATTTTACTTATTCAGCAAGGCTTCTCTTTAATGACTTCCACTGCGTCTTTGCGTCCTTTGTATATATATATATACTATATATATATATATATATATATATATATATAATACATATATAAAATATATATATATATATATATATAAATATATTTATCAACACATCGGCCAATTTCCCACCAAGGCATGGTGGCCGTAGAAGAAGAACTTTCATCAATTATTCCATCATGTTGCCAGAGGGGTGCTTTACACAACAGTTTATCACACTGCAGTAATAAACCACCCTGCCTTCAGAGTGCAGACACTGTACTTCCCATCTCCAGGACTTAAGTCCGGCCTGCCGGTTTCCCTGAATTAGTTCATAAATGTTACCTTGCTCACACTCCAACAGGACGTGAAATCCTAAATATTATTTGTTTCTATTCGCTCCTATCTAACATGCTCGCGCATGTTTGCTGGAAGTCCAAGCCCCTCGCACACAAACCTCCTTTACCCCCTCCCTCCAACCTTTCCTAGACCGTCCCCTACCCCGCCTTCCCTGCACTGCAGATTTATACACTCTCGAAGTCATTCTATTTTGTTCCCACCTCTCTAAATGTCTGCACCACCTTAACAACCCCTTTTCAGCCCTCTGGGTAATAGTTTTGGTAATACCACACCACCTCCTAATTTCCAAACTACGAATTCTCTGCATTATATTTGCAAACATGACATCTTCACTGCCTCCAGCCTTCTCCATGTTTCAACATTTACCACCCCTGTTTCAAACCCATATAAGAGTGTTGATATAACTATACTCTCATACATTCCCCTTTTTGCTTCCACGTCAGTTCTATGATTCACCTCATCTTTCATAGACCCATCTGCTGACACATCCACTCCTAAATATCTGAATACATTCACCTCCTCCATACACTCTCCCTCCAATCTGATATCCAGTCTTTCTTCACCTAATTTTTTTTATCCTCATCTCCTTACTCTTTCCTATATTCACTTTTAATTTTCTTCTTTTACATACCCTACCAAACTCATCCACTAACGTCTGCATGAGATTTAATTAGGTCTAAGGGAGGGGCCCCAGTTATATGTAGCATCTTGCCTAGAAAGGGAATGGGCAATGAATGGATGTCTAGGGCAACTGGTGCAAATTGCTGGATAGACAGATACTACAAGGAACTTGTAATCTTATTCATTGACAACTGGGACAACTTTTATGGCAAACATGATATGTAAGGGATGGGGCACACTCTCTGGGGCAGAGGTGGTCGCATTTGCCAACTCGATCGAGAGGGCCACTGCTGATTTGTCTAGGATTTTAAACTGATAGAAGATAGAGGTATGATTGTGTGTGGGAAATAGACAGGTTGCAGCACTAAGGTTGAAAACAGTAGATGTTTAAAAGACATTATTCATCATAAAGTTACAAATACAGAGAATGGAACTGGTGAGCAAACAGAGAGAGACTAGCTTCCTTAAGGTTTACCATAGTATCTTTACTAATAGTAGGAGCGCAAAAAAATAAGATAGATGAGCTAAGATTAATTGCAAATGCAGGAAGCATAGATATTATTGCTATAACAGAGACCTGGTTCAATACGAAAGATAGAGAAATGCCTTCTGAATGCCACATACAAGGCGATAAATTATTCCACACTGATAGGGTCAACAGGAAGGGTGGTGGAGTAGCGATGTATGTCAGAAATAATTTAACTTGTTGCATTAGACAAGATATGAAATTAGAAGTGTCAGCCACTGAATCTGTGTGACTACAGCTTCTGGAGGGCAGTGAAAAACTAATCTTGGGTGTGATTTACAGGCCCCCAACCCTTGATAAGGAGATCAGGAAACTTCTATGTGATGAAATTCGTAAGGCATTTACATTCGAAATTGTGCTAATGGGAGATTTTAACAGGATTTGACAGGAAATTTAGAGTCAGGTGACTTTCTTGATACGATTCAGGATTAAAAGAAAAAAAACAGCTTGTGACAGAACCAACTAGACGAAATAACCTGCTTGACTTGGTTCCTGCCAGCAGAGAATCACCAATTAATAATCTTGAGGTTAACGATGGGCTTGGGGAAAGGGATCATAAATCACTCAGTTTTAATATATCATGGAATTACTCTCATAATGGCAATCAAGTCTCTGTTCCTTACTTCTGCTTGGCCGATTTCATAGGACTGAGATATTACCTGGGTGGGCTGAACTGAAATGATCTGACTATGGTGGCTGTGCTGTGCAAGTTTATATTTTGAGGTGAAAGGTAGGTGATCTGCTCTTGTGATGGGCTTGCAGGGCTGATGCACCAAGTACTGCTGCTTACTATGTGAATGGGACAGCTGTGCAAGAGGTTCCCACTACACCAGGAGAGACTGGCCACCTCGTCAATCATTGGAGCCTGGGATGAAAAATGTTCAACATCCACCTCTCATTGAACCAAACAAAATTTTGCTACCACCACTATACATAAAATTGGAGCTCATCAAAAATTTTGTAAAAACTATGGACAAATCCGGTCAGGGATTCAAGTATTTAACGTCAAAATTCCCCTCACTGAGCGACGCTAAGATAAGAGAGGGAGTCTTCGATGGTCCTCAGATTCGAAAGCTTCTTAAAGATGGTGACTTTGACTCAGACCTTCATGGAGAGAAGAAAGCTGCTTGGGGAAGCATTCAAGTTAGTGACGGTGGGATTTCTCGGAAACAGAAGGGAAGGCAACTATGAAGAATTGGTGGAAATATAACATGTCACTTAAAATCCACTTTTTTGGACTCGCCTTTAGACTTTTTTGTAGCGAACTGTGGGGCAGTTAGTGACGAACATGGTGAAAGGTTTCACCAAGATATTTCAACCATGGGAAAATGGTACCAGGGCAAATGGGGCACAAGAATGTTTGCAGACTATTGCTAGACATTGGTAAGAGATGATTCTTCAGCCCACTATAAGCGTCAAGCAAAAAGGCTGAGAGTAGGTACAGATTAGAGTTTAAAACATACGGACACATATTGTACGTTATAATAAAATAATCAAATATTACATGTCTCGTATTTTTAAACCTATAGCCAAAAAAGTATTTTTCATTTTAGTAGTATACAAATTTTCAAAAATTGTTGACCAGTGATACTAGAAGTCCTCAGGTTGTTCCTCAACTCTATATATCTTTGGTTAGGCCTCATCTAGCTTATGCTGCACTGTTCTGGTCACTGTAGTACAGAATAAGAACATAACATAAGAACATAAGAAAGGAGGAACACTGCAGGAGGCCTGTTGGCCCATACTAGGCAGGTCCTTTACAATTCATCCCACTAACAAAACATTTGCCCAACCCAATTTTCAATGCCACCCAAGAAATAAGCTCTGATGTGAAAGTCCCACTCAAATCCAACTCCTCCCACTCATGTACTTATCCAACCTAAATTTGAAACTACCCAAAGTCCCAGCCTCAATAACCCAACTAGGTAGACTGTTCCACTCATCAACTACCCTATTTCCAAACCAATACTTTCCTATGTCCTTTCTAAATCTAAACTTATGTAATTTAAATCCATTACTGCGGGTCTCTCTTGGAGAGACATCCTCAAGACCTTATTAATATCCCCTTTAAAATTTAAAACCTATCTCCACTTAATACACTTTTGATCAGGGCCTCCCCTCATTCTTCGTCTAACAAGTGAAGTAACTTAAAAGTCTTCAATCTTTCTTCAAAGGAAGATTTCTAATGCTATGTATTAATTTAGTCATCCTACGCTGAATGTTTTCTAACGAATTTATGTCCATTCTGTAATATGGAGACCAGAACTGAGCTGCATAATCTAGGTGAGGCCTTACTAATGATGTATAAAGCTGCAGTATGACCTCTGGACTTCTGTTGCTTACACTTCTTGATATAAATCCCAGTAATCTATTTGCCTTATTACGTACGCTTAGGCATTGCTGTCTTGGTTTAAGGTTGCTGCTCACCATAACCCCCCAAGTCCTTTTCGCAATCTGTATGGCTAAGTTCTACATCATTTAACTTATAAGCACTCCCAAGCTTCAGAACCTTGCATTTATCTACATTGAACTGCATAATGGATACAAATACACTGGGAAACGTACAAAGGAGGATGACAGAGTTGATCCCATGTATCAGAAATCTTCCCTATGAGGATAGACTGAGGACCCTGAATCTGCACTGTCTAGAAAGGGGTAGAATTAGGGAAGGATATGATTGAGGTGTATAAATGGAAAACAGAAATTAACAATGGGGATGTAAATAGCGTTCTAAAAATATCTAGCATAGACGGGACTCGCAGCAATAGTTTTAAGTTGGAAAAATTCAGATTTAGGAAGGATATAGGAAAGCACTGGTTTGGTAATAGAGTTGTGGATGAGTGGAACAAACTCCCGAGTACCGCCATAGAAGCTAAAACGTTGTGTAGTGTTAAAATAGGTTAGATAAATATATGAGTGAGTGTGAGTTGGACCTGACTAGCTTGTGCTAATAGGTCTGATGCAGTGCTCCTTCCTTAAGTGGATGTGACCTGTCCTTATGTTCTGATCCTTATGTTCTTATGATTGTAATTTCATGAACAATAAAAGCTGCTGTAAGCTGCACTCTGCACACTAACAAAACACTGAAAGTAACTAACAGAAACTTCGTGACAAAAATGTAATCATAACATGGTATTTAAATTTCCCTCAAATAGTCTGAAATGTTTGACTTCTTATCTTGAGTCTTGTGACTTCCTGGGTTAAATCTAGAGGTTATATAATAGTTTGTGAGTAAATCAATAAGGAAAATATTTTGTGCTGACTGGTGTAACTAGACAAACTTTTCTCTACATCAACACTTAGTGTTGTACAGTATAAACAACATACAATATTCATCACGAAAATAACGTCAAATAAAATCTGTGTTAAGTGAATATATCAAAGACTGAACAACACTTGGCACAAAAATTAATAAAGAAGGTAATAAATACATAAATCTGATTATTGTTTATAAATATTTGTTTATTATTTTAAATTCATTCATCACATTGTCGCAAAAACATACATCAAAGGTGTAATAAAATGAACTCACAAGAGTAAGAGGAAAAGTAAAATGATAGTGCTTGACCTGGTGACCATCAGAGCCCCAGAGCTGGATCTCAACAGTGTCTGTGTGCCATCCTAGTCCATTCTTACTTTATGAGTAAAGGATAATTACTTATTTGTAATTACAGGTCCCTCTCAAAACCAGGGACCTGACCTCCCAACATCCCGCGTTCTACTAGTGACCTACGTCTCACCTCCTGGCGCTATATAAGGCTCCATCCTGTCACTTCAACTCCATATTGTTTCAGACTATGGAACAATGCTCTTCTCCAGACTGAGGGACTGACCACCTCAAAACTTTAAGGGTGATGGACTGATTACATCGTCTTCAAGTCTCTTCTGCTTCTATCAACTTTTCTGTACTCGACTGAAGAAGCCTACTGTGTAGGCGAAACGTTTCGAAATAAAGATACCTAACTGTTGCATGTGTGTCTTACCTAACAACCTGTCGGTATTTTATACCATTTTAATGTTCACCTCAAATTACTTCTTCGAGGGTGATGGACTGATTACATCGTCTTTATAACTATACTGCTTCCGCTGCCTCCTCCGTATTCGACTGAAGAGGCCTACTGTGGAGGTTCCCAAAACAGAAGATAAAAAACATTGTTATAAAAAAACTAGAAGAGGAACTAGAAGGAAGCAGAAGACTGCAGATAAGAAGTAGTCGATCCACTGCTTCTCATAATGGAATGTATCAAGCAAAATATGTCTGTGGATAAAGTCATAAACTTAGCAGTCTAAACTAAAGCTCGGTTATAAGTATTTTTGGCGGTTCAGTTTGTTTGGAAATGTTAGTCGCATGAATTGCAGTGTGTGTGGACAAAATCAATGCTATACATTGAACGCCCAACCATTGAGAGACATTTAAACAAATCCTGCGGGAAATGACAAATCCCTTACTTTTTAGAGATAAAGTGTCTAAAATCTTGAGATTATAGCTATACTTCGCATCGGCTACGTGAATGAGCTGTTATTTGTGAGAATAATCTTGTTAGTGACCAATGTTTATTACTGTAATCGTAAACTCGTTTAGAGTTTCTACGTATTGCAAAGGGTAAATATTTAGCTATGAGATCGTATTATATGAAAGAGCTAATACCTTAATGAGATCTTATAAAACACCCGTCATAACCTCAGGAATTTTCATTTTTTGCCCAACCGTTCATAAAACAGGCATGGAGTACACAATAAACTAGCCGACAGGCTAGTTTACACACATACACACACATACACACATACACACACACACACATACACACACACACACATACACACAACACACATACACACACACACACACACACACACACACACACACACACACACACACACCACACACACACACACACACACACACACACACACACACACACACACACACACACACACACACACACACACACACACACACGTGAAGCAGTATCGCTAAATAGTGCTCCCAGGATTTAGCGTTTTAGTGGCTGTCCTAAGATATTATTAGCGTCATCGTACGTGAGTGAATCAGTGAACATACCTACAAGAGTGTAATAGCTTTCAAGAGTGCGAATAATGTGATAGGATCAAGAATTTTACAATTTAAATTTGAATGAAATTTGAGTGAGGGAGGGTAGCAGTCAGCTGATCGGGCTACTTGCCGCAGTGTTGACACAAAATATCCAAACCGTTTTTTGGGTTTTAACGTGTGATTAAAATATTAACAAATCAATGTTGGTTGTTTTATAGCAGCGTGAAGTGAAAAGGTCAAAAAAGTGTTTAAGTAAATACTGAAAGTAAAAAAAAAATTAAGTAAATCCCAGCTGTTGTGTGTGAAGGTAGCAAACATCATCAGACTTGTTATGACCATAATACGTACTAAAGAAAAAAGAGGAATACCAATCTTAAAAGAAAAAAAATAAAAACTTGAAGATGATAAATTTTCCCTGAGGATTACAAATTGAAGGAGTTGTTTTCAGCGCCCAAGGAACCTCCTTGTTGTGCAACGACATCCTTGCCTATTTGGGGTTAATTTTGGTTAGTGTCTAAAGTCCCCCGTGTCCGCCCTGCTGGTTGTATCTATCCCATTCTCTCTCCCATTTCAGTACCAGGAGTAGATAGGGTTAGAAAATTTAAACTAAATATCGCCAGGTAAACTCCAGAAGAGTTGTGTAGCCTATAACCCCCCCCCCCCCGTTTTTCTAGGGACAAGCTAAAAAACAAGTACGCACATACAAAACACGTTGCACCCGTAATTATTTTTATAATAAACATATATTTAATAAGGAAATTGAGGAGAAAAAATAATCCTAAATCTTAAAAAAGAGAGTAGCCTAGTGGCGGGTTTTGGGGCCGGGAGAGTAGGTAAAAACAACAACAATAACAAATGGGGTTTTAACGTAACCCCCCTCCTTTTCAAAAAACGACAAGCTTAAAACACACACACACAAACACAAGTGTACGCAATTAATTTATATAGTATTTTAGTGCATATTAATAAGGAATTGATTGTGAAAATTTTTTTTATAATTTTTCAAAGAGACGTAGCCTAGTGGCGCACGCACACCCACCCACCCAACACCCCCACATACCCACACACCCCCACACACACCCCAACACCCACACCCCCACACACCCACACCACCCACCCCCACACCCACACCCACACACACCCACCACCCACACAACCCACACATCCATACACCCCCACACACCCCACCCCCACACACACCCACACCACCCACACCCCCACACCCCCACACACACCCACAACACCCCACCCACACACACCCACACACCCCACACACACCCCACAACCCCACACCCACACACACCCCACAAACCCACAAAACCCCCACACCCACACACACCCACACACCCCCACACCCACACACACCCACACACCCCCACACACACCCCCCACCCCACACACACACACACACCCACACACCCACACACCCACACACACCCACCCCCCCCCACACCCCCCCACACCACCCCAAACCCCCCACAACACCCACCCACACCCCCCACACCACCCCACAACCACACACACCCACCCACCACCCACCCACCCACACACCCACCCACACACCCACCCACACACCCCCCCACACACCCACCCCACACCCCCACACACACACCCAAACACCCCCACACCACCCCAACACACCCCCCACACCCCCCACACACACCCCCACACCCACCCACACACCCACCCACACACCCACCCACACACTCCCCCACACACTCACCCACACATCACCCACCCCCCCACACCCCCCACACACACACGAAACACACACACACCAATACACACACAACACCACACACCACACAACCACACACACATATTGCCAGACTCACACATACACTCCCCCCCTCCCCCCCGACATCCACCCCTTTCCCTGATCCCCCCGCCCCTCTTTCACCCCCCCCTCCCCACCTCTCCCTCTCCCACTCCCCACTCCCCACTTGTTTCACTCTCCTTCCCACTCCCCCCCCCCACTACTCTCCCTTTTAAACCCCAAATTTCCCTCCTCTACCCCCCCCCCCACACTCTGACATATACAATACTAACCAAACATACAAATTACATGTTTCCCATTTGGGGAATCAGGATAAAAAAAAAAAAGGGTTGCCGAGAGAAAAAAACAAGAAAAAAAGGGAAGGAGGGGGGAAATGCAAAGGGAAAATTGGGCAGCAGAGTCAAAAAAGGGGCAAGAATGGGGAAAAAAAAAAATAGAAGAACTTAGCATGGAATGGAAGAGAGGATAGACATGGGGAAAACAGGAAGTGGGGGGGTGAAAATCAAAGCAGAGAGGCAGGTACAGAGCTTAGAAGAGGAACGGAAAATTGAAACAGCCCAAAGACTAAAAAATTTGGGTGACAACAGAGAACTACCTCACCACAAATAAGGGATGTGGGACGAAGGAGTAAAACTGCAGTAAAGCCATCATGAGCTGTAGTAAAGAAAGAGCTAAGCATATGTGGAGGCCCCAAAAAAACCACAACAGACCCAGGGGGAAACCGAGAAGGGGAAAAAGACAGCCATGACCCATTACAGAGCTAGGAAACTGAAGAAAGGAAAGCGCAATGGGGGAAATCAAAATTTAATGAGGGGGTACACAGGGATATGCATGGGAGAATGAAAGGGGGAGGTCAGTCTTTGTGTATGGGCTACAGGAAATTTAAGGGGAAACAAAGAAGCAAGAAAACAAGGGGGAAAAAAGCAATTGAAAGCAAACATGAAAGTAATTGGGAAGACGACATGACCCACTGGGAAAAATTTTCGGAGAATAGGGGGGTTTTTTAAAAAAAAAACCCGGCCCCGGAAAGGACCTTCAAGGCGAATCGACTCGGAAAAAGGAACTGTGGGAAAAAAAACGATTAAGGGGCAGCCGGATACAGGGGGGTATCTCGACCGCGACAGAAAACAAACGAAAGGGGGAAACTGAGGGATGATACAAAGGGGGAAAGGAGGAAAAGAGGGGTTTTAGAAGACAGACAGAGACCCAGACACAGGAAAAAAATCAATACAACCCCCCTACAGTTCCCATAGAAGCCTCCCCAAACCCGGCAACCCAGTGCGCCAACACTTAAACCAAAACACCCATGTCATATCCCAAAGCCCCCCCCCATACATTAAAACTCCCCCCCACAGCAACCACCCATAGTTCCCTTTTCAGGTCTCCCCCTTCCCCCCAACCCCAATACACCCCCAGACCACATCTTAGAAAAGAAGTTGAAGGTATGGTATACAAATCAGATGGGAAAAACAAATAATATGAATGGGATAAAGAACAGGGAGACATCCCCAGACATAATAGCACCACAGAAACAAAACCACCCAAAAAAAAACAATTTAACTTTCCCCCCGGGTATCAAAACCCCAGGAAAGACGAGGGAGGAGAGGGGGAGGAGTTGCATGCCATTAAAAGCCAGTGGGGTTTTTAGAAAAGGAAGAAGGATGGCACGGGGGAAAGGGACTACTTATAGGAAAAAAACCCCCTTGGGGAATAAGGGATAATTTCGTAAAGTAAAACCCCCCACAGAACTGCAGGAGACCAAGGAAGAATACGATGAGAGCAACAGAGCCATGGTCGAACACACCGAGGTGGCCAGGGGGAGCACATTGGGGGGGGCAAATTTTCTAGTATGGGGGATTTAAAACAAGGAGTGACTGGAAAACCTGGGGCCCCATGGGGGTTCCGAAACATGGAGACCAAAATGATGGATGTATACGGAAAACCTCATGCATAACTGTTAGAGCACTACCAGGAGAGAGGGAAATGAAACCCGCAAGATGGACCTTTTATTTACCTTGGTATTCAACATCGAGGATATTTTTGAAAGGCCCCTGGGAGCTATTCATGTGGGTTCTTGCTTTGACTACATAGTTAGCTCCAAATGGAGAGAGTAGAAATAGGGTGGGAAAAAACCCAAAATACAAAAGGGGGGAAAACTAGGGATGAGGAAATTCCTTCAAAAAAAAAATTTAGTGGGGAGGGAACTGCAGGAAAACCAGTACAAGAAATGATGGGCTATGTGGCAACAAATGCAAAGGGAAGGAGGTTTGTTTCCCCAAGGGAAAAAAAAAATAATGGGGAAAAAACAGAAAGAGTCCTTTGGGTTTACCCCAAAAGGGGGAGGGGGGCAAAACAAAGGTGTACTAAGAATGGAAAAGGTCGAACATAAGAACATAAGAAAGAGGAACACTGCAGAAGGCCTAGGGGCCCCTAAAGGCAGGTCCTTATCAAAAACGACATCTACCCAAAAACTACTCAAGAAATAACTCCCGTACCCCCTTGACAAACCCAACAAACCCACCCCTCCCCCCATATTTTGTCCAGTCCTTC
>NC_069410.1:75849259-75861759 GCF_026875155.1 Cherax quadricarinatus
AAATTTTGTTTTAATACGAATAGTACTATAGGTTTCTATTTTTTTACATCTTGTCCCATAAGAGGGAGACAGACTCATAAGAAATTTATAAATTATCCAGAAATTTATCACAAGATTTTTTTTTTTTTTTTTAATTTTTAGCCTGCCTCAGTTTTACTTAAGAAAGAAACCCGCATGCTCATATAAATTGTATCATTTTTTATCAACTTTTTACATTAAATACGAAATTACTTCTCTTAAAGTTACTAATAATCAGTATAATTGTTTTCACGATACACTGTCAGAAATTAACTAGTAAACGAGCTTGAAGAAATTAGTGCAGTGGAGACAGAAACTTGCAGATTCAGTGTGACAAAGTTAAACTTATCTATGTGGAAAATAATACTGTAAGATGGTGTTACTGTTAGACTAAGGTTATAAGTATCTCTGTATTACTGTTTGGTATGGACATGTCAATGACATAAGATACAAGTTGACAGAGAGACTCTGCATTATATATTCGAGTGTGTAAACATCCTACCTTTCAGAGACATTGTCTTGCAAACCTTACAGGATATAGCAAAACATTTCATTCCTAATGCTTAGATATCTGAAATCTTGAGGTTGCATCAGAATTTTCCATCCACAAGATGAATGTCTAGTTTCTAAAGAGACTGGATCCAGTGTTATATACATCAACTATATGAAGTAACTGTAAAATATGAAATGATTAATATTTCTTTCTAGTGATGTAACAATGCCAGTAGGTTCTGACAAAGATCCATTTTGACCTCTGGAACATTGTTATTTGTTCTGCTGCTCACAGAATAAGCATGATGTTTAAGTCAAGTTAATTATGCAGCCACTTGAGTTGAACACCCCTTCCATATATTGAAGACTTTTATAAAATCTACGAACCCAGATTTCTCCATTTACAGACAACAGTATCTATAAGGCTGTGTTGTAATACTATCCATGATTGAGGATATGGAATGCCTTGTAACTTAACTGACTTAGGAAAATGAAATAATGCACTTGAGATGTATCTAAACCCAATATAGACTGGGAGGACTGTCAACGATAGAAGACCAGGGGAGGTAAAAGATTGAGAACATCATTACAATAACAAGAGGGAAGGATATGACCCAGCTGACAAATTTTCAGAATAAAAAAACAGTCAAACCGATATTCAAGACAGAAATGTTATGAAGCAAGTTCGTGCAGCAGAAACCGAGAAAGAGAGCAGGACGACGCCAGTGGAAATAAGGGAAGACAGGTCAAGCAATGACAGACAGGTGAGTGAAGCATTGTGGAAAACAATAAACACAACCACCCACAGAATCACCCAGAGAAACCCCTCAACCTCTTCCACCTTATACCAGTGAAACAATAACTAGAAACAAGCCACACTCACAGTCCCCTCCCCACAGCAATAATACCGCCATCACAGAAATCTCCCACAGTACCCAGCCCTGCCTTCCGCACCCTCAGCCAGCACAAGCCCATCCAACCCCACAGAATGCAGTACTGGAAAGGTAGCTGAAAATATGGTACACCAACGCGTATGGAATAACCAATGAGTGGAGAGTGGCAAGAACGAATCACTGAATCATCTCCGGACATAGTACTCACGAGACAAAGCTCATGGGGTGATAGACGCAATCTTCTCGAAGGATTGCAGATCCTGAGGAAAGACGGAACAGAGGGGAGGATTGCAATGCTCATGAAAAAAAAATGGAATTTTCGAGGAGATGGAGGTCAGGCAGAGGGGAAGCAGACAAATACATTGTAGGAGCACTTCAGAGCAGGGGTCCCAAAAATTGAAGTGATCTACAACCAGGCACTGCAAGCAGAGACGAAGACAAGCGTACAAATGACAGTAACAGAAAGATGGTGGACATAACTGACGCGAGGTAGCCAGGGCAAAGTTTACAACTTCATGGGGGATTTCAAGACCACATGGAGACCTATGGAAACCAGGAGCCACATGGGGGGACCAAGGCTAAGGGTTGGAAACAGTATTGGAAAACGACATGCACAACATGTTTTGGCAAACCTCGTGTGAGGAGAAGGATGATCCATCAATGCTGGTCCTCAATATTTACCTTGTACAGTTCAACAGGGAATATTACACATGAATGGCCCTCTCCAAAACACACACGTGTCAGAGTGGGCGCCCTGTAAGAAGGGGGATTTCTACAAGGGTCAGTCCTAGTGCAGGTGCTGTTTCAGGTATATGTGAATAACATGACGGACAGTATGTGAAGCTAATGCGAAGTACTCAATCTGATGAGGATCAAAGTAGGACTACATGGGAATTGGGACAAGATGCTAACCTGGTCCAGCAAACTGGCTCCTAGATTTAACCCCACCATGTGCAAAGTCAGAAGATTGGGAAGGCCCAAAGAAGACCGCAAACAGAGTACAAGCTAGGAGGCCAAAGACAATCTCACTCAAAGAAAAAGGATCTTGGGTGAGTATTAGAGATATAGAGCACATCTCTCTGAGGGCACGTTAATCAAATAACTGCTGCAGCATATGGGGCCTGGCAAACCTAAGAGAGCATTTCGCCGACACCCTTATTGAGAATCGTTCAAACTGATCATTGAACGAGCCCCTCATTGGAGTATGCAGCACCATTTGAACCCCACACTTGGTCTAAGTTTTTGCAGCAAGACTAATCCCGGAGCTAGGGGTATTCCCTTACGAGGAGAGTTAAGTAAACTGACCTGGCGACATTAAGACGAGGGGAGGGGAGGGGGAAACAATGATAAAGACAAAATACTAAAATACAGAGAAGAATTGTTTAAGGTGATAAGGAAGGATGTTTCAGGATGGGACTCAGCAACAAGGGTCACAACTGCCTTAATCGTAGACTCCACCTAATTCACAGGGATGTTAGTAGTATCTTCAGTCAAGTTGACAGAAAGTGGAACATTCTAGAGAGTAATGTAGTGTAGCCAAGATCCCATAAAGCTCATGATTGGAGAGAGTAACCCAGTAGCGACCAGCTAAGAAATCGACCCTTGCTACCACACTGTTACAAAGATTAAATGCAAAAGCATAGAGCAGGCAGGAATAAAATAAAAGCAATGGATCAGACAAGAAGGAAACAAGTGATCAAGTGCGTTACGATGTCAGAGTGGGCACCTGTAAGACCGGGTTCCACAAGGATCAGTTTAAGAGGGTCGTGTTGTTCATGGTATATGTGAAATGACATATGGAAGGGATAGATTCAGATGTGTCCCTGTTTGCAGACTATGTGAAGCTAATGAGGAGAATTCAAAATGCATGAGGATCAGATAGGATGTGAAGGTGTAAGGGCCTTTCAAACCACAAAGAGTTTTTTGGAAGGTGCCTCCTCCTGCTTATGAAAATAAAACATAGAAAAATAAGTTATAACAAAGCAAGATAAAAATTTTTTTATTGAATATAAACCCCTCATGGAAGGTTCCTTGATGTTGATGAGGGGCTCTTGATTTAGGGAATTGGAACTGTGCTCCAGTTCCCCGAATTAAGCCTGAATGCCTTCCACATCCCCCCCCCCCGGGCGCTGTATAATCCTACGGGTTTAGCGCTTCCCCTTTGATTATAATAATAATAATAATAATATTGAATATAACAATTATCTTAAAATATAAAACAAACATGAAATCGTCCTAACTGAAACAAATTGTGGGAAGATTAAATGAATAAATAAAATGAACACGGCTATTATGTACAGAAGGATGCTGTTTTTCCCGAAGCAGCCGTTGGTATGGCAAGGCGCACAGGAATTGCTGATGTAACGGACGAGGAGAATGTAAGTCACAGGTGGTCGGACTGTTGTGAAAGTCCAGCACCAGACGGTACAATATTCTAAGGTGCTCAGCAGAAGCTTAGGTAGGGGGGGGGGAAGGGAGCCTAGTTGCTGCAGTGGTTGTGAACTGAAACTCGGCAATAGAGTATAAAGAACAAGGTAAGTTTCCTCAGTATGTTGCCGAGATAAATAGCTCTGTTCTGGTGGGAGAGAAAAACAGTTCCCACAAATGAGGCTTTTGACCTGCACAGAGTGAAGGATCTAAAGGCAAGGTGGAAGGAACAAACAGAGGTTCCCAAGATGCGGCCTTGATGAATTGTGGACCTGCGCAGTAAAGGTCCACGTAATGTAGTAGACTTGAACCAAAAACATGAAGGAACAACCGAGTTCCCAAGACGATAAATCTTGAGTTTTCTGATCTCTTATAGATCTTACTGATCGTCCTCGTCTCCAGTCAGGTGACACAATCATTCAGCAATGATAAGAAGTTAAATAAAAATGAAAATTAACGATCCTGACCAAAATCATTCACATATAGGTCGAAGTCTTTATGAGAAATGATGATGACCAAATATTATCCTTATAAACGTAGTGTATCCAAGTCCGTACAAAGTTAAAAATCTAACAATAGTATACACTTTTGTCTCTATTAATTTTAAAAAAAATAATAAACAAAATAACTAATTAAGAGTGGGGTTTTTTATACTTACTGACTTGATGCTGCAGGAGTCAAGTGACTCAACTTTGCCAGCAAAGGATCACCTTATTGACTCTCCCCCCAATTGATGAGTGGGGGGGGGTTAAAAGTAACTGCTCACATAACCCCCTTTCTGAACAGGTAATACTACCAGTCCTTACTCCTCCACCAGTCATTCAGTTTTCCCACTCTTTTTAATGAACTTTTTCCCACACATGACCACAAAAAGATCCTGGATGGGTGCAACCCTTTCAACAACTAACTTCCTGTTTTAACCAAGTGCAAAGTGGGCCAAATCTGCATACTTCACTCATTTACAAGGATCTTAATGGGTGAGTAATAATACTGTGTATGATATTCACAGTGTAAGTACAAAGCACCAGATGGAACCCACTCCTGGCCAAGCAGTTTCAAGAAATTAGAGAAAGTGCAAATGTTTGCAACAAGACCTAGTCCTTAAGTAAAGTAGTATGTTCCTACGAGAGAAGTTTTATTAAAGGAATTCAACCTGATGATACTGAGACGGAGGGATAGAAAATCATGAGAACGACATGATAATCCTGAAGAATTGACAAAGGGGATAGGGACAGAATGTTTTCCACAGAAGGACACAGGAACAAGGGGGGGGGGGTTACAAACATAGCTTTAATCATCACATAGCTTTAAGAAAATGTTACGATAAAGCTCAAGAGCACGGAGTGACCTAGTTGTGACCAGCGAAGAGGCGGTGCCAGGAGCCGTGATCGATGCCTGCAACTACAAATAGGTGACTTAACACACACATACACACACACTCTCCCCTCACACACACACACACAACACACACCACACAACACACACACACACACACTCACACACACACACACAAACACAAACACACACACACAACACACACACACACACACACACACACACCACACACACTCACACACACACACACACACACACAATGACAGCACAACACACACACACACACAATTGCAGCTGAATACTTTGATGAGTTAAAGAGATTTAGGAGGCAGCATTTCTTTATCTTAGAGTGTCAGGAAAGTGGAATAATCTGGCAAGTGAATGTAGTGGAGGCAATAACCATACTTGTTATAAGACGAGGTATGATAAAGCTCATGGAGTAGGGAGAGAGAGGACCAGTAGCATCAGTGAAGAGGCGGCAAGAGTTCGTGTATCGACCCCTGCAACAACAACTAGGTGAGTAACTTACAGAACACACTCCACCACGAACACCCCCACTAAAAATTAACAATATGGTATCCCAAAAGAGGATGGAGAAACAATGGGAACTGGAATAGCTGTCTGAAAAGAATCATGGGCAGAAAGGCTCAAGAACACACTGGTACGAGAATGGGAAAAATTACTAAATATTTTACAAACACAATGATGGAGAAGATATCTAAACAGAGCATAAAATGGAGAATAGCTGTAGCTGCTGAACGTATAGAGCAGACCTGGCAAGAGAATTAGAAATGTTGAAGTAGGAATACAGAGACGAGACCCAATAGGAGCAGGGCTGGAATGGACCATCAGTGGACAGCGAGGACAGAAAGGGGGAAGAGATAAGTACCTCCTTGCAGAAGTGATATCAGGCCACTAGGACGTCTGGGAGAACATACGGAAAACAATTGAAAAGAATGCTAAAATCGGATCCAAGATATGGGGGGGAGGGAGGGAAAAAATAGGAAGAGAGCGTGAGAAGTCACACTTTTTTTTTTTTTATAATGTTCATGTGCTTCATGAGGCAAAGGTGAACCTCTATGATGAAAGGAGACAAGGGAAGGGGAGGGAGGAGAGATTGAGAGTATCATGCAATAACAGAAGAGGAACATGTTCAGTTGACAAATTTTCAGAGACTTGGGGTACTTGAGTGAAAAATCGCCCAGTTAAACTGACATTCAAGAGAGAAATGGTGCATAATATGAAAAACACTGAGTATGACCTAGTAGCGACCAGTGAAAAAGGAGGGGCCAGGAGCTATGAAGCGACCCCTGCAACCATATTAGTGAGTAACAATAACCAGAAACAAGCCTACACTCCACAAGACCCCAGTCCCCAACCTCCCATAGCAACTAAAACTTCCATCGTCGCAGCCTTCATAATACCCAACCCAAATTTTCCGTAGGGTGCAAACCTGTACCAACCCCTATCCTTCCAGAATACGTACTGTAAAAGGAAGCTGAAGGATGGTACCCAACGCAGATGGAATATCAGATAAGAGTGAGGAGTGGCAAACCTCCGGACATAATAGTACTCAGAGACAAAACTTATGAGGGTGATAACAGACGTGATCTTCCCAACTGGATATCAGATCTTTGCGGAAAGACTAGGTAAACAGATTTGGAAATGGATTGCACGTGCTGCACATTAAAGCCAATGAAGTGTTGAGATGGAGGACTTGATAGAAGATAAGCAGATGAGTACATAAATACCTCCTTAAAAATTCTGTTGAGACTCCTTCACATACTCTGGTCTCTCTCCTATGAGCTTCCTCCTTCCTTTCTCAGCCTGATTAGCTTGGTCCTTAGACTGTTTTTCTCCTATTGTGGGCTGATAACAACCTGGGTCAATTTGGGCTATCTCTTTTTACATAATATTTGTTTCTGACCCCCTTTGGTTTCATTTCTTGTTTCTCTTACTCATTTGCCTTCAGTAACTTTTTCCAGCGCTAAGCAAACCTGGCTGTGCCTTTTTTCACAATCCTAGAAAACCACGGCACATTCTGGTCTTCCCATTTTTTCTGTTGCCCTTTGGTACGACTTCTCTGTTTCCTGCACTTTCTTCGTCAGTCTTTTATCATTTCCTTTACCTGTATCTCAGCACCGTACCTCAGACCAGGGGTCCAAAAGTGATGGGACAAGCGATTTACAATCCGCCTCCGAGCAGCAGAACCATTGACAAGAGAGCAACAGAGCGATGATGGACACACAGCCGAGGTGGTAAGAAGGGTCCAGATGGTAGGGCAATGTTACTATCCTGGATTTCAACACCAGGAGATTGACTGTGGAAAACCTGGAGCCACATGCGGTCCAGAGACCGTGGATGCTAAGATGCTGGAGGCGTGCTGTAAAACTTTCATGCTGCACATATTCGGACACAACCATTCAGACTAAAGGGGATATACATAAAAGGAAGGCCCCGGCTCCTAGTGATCTCAGGGTCCCCTAGTTTCGAATACATATTCTAGAGTTAACAGTGGAGAGTGAAAGGGACGGCATGAGGGACACGAGAAGCTGCACTTCAAGACAAGGGACTACATAGGCATGTGCAATTCCTATAAGAGGTACAATGGAAACCGAGCTAAAGGAGAAGACAGTAAATTAAATGATGGAACATGTGACCACAAAGTGCACGGAGAAGAGAAGACGTTCCTACCAAGGGACAACAAAAACAGTGTACACATTGTTTTTTACCTCGGAGATGAGGAGAGATTAAAGCCAATTCGTGTGCTAAAACCTGGAAAAGTACTGAGCAAATGACTCAGAAAAATAAGGAATTGTGCCAAAGAGCCAAAAAAACGAATATTCATGGATAAGGAGTGGACCCAGCGGCAATAAGAGAACGACATAACATCAAAAGCCAGCTCAAGGGTGTTATGCAGCTACATTAGGAGGAAAACAACAGTCAAACCAGGTAATCTGGCTAAGGTAGAAAAAAAAAAAGAAGGAGAGGAGCTCGATAGGGAGCGACCATGAAGTATATAACGCAGACTCCAACCAATATTTAGGCTATATTCATCAGTGTAGACAGAAAGGCTTCCAGAAACCGAGGTGGAGGGTAGTCAAAGCAAGTGCTAGACACACTGTACAACAACCGAGAGGAGGCGGATGAAACACTAGGCAAACTAATACCTCGAAGGCGTGGGCCCTGATAACGTCCTCTCCTTGGTCCCTGAGAGAAGGAACAGACGGCACTGTGTACAACCGCTGACAACCAATCTTTTATAAATCTATTGAAATAGTGAACTGCTTCAGGTATGGAAACAGCAAATGAGTCCCCCTCTTTTTAAGAAAGGAGACAGACAAGCAGCAGTGAACTATAGACCCATTGTCACTGAGACGTGTTCATTAAGTAAAGTAATGAAGAAGAGTATTAGAGAAGAGTGGGGAGCATCTAGACAGGAATGGGGATCAAACAGGACCAACCAGCATAGGCTTCAGTGATGAAAATCCTGTATTACAACCTACTGGAGTTCACGAGAAGTAAAACAGGAGAGAGAGGGATGGGTTAGACTGCATCGTCTTTTATTGCAAGAAGACTTTGCAGACCAGAGCACACAAGAGACTGGTTGAAAGCTAGCCAGAAACATGCAAAAAAAACAGGGAAAATAGTGCACTGGATCAGGGTTTACCTAAAAGGAAGGGAAAAAAGTGTGTTGGTAAGTGGTTAAGCGTTTAGAGTGGCGCATGTGTCGAGTGGGTTTCACAAGGGTCAGTCCAAGGCCCGTGTTTGTTTCCAGAATTTAATGACGTCACGAAAGAATAGATACAGAGTCGACCGGTTTGCAGCGGATGGAAGCTAATGAAGGGAAACAAGTGTGCGAGATCGAGTTAGCCAAAAGGAGATTTTTGGACAGCTGCAAGCCTGGTCACGCAAATAGCTCCTGCAGTTTAATAAAACCAACAAGTGCAAAGTCATGAAGTTTTTGGATGGAACAAAGAAGACCGCATACGGAGTACAGTCAAGGAAGTTCAAAGGCTGCAAAAACTCACTTTAAGGAAAAGGATCTTGGTGAGCATCATACCGAGCACATCTGAGGCCGCACATCAACCAAATATCGACTGCAGCATATGGGCGCCTGGCAAACGCTAAGAAAGCATCTCAACATCTAATTACGATTCAATCAAAACACTGCACAATACACTGGTACGTCAGACCCATATTGGAGAACACAGCACCTGTCAAGCACGACAAGAAATTAGAGAAATGCAAAAGTTTGCAACAAGACCTAGCCCCGGTGCTAAAGGGTATGGCCGTACAAGGAGAGGTTAAGGAAATCAATCTGACGCACTGGAGGACAGGACATATAGGGGGACATGATAACAGCATATAGAATAATGAGAGTATTTGACAAGGCGAATAGCGACTGATGTATCACAGATGCGTCATAGGCAAAAGGGTCACAACTGAAGTTGAAACACTCATATGATCACAGGAATGTTAGGAAGTATTTCTTCATTCAGAGATTTGCCAGAATGTGAACATTCTAAGAGTGATGTAATGGAGACAGCACTATACATAACTTTAAGAAGAGATATGATAAAGCTCATGGTGCAGAGAGTGACCTAGAAGCGACCCAGCGAGAAGAGGGCCAGGAGCTGTGAATCGAACCCTTTCAAACCTCAACTGGGTGAGTACAACAGGTGAGTACTACACACTACCACACACACACACACACACACACACATCACACCACACACACACACACACACATACACACACACACCACACACACACACACACACACACACACACACACACACAGTGAGTCAGGTGACAATTAAGGACACAAGTGGATAACTCACAAGAAATGATCAGGAGGTATGTAGGAGCTGAACAGGAGATTTAAAGAAGTTTTTACAGTAGAGACAGGAAGGGCTGTGGGAAGACAGCACAGAAGGGAACATCAAGAGGGTATATACCAACAAGTGTTGGATGACATACAAACAACTGAGGAGGAGGTGAAGAAGCTCTTAAGTGACCTTGACACCTCAAAGGCGATGGGACCGGACAATATCTCCCCATGGGTCCTTAGAGAAGGAGCAGAGATGCTGTGCGTGCCTCTAACCACAATTTTCAACACATCCCTTGAAACTGGGCAACTACCTGAGAAATGGAAGACAGCTAATGTAGTCCCCATATTTAAGAAAGGAAACAGAAACGAGGCACTAAACTACAGACCTGTGTCTCTGACATGTATTGTGTGCAAAGTCTTGGAGAAGATTATCAGGAGGAGAGTGGTCGAACACCTGGAAAGGAACAAGATTATAAATGAAAACCAGTATGGGTTCATGGAAGGCAAATCTTGTATCACAAACCTCCTGGAGTTTTATGACAAGGTAACAGAAGTAAGACACGAGAGAGAGGGGTGGGTAGATTGCGTTTTCCTAGACTGCAGGAAGGCCTTTGACACAGTTCCCCACAAGAGATTAGTGCAGAAGCTGGAGGATCAGGCGCACGTAAAAGGGAGGGGCACTGCAATGGATAAGGGAATACCTGACAGGGAGGCAGCAACGAGTCATGGTACGTGAAGAGGTATCACAGTGGGCGCCTGTTACGAGCGGGGTCCCACAGGGTCAGTTTCTAGGACCAGTGCTATTTTTGATATACGTGAACGACATGATGGAAGGAATAGACTCTGAAGTGTCCCTGTTCGCAGATGACGTGAAGTTGATGAGAAGAATTAAATTGGACGAGGATGAGGCAGGACTGCAAAGAGACCTGGACAGGCTGGACATGTGTCCAGCAACTGGCTTCTCGAATTCAATCCAGCCAAATGCAAAGTCATGAAGATTGGGGAGGGGCAAAGAAGACCGCAGACAGAGTATAGGCTAGGTGGACAAAGACTACAGACCTCACTCAGGGAGAAAGACCTTGGGGTGACCATAACACCGAGCACATCACCGGAGGCACACATCAACCAAATAACCGCTGCAGCATACGGGCGCCTGGCAAACCTGAGAATAGCGTTCCGATACCTTAATAAGGAATCGTTCAAGACACTGTACACTGTGTATGTTAGGCCCATACTGGAGTATGCAGCACCAGTCTGGAACCCACACCTGGTCAAGCACGTCAAGAAGTTAGAGAAAGTACAAAGGTTTGCAACAAGGCTAGTCCAGAGCTCAAGGGAATGTCGTACGAGGAAAGGTTAAGGGAAATCGGACTGACGACATTGGAGGACAGAAGGGTCAGGGGAGACATGATAACGACATACAAGATACTGTGGGGAATAGACAAGGTGGACAGAGATAGGATGTTCCAGAGAGGGGACACAGGGACAAGGGGTCACAACTGGAAGCTGAAGACTCAGACGAGTCACAGGGACGTTAGGAAGTATTTCTTCAGTCATAGAGTTGTCAGCAAGTGGAATAGCCTAGCAAGTGAAGCAGTGGAGGCAGGAACCATACATAGTTTTAAGAAGAGGTATGACAAAGCTCAGGAAGCAGAGAGAGAGAGGATCCAGTAGCGATCAGTGAAGAGGCGGGGCCAGGAGCTGAGTCTCGACCCCTGCAACCACTATTAGGTGAGTACAATTAGGTGAGTACACACACACACACACACACAAACGTACACTAACATACACTCACACACACGTACACTAACACACACACACACACTCAAAGTACAGTACAGTACAGTACAGTCAAGGGGACCAGACACTACAAACCTCACTCAAGGAAAAGGATCCTGGTGTGGGTATAACACCAGGCACATCTCCTGAGGCGCACATCAGCCAAATAACTGTTGCAGCAAATGGGGGTCTGGCAAACCTACGAGCAGCATTCCGACATCTAAATAAGGAATCATTCAGGACCCTGTATATTGTGTACATTGGGCCCATATTGGAATATACGGCACCAGTTTGGAACCCTCACCTAGCCAAGCATGCAAGGAAACTAGAGAAAGTGCAAAGGTTTGCTAAGGAGTATGTCTTACGAGGAGAGGTTAAGGGAAATCGACCTGACGACACTGGAAGACAGGAGAGATAGGAGGGGGTGTGATAACAACATATAAAACACTGAGAGGTATCGACAAGGTGGACAGAAACAAGATGTTCCAGAGATGGGACACAGCAACAAGGGGACACAGTTGGCAGTTGAAGACTCAGATGAATCACAGGGATGTTAGGAAGTATTTCTTCAGTCACAGAGTTGTCAGGAAGTGGAATAGTCTGGGAAGTGATGTAGTGGAGGCAGGATCCATACATAGGTGTAAGAAGAGGTATGATAAAGCTCATGGAGCGGGAAGAGTGATAATGAAGAAGCGGGGCCAGGAGCTGTGACTCGACCTCTG
>NC_069410.1:75864259-75883489 GCF_026875155.1 Cherax quadricarinatus
TTGTGAGTGTTGGGGGCTGTAGTGAACGGGGGGGGGAGTTGTGAGTGTTGTGGGTAGTGAAGGGGGGGGGGGGATTGTGGGTTGTGAGTGTTGTGGTGCTAGTGAACCGGGGGGGTTGTGGGTTGTGAGTGTTGTGGTGTGTGAAGGGGGGGGGGTTGGTGGGTTGTGGTTTTTGCTGGCCGCTAGTGAAGGGGGGGTGGTTGCTGGGTTGTGAGTTTTGGCTGTGTAGGATGGGGGGGGGGTTGTTGGGTTGTGAGTGTTGGGCTGCTAGTGAAGGGGGGGGTTGCGGGGTTTGTGGTTGCTGGCTGCTATGATGGGGGGGGGGGGGGTTGCGGGGGTTTGGGGAGTGTTGCTGGCTGTGTGATCGGGGGGGGGTTGCGGGTTGGAGTGTTGGGCTGCAGGGGGATCGAGGGGGGGTTTGCGGGGTTGTGAGTGTTGCTGGTGTAGTGAAGGGGGGGGGGGGGGGTTGCTGGGTTGTGAGTGTTTGGGCTGAGTGTGGGAGGGGGGGTTTCTGGGTTGTGAGTGTTTTTGGTGTAGTGATCGGGATGGGTTGCGGGGTTGTAAATTTTGCTGGTGCTAGTGATCGGGGGGGGTTGTGGGTTGTGAGTGTTGTGGTGCTAGTGATCGGGGGGGGGTTGCGGGTTGTGGTGTTGCTGGTGCTAGTGATCGGGGGGGGGGTTCCCGGGTTTGGAGTTTTTGCTGGCTGTAGTGATCGGGGGGGGTTGCGGGGTTGTGAGAGTTGGGGGGCTGTATGATCGGGGAGGGTTGTGGGGTTGTGAGTTTTGCTGCTGCTAGTGATCGGGGGGGGGTTGCTGGGTTGTGAGTGTTGTTTGGCTGCTAGTGATGGGGGGGGTTGCTGGGTTGTGAGAGTTGCTGGCTGTAGTGATGGGGGGGGGGGGTTGCTGGTTGTGGTGTTGCTCGCTGCTAGTGATCGGGGGGGGGTTGCGGGTTGTGAGGGGTTGCTGGCTGTAGTGTTTTGGGGGGGGGTTGCGGGGTTTGTGGTTTGTCGCTGCTGTGATGGGGGGGGGTTTGCTGGGTTGTGAGAGTTGCTGGCGCTAGTGATCGGGGGGGGTTGCGGGGTTTGTAAGTGTTGCTGGTGTGTGTGGGGGGGGGTTGCGGGGTTTGTGAGAGTTGCTGGCTGCTAGTGACGGGGGGGGTTTGCTGGGTTGGTGGTGTTGCTCGCTGCTAGTATGGGGGGGGGGTTTGCTGGGTTGTGAGTGTTGCTCGCTGTAGTGACGGGGGGGGTTGTGGGTTGTGAGTGTTGCTGGCTGTGTAAAGGGGGGGGGGGTTTGCGGGGTTGGAGTGTTGTGGCTGCTGTGTCGGGGGGGGGTTTGCTGGGTTGTGAGTGTTTGGGTGCTAGTGATCGGGGGGGGGGTTGCTGGGTTGTGAGTGTTGTGGCTGTAGTGATGGGGGGGGGGGTTGCTGGGTTGTGAGTGTTGTGGCTGCTAGTGACGGGGGGGGTTGCTGGGTTGTGGTGTTGGGTGAGTGACGGGGGGGGTTGCTGGTTGTGGTGTTGTGGTTTGTAGTGATCGGGGGGGGGGTTGCGGGGTTTGTGAGTGTTGTGGTGCTAGTGTTTCGGGGGGGGTTGCGGGTTGTGATTTTGTGGTGCTAGTGTTGGGGGGGGGTTGTGGGTTGTGATGTTGGTGGTGTAGTGTCGGGGGGGGGTTGGGGCTGGGTTGTGAGTTTTGGTGGTGCTAGTGATCGGGGGGGGTTGGGTTGTGAGTGTTGGTGGCTGTTTTGTGAAGGGGGGGGGGGGTTGGGGTTGGAGTTTTGCGGGCTGCTAGTGATGGGGGGGGGGTTGCTGGGTTGTGAGTGTTGCTGGTCTAGTGATGGGGGGGGTTGCTGGGTTGTGAGTGTTGCTGGCTGCTGTGTCGGGGGGGGGGTTGCGGGGTTGTGAGTTTTGCTGGCCCCTAGTAAATCGGGGGGGGTTGCGGGGTTTGTGAGTGTTGGGGTGCTAGTGATGGGGGGGGGGTTTTGTGGGTTGTGAGTTTTGCTGGCTGTAGTGATCGGGGGGGGGTTGCGGGGTTTGTGGTGTTGTGGCCCCTAGTGTGGGGGGGGTTGGGGTTGTGATGTTGCGGGCTGCTGTGATCGGGGGGGGGGTTGGGGGTTGTGAGTTTTGCTGGCTGCTATTGATCGGGGGGGGGTTGTGGGTTGGAGTTTTGTGGCTGCTAGTGAGGGGGGGGGTTTGGGGTTTGTGGTGTTGCTGGCGCTGTGATGGGGGGGGGGTTGCTGGGTTGTGAGTGTTGCTGGCTGCTAGTGAACGGGGTTTCTCTCTCGGCGGGCATCCAATTGTAGCAAGTTCTTTTTGATTACTGTGTCTTTGTCTGTCAGTCTTGGGTTTTGGGGACAGTTAGCCCCATGTAGCCCGTATATTTTATATATATATTTATTATATTATATATATTTAGGTGGGGTTCCACCTCTGGTTTGAAAATTGTGGGACCATGCCTCGGAAAAGGGGTTTAAAAAAGGCTTAAAGGAAGAATATTTGGATTTCCCCTAAAGCCATTTAAATATTCACTTCCCTACCACCCTCTTTTAAACTTTTTTTTTTTTTTCCAAATGGATATTTTATTACAAAAATGGGCACAGAAGTTTTTAAGAGATACATTGTTGATATAAAGGTGGCAATACGGTACATGTTGTTCGTGTGTTCACCGATTTTAAGGCGTAAATTCATCCAGCTCCTAGAGCTGGGGCGCGTGCCCAAAAATCGATGCATTACCCCTTTTAAAAAGCCGCACTGGCCGCGGGGAAAGAAAACTAGGCCCTGGGGTCCCTAGTTACCCTGATGAGTCTTTTTCCCGCTCCTTAAAAAAATTAGATGACTCTTTCCCCCTGAGCAAGGGGTTTTGAGCCTATGGGAACAAACATAAATGATGGGGAAATTCTCCCTATTTTCTAGACTTTTTTGGGACTCCCCAAAGCTGGCAGCTGCCCCTCCCTTTTCCCCCCGGGGTATTGGAGATGGTATCGCCCAAGGGAGATGCCATGTATGTCCCCCACCCCGCTTCCCCTCTGTCCAGGTTTGAAGGGTGATCCCTCTGGACGTTCTGGCTGCCATCAGTCTGCTAGTTGGGTGGCTCCCTTACTGCTGGGCATCCAGCTGTTGTGGGTCCTCTTGATAATGTTGTTAACCTCCCCATGTCTTGCAATTTTTCCCTCGGATTTACGGCACACAAGCATGGTACCCCAATCGGTCTGTGCTTCACTGCCCCAAATACCCTGTGTTCGGCGAGAAAAAGGGGCCCGGGAAGTCGAAGGGCAACACCGATGCGGATGGGCTGGGGTCGAGGCGTGTGCCAAGGCTGGAGTTGGGGAAAAGCCAACAGAAAGTCCCCGGCAAAGAGGGGGTCTCACTGCCCGAGGCGGGCTCATCCTTCCCTGACACCCTCGAAGCATCGTTGGCTTATTTTCCACTATTGGGCCATCCAGTGCGATTGTTTGAGTTGTTGGGGGGGCAGGTTGGTTTTGGCCGTTGATTATCCCAGATCATTGCTCCCCTCAAGGAATTTTTGGTCCTGGGTCCAAATTTTTTTCCCCAAGATGTTCAGGGGATCGTGCCCACAAGCTCCTGGATGCAAAACACGAGGACAGAAAAGCAGGTAACGCAATTGTGATGACTTGCGGACACCAAAGCCTCCTAGTCTGACTGGAAATGTAGCTTGGTTCCACTGCCGTCTTTAGGTAAGGTTAAGTACTTTCGTTTAAAAAATTTCCTCGAATCTGTCATATTCGTGCGTATGGGTTTCTATGAAGGTGAAAAACTTAGGAAAATGTCAACCGGGGAGACTCAAGCACTTTGTGAGAAGGGACAACATCGTGGGTGTCCAGATTGCTATTTGTTGTTCCTTCTCCTTTAAATCTTCAAATTTTTTCCCGGAATTGGTCAATGGCATTGCTTCCAGAGGGGGCCCTAGCAAGACACTATTTTTTGGGGGCAATGATTGCTCCGGTTGTTTTGATCTCCCGCATTTACACTTGTTGACTGACTGAGATGATTTTACATTTGGTGGATTCGGATGAGCCCCCCTTTTCCTGTCCCCGTGTCATTACCCGGTAAGGTCATGTAGGAGGGACCCTTTGTACTGTAGTGTGCATATCTAGGAACAGATGTTTAGCTGCTGGTCAGTCTGATGTGATTTCCCCAACTGCAATACAGAAAAGAAATGGTGCGAGGATTCCTTGTTTGGGCACCCCCGATGATGTGATTTTTGCTCTCAAAGAGAAGCATTTGATTCCTTGCTATACCAGTGAAACAAAAAGGGGGGGGCCAGGGAAATTTTTGTATGCTGCTATACCACGTTTTTTTCAGGGATGAACGCTTTTGAAAACTAATTTTACCACTGCATTGTCCGGCAGGTGTTGTATATGCCCTTGTTGCTGAACCCCTGCCCCTTTATTCCTTGAGAGACCCCCCAAAACCCAAATGGGTTTGGTTGAAGCATAAAGGCTGCCTGTGCCAGATATTCGGACAGCAGCTTTGGATCGGGCGGCGTTAAAGGGGTTGCCTACTGCAATTGGGCCCCCAATTCCTCCATCCTTTTTTTAAGTGCACAAAGTGTTGCCCAAAAAAAAAAGGTCTAAATTTTATCAGGAAACGACCGCCAAGAATTGTTGACGAACTTGTGATTCTGAAAAGCAGGTCTCTGCAATTTTCCCCAATAACTGGATTAACCATTTCCCTTTTAAAAGCTGTGGGGCCTTATTCCCGTGTAAACCCCCAGCAGAGCAGATGGGAAAAGACTTATTGCTTTTTAATGTCTGGGTTTCCAAATCAATGGTTCCATAGGGGGACAGAGGGTTGGAAACTGTTTTGGGGCCCTGGTTTCCCGGCGGGTGCTTTTCCCCTTAAATGCTTCAGCCGTGTCGCATCCCTGGGGCAACTGTATCTTCATGGTAATAATTCTGATTGCCCCACTGTGTTGCCCTCTTCAATTTTTTTGCCACCCGGATCTGCTTTTTCACTGTCAGTGGTGAGTGGGGGTTCTGCCTCTCCCTTTTTTGTGTTGACGGGGAAAAGGGGAAAGAGGTTATCAACTTAGGAAAAATTTTTAAGGATTTAATTATCATTGAGGCTAGCCTCTTTTCCCTTTTTTTCCGGCACAGCTAAGCAGACATTGCCAAAAAGTAGCAAGTTGTGCCATGCCTTTTATGGTTGGTGGAGCATTTAAGATAGTGGAACCATGTTTACTTTTTTCAGGAGGTCTGTAAGTTTTTTTAGCTGCGTTGGCGGGTGCTTTGGGAAAATGTGTGAGTGTCCTCGAAACCCGTTTCTTTGATTGCTTCCAAAAGATTGTTGAGAGATAAAATTTGTTGGGTGGGTTCGGTGCCCGAGGTGGTCTGGATCATCCTTTCCACAGGAGGACATTGAACCAGGGCAAAAAACCGTGTTTGGGAGGAAAAAAATTAGAGTTGGACAACGAAGGTTTAAACATGACCGACACTTTCCCCTCCTAGTATGCCAGCGTGCCATTTCCCTGGTGCTTGCTTCCCCCTGGTTGGCATCCATTTGATAGACATAGGAGGGAAAATTTACATGTGGGTGGGTTTTGGGGCGTGGGGAAGGTAGTGAATTGACCCTGGTGGCCTGGGGGAGTTGAGGGGCCGGGAGGGGAAGGGAAAACTTCCCTTGGGAATTAGGTGGGGGAGGGGCGGTTTTAGTGGGGTTTCCCGGGGGTAAATACACAGGGCTTTCACATATTTTTGTTCACCTGTCTTTCAATACACATTACTTTTTTTGTTTCCCCTGTCGTATGAAAAAAATGTGGGGATGGACATGCTGAACCCAAAGTGTTTTCTCACCATCTAGTTTTCACTCCCACCTCTTCACCCCCCCGTGAGGGGGGGGGATGCACTGATGGTCCTCCCCCGTTAAATTAATTTCACATTGTTTTTTCCCAAAAAAAAGCCTTTAAAAAGTCCATGCATCGACACAATATTTCCCGTTTAAATGGAAGCATGGTGCATGGGTGGTATAGTGTTTTTTTAAGAGCTTTCAGGTTTGTTGTACGATAATCTTGGCGGTACTCTAAAACAGTTAGGCCCGTACTCCCCCCCCCTCCACTGGCCGTCTCCCCCACTCCCCACCAATCCCAACATTCACAAATGCACAAAATTTCCACAATTTACCTTGAAACGGGCTTTGAAAATTTCTCGCTTCCTGGAATTTCCCCGGTATTCACAATAGTCCTTTGAGTTTAAAACCCGGTCAGCCTCGTTGATCCGGAATTATAATTGAAAATCCCGCAAAATGGGGGCCCCCCCCCCCCATAAATATATATATATATATATTATATATTATATAATATATATTAAACTCGGCCCAAATTCCCCCCAAGGCAGGTTTGGCGAGAAAGTAAAACTTTCATCATTTATTCCATCTGTGCCCGGGGGTGCTTACATAAGTTTTTAAAAACTGCAGGAATAAACACTCTCCTTTAGAGTGCAGAACTGATTCCCATCTCCGGACTTAAGTCGGCCTGCGGTTTCCCTGAATTAGTTCATAAATGTTCCCGCTCCACTCCAACAGGACGTGAAATCCTAAATATTATTTGTTTCTATTCGCTCTTTTCTAACATGTCGGCATGTTTGTGGGAAATCCAAGCCCCCCGCACACAAACCTCCTTTACCCCTCCCTCCAACCTTTTCTAGACCGACCCCTACCCCGCCTTCCCTGCACTGCAGATTTATACACTTCCCAAGAAAATAAGAACATAAGAACTAAAAAAGGAGGGGAAAATGCAGCAGGCCCGTTGTTTTCCCCCTACTAGGGAGATCCTTTAATAGAGTTTGTCTAAATCCTCCTGAAGTTCCCTAACATCTACGTTTGAATCAATTATCCTACCTATCTTTGTGTCATCGGCGAATTTGCTCATATCACTAGAAATTTCCCTTCATAAAGATCTTTGATATATATTATAAAACAACAAGGGCCCAAAGATGATCCCTGTGGAACGCCGCTTGTTACTGAATCCCACTCGGATTTAACCCCATTTATGGACGCTCTCTGCTTCCTGTCTGTGAGCCATGATTCGATCCACGAGAGCACCCTTCCCCCAATGCCATGAGCTGCTACTTTCTTTAACAGTCTTTGGTGCCTTAATAAATCTAAGTAAATGATATCAAATTCTTTATCGTGGTCAACAGCCTCAAAAGCTTTACTGAAGAAAGTTAATAAATTAGTTAGACAAGACCGGCCTCTTGTGAATCCATGCTGAGTATCATTAATCAAGCTATGTAATAAAGTTGGTAGGATTACCGACAATATGTAAAGTAAAAGGACACAAGTGCAACTAATGTGACATTTATTGTGGCAACGTTTCGCTCTACAGAAGCTTTATCAAGCCATTACTATTTTGTTCCATCCTCTCTAAATGTCTGCACCACCTTAACAACCCCCTTTTCAGCCCTCTGGGTAATAGTTTTGGTAATACCACACCACCTCCTAATTTCCAAACTACGAATTCTCTGCATTATATTTGCAAACATGACATCTTCACTGCCTCCAGCCTTCTCCATGTTTCAACATTTACCACCCCTGTTTCAAACCCATATAAGAGTGTTGATATAACTATACTCTCATACATTCCCCTTTTTGCTTCCACGGACAAAGTTCTTTGTCTCTACAGAATCCTCAGTGCACCACTCACCTTTTTCCATCGTCAGTTCTATGATTCACCTCATCTTTCATAGACCCATCTGCTGACACGTCCACTCCTAAATATCTGAATACATTCACCTCCTCCATACACTCTCCCTCCAATCTGATATCCAGTCTTTCTTCACCTAATTTTTTTTATCCTCATCTCCTTACTCTTTCCTATATTCACTTTTAATTTTCTTCTTTTACATACCTTACCAAACTCACCCACTAACGTCTGCATGAAAATTTAATTAGGTCAAGGGAGGGGCCCAGTTATATGTAGAAATCTTGCCTAGAAAGGAATGGGCAATGAATGGATGTCTAGGGCAACTGGTGCAAATTGCTGGATAGACAGATACTACAAGGAACTTGTAATCTTATTCATTGAACAATGGGACAACTTTTATGGCAAATGATATGTAAGGGATGGGGTTACACTCTCTGGGGCAGAGGTGGTCGCATTTGCCAACTCGATCGAGAGGGCCACTGCTGATTTGTCTAGGATTTTAAACTGATAGAAGATAGAGGTAGATTGTTTTGGGGGAAATAGACAGGTTGCAGACTAAGGTTGAAAACAGTAGATGTTTAAAGACATTATTCATCATAAAGTTACAAATACAGAGAATGGAACTGGTGAGCAAACAGAGAGATAGTTTCCCTTTAAAGGTTTACCATAGTATCTTTAAACAAATAGCAGGAGCGCAAAAAAATAAGATAGATGAGCAAAGATTAATTGAAAAATGCAGGAAGCATAGATATTATTGCTATAACAGAGACCTGGTTCAATACGAAAGATAGAGAAATGCCTTCTGAATGCACATACAAGGCGATAAATTATTCCACACTGATAAGGTCAACAGGAAGGGTGGTGGAGTAGCGATGTATGTCAGAAATAATTTAACTTGTTGCATTAGACAAGATATGAAATTAGAAGTGTCAGCCATAAATCTGTGTGACTACAGCTTCTGGAGGGCAGTGAAAAACTAATCTTGGGTGTGATTTACAGGCCCCCAAACCTTGATAAGGAGATCAGGAAACTTCTATGTGAAGAAATTCGTAAGGCATTTACATTCGAAATTGTGCTAATGGGAGATTTTAACAGGATTTGACAGGAAATTTAGAGTCAGGTGACTTTCTTGATACGATTCAGGATTAAAAAAAAAAAAAAACAGCTTGTGACAGAACCAACTAGACGAAATAACCTGCTTGACTTGGTTCCTGCCAGCAGAGAATCACCAATCTTGAGGTTAACGATGGGCTTGGGGAAAGGGATCATAAATCACTCAATTTTAATATATCATGGAATTACTCTCATAATGGCAATCAAGTCTCTGTTCCTTACTTCTGCTTGGCCGATTTCATAGGACTGAGATATTACCTGGGGGGCTGAAACTGAAATGATCTGACTATGGTGGCTGTGCTGTGCAAGTTTATATTTTGAGGTGAAAGGTAGGTGATCTGCTCTTGTGATGGGCTTGCAGGGCTGATGCACCAAGTACTGCTGCTTACTATGTGAATAGGACAGCTGTGCAAGAGGTTCCCACTACACCAGGAGAGACTGGCCACCTCGTCAATCATTGGAGCCTGGGATGAAAAATGTTCAACATCCCCCTCTCATTGAACGAAACAAAATTTTGCTACCCCCACTTACTTTAAAATTGGAGCTCATCAAAATTTTGTAAAAAATATGGACAAATCCGGTCAGGGATTCAAGTATTTAACGTCAAAATTCCCCTCACTGAGCGACGCTAAGATAAGAGAGGGAGTCTTCAATGGTCCTCAGATTCGAGAGCTTCTTAAAGATGGTGACTTTGACTCAGACCTTCATGGAGAGAAGAAAGCTGCTTGGGAAGCATTCAAGTTAGTGACGGTGGGATTTCTCGGAAACAGAAGGGAAGGCAACTATAAAGAATTGGTGGAAAACCTCACCAAGGCTTACAAGAACATGGAATATAACATGTCACTTAAAATCCACTTTTTTGGACTCGCCTTTAGACTTTTTGTAGCAAAACTGTGGGGCAGTTAGTGACGAACATGGTGAAAGGTTTCACCAAGATATTTCAACCATGGGAAAATGGTACCAGGGCAAATGGCGCACAAGAATGTTTGCAGACTATTGCTAGACATTGGCAAGAGATGATTCTTCAGCCCATATAAGGCGTCAAGCAAAAGGCAGAGAGTAGGTACAGATTAGAGTTTAAACATACGGACACATATTGTACGTTTTTAATAAAATAATCAAATATTACATGTCTCTTATTTTTAAACCTATAGCAAAAAAGTATTTTTTTATTTTAGTAGTATACAAATTTTCAAAAATTGTTGACCAGTGATAATAGAAGTCCTCAGGTTGTTCTCAACTCTATATATCTTTGGTTAGGCCTCATTCTAGATTATGCTGCAATGTTCTGGTCACTGTGGTACAGAATGGATTAAATACACGGGGAAAACGTACAAAGGAGGATGACAGAGTTGATCCCATGTATCAGAATCTTCCTATGAGGACAGACTGAGGACCCTGAATCTTTCACTCTCTAGAAAGGGTAGAATTAGGGGGGGATATGATTGGGGGTGTAAAATGGGAAACCGAAATTTAAAAAATGGGGGATGTAAATAGCGTGCTAAAAATATCTGCATAAAAAGGGACTCGCAGCATTTGTTTTAAATTGGAAAAATTTAGATTTAGGAAGGATATGGAAAGACGGTTTGGTAATAGAGTTGTGGATGAGTGGAAACAAACTCCCGAGTACCGTCATAGAAGCTAAAACGTTGTGTAGTGTTAAAATAGGTTAGAGTGGGTGTGAGTTGGACCTGACTAGCTTGTGCTAATAGGTCTGATGCCGTGCTCCTTCCTTAAGTGGATGTGACCTGACCTGACTAGGTTGGGTCATTGGCTTAAGCTGGTAGGAGACTTGGACCTGCCTTGCATGGGCCAGTAGGCCTGCTGCCGTGTTCCTTCTTCCTTATGTTCTTATGATTGTAATTTCATGAACATAAAAAGCTGCTGTAAGCTGCACTCTGCACACTAACAAAACACTGAAAGTAACTAACAGAAACTTCGTGACAAAAATGTAATCATAACATGGTATTTAAGTTTCCCTCAAATAGTCTGAAATGTTTGACTTCTAATCTTGAGTCTTGTGACTTCCTGGGTTAAGTCTTGTGACTTCCTGGGTTAAGTCTTGTGACTTCCTGGGTTAAGTCTTGTGACTTCCTGGGTTAAGTCTAGACGTTATATAATAGATTGTGAGTAAATCAACAAGGAAAATATTTTGTGTTGACTGGTGTAACTAGACAAACTTTTCTCTACATCAACACTTAGTGTTGTACAGTATAAACAACATAATATTCGTCACGAAAATAACGTCATATAAAATCTGTGTTAAGTGAATATATCAAAGACTGAACAACACTTGGTACAAAAAAGCTTACATTAAAATTAATAAAGAAGGTAATAAATACATAAATATGATTATTGATTATAAATATTTGTTTATTATTTTAAATTCATTCATCACATTGTCGCAAAAACAGACATCAAAGGTGTAATAAAATGAACTCACAAGAATAAGAGGAAAATTAAAATGATAGTGCTTGACCTGGTGACCATCAGAGCCCCAGAGCTGGATCTCAACAGTGTCTGTGTGCCATCCAAGTCCATTCTTACTTTATGAGTAAAGGATAATTACTTATTTGTAATTACTAACTGACATTAATTATTTGTGTTATTATAACTAATGTTATACTTTACAATACTTGTGCTCACAACTTTCTCCTGGAGCTCATAACACTACTTAATACAGTGACTGGGAGAGGAGTTCACCAAGGCTTTATTACGACGTTTCACCCAGGGTGGAGCCTTACCAAGATGTTTCATCAGCAGTGACGTTAAATTAACGTGACTATAACAATGGTATATAATACCGACAAACAAATATGTAAGACACATGTGTAGCAGTTAGGTATCTTTATTTTCGGAACATCTGGATAGCCAATGGTCTCTTCAGTCCAGTGTAGAGAACGGTGGAAGATGAGTCGACTCCAGTCTGGAAGACTTATTGCCTCAAGCTCCTCCTCATCCATCGTTCTCTGTACAGGACCGAAGAAGCCACTGGCTGGAGAAAAGTTTCCAGAGATACCCAAATGTTGCATAAGTGACTCATTATCAACGATGTAATCAGTCCATCACCCTCGAAAACTACGTTTCCGAGGGTGATGGCACAGTCTTCACATTTTTTCCCAGCCTCACCTACGGCAGTATATAAGTCTCCATTCTGAAGCTTCAGCTTCAACATTGTTCCAGACTATGAAGCAAGAACTCTCCTCCACGCTGAGAGACTGACCACCTCAAATTATGATAGGTAAGACACACATGCAACAGTTAGGTATCTTTATTTCGAAACGTTTCGCCTACACAGTAGGCTTCTTCAGTCGAGTACAGAAAAGTTGATAGAAGCAGAAGAGACTTGAAGACGTTGTAATCAGTCCATCACCCTTAAAGTTTTGAGGTGGTCAGTCCCTCAGTCTGGAGAAGAGCATTGTTCCATAGTCTGAAACAATATGGAGTTGAAGTGACAGGATGGAGCCTAATATAGCGCCAGGAGGTGAGACGTAGGTCACTAGTAGAGCGCAGATGTTGGAATGTCAGGTCCCTGGTTTTGAGAGGGACCTGACCTCCCAACATCTGCGTTCTTGTTTTAATGACTCTTTTAACACTCGTAATAAAGGAATGTAACATTTCAATAGAATGCCGAGATTTAATCCCTCGGATTATCACTCCTCAGGTCTCCAGCCGGTGAAATGCATTTCTATTTAGGAACTAGTAAACACACTCTTCAGTACTGTAGTAGAGTGCTGGACTTGAAATCTGAAGACTGACGAACCTCGGGATGAACTGAGTCTTGGCATTCCTTCTTATATATAGCTATACTAGATATATACTCCCTCCACCCAGGGAAGAATTGGAGGGAGGGGGTAAGGGGTGATTTTGAGTGCTAGGTGCTAGGATATACAGCAGGCTATTGTGGTGCGTGTTCGATATGAGTGAGCGCTCGCGAGTCAAGTGGTTTATTTATGATTTGACGTGCTAATTGGAGTGTGAACAAGTTGTTCATTTATGAAGAGATTAGGGAAATTCCGTTAGCCAGGCTTGTGTTCCTGGAGCTAGGAAAGAAAGTGCCTTGGCGCTGAAGAATGGTGAGGATACTGAATTGAATGCATGGACTGTAAAAGCAACAAAACAGTATAACAAGAAGTTTGCCACACACCTGGAAGACAAATAATAGATCAATTACAAATTCTGGTGATCACAAATCATAAGCGTTTTTAATAAACTTTACCTCTGATTCTACATTTAACTGAAATAAAATGACTGAACTCTTAATCCCCTCATGGAAGGTTCCTTTATGTTGGTGAGGGGCTCTTGATATAGGGATTGGATCTGTAGCTCCCAGTTCCGAATTAAGCCTGAATGCCTTCCACATCCCCCCCCCGGGCGCTGTATTAATCCTATGAGTTTTAGCGCTTCCCCTTGATTAAATATTGAACTCTTAATATTTTATGCTAATGAAAGTTACTGAAAATTCTGCAAATTTTCTCATTTTTTTGTTTATTTTACTAACATTATTGATTAGTAACTTAAAATAAAAACTACCACATGAGATTAATGAGAAAATAAAACAAACAATTAGCAAAACATAGACTTTCAGACAATACATCAACAGGTGTTTGGAAATCGTGCCACACAATTCCAATAGACATACATTATACGGGAAGCAGACCCAGCACCACGAGGAAAGTTTTAGCAAATTGCTTATTCTAGTCTGTAAGGATAGTTCTCGACACATTTCTCTACTGATGAAAATTCGAAACACTAACTCTCTATGCTGGAGTGAACGTATAAAGGTGAGGTAAAACACTTGAAGAAAACAATGAAAGAAAACTAATGGATGGTATAGTCTTCAGTATACTAAATCACTAAATCCTATTTAGAATCTGACGCATCAAGAAGATGAATGTTCGCTTCCCCATGTAAGTGGAGAAAATAAGTATGTGTAACTAACAGCCTATAATAAACATTGAGAGAAAACATGGTTAAAGTTATGAAACATCGGTTATTTCTCACTGGATTGATATGTAAATAAGTGTTCTTAAGTGATCAGAAAAGTGAATATTGAATAATTAACTACAAAACATCCGGTCCTCAGTATACTGTGCTCTCTCGTTATTAGTATGATAAAAGACAATGCAGAATACAGCACAAATACGTTGTTCAGAACAACGGTTTCTATCAGTGTCGTTGCACTTCAACACAATGTGTGAAATGTGATCCAAAACCACAGGTTATTTAGCAAAAAAATATTATCATATAAATAAAAAGGGGAAAAAAAAACGGAATTAATCTCAGCATTTGAGGGGGACGTTGAGAGGTGTGAACCCCAAACACAGCATTTCCTCAGAGAGGTAACTTAAACTTGACAAACTGCAGCAACCCATGGAGCCCTGACACATATGAATATTAGACACAAGTGTTGAAATTTCAGTATATACGATGCAGATGTAATTACAGGGGAGGGGGCCACACAGAAATCTGCGCAGTTAATACCACCCACCCGGGTAGGCTTGAAGCCTGGTCCCGTCAGAGAGAGGATCATCCTATACCTACTCCTCCATCGGGAAGGCACTGTTGTTCTTTAGTATTCGTCTATTTAAATTCATAGTTTTCTCTGTTCTTATATGAGTTTTTCTGCATTTTCGTTCATATAAAAGCGTAATCTCTATATTTTCCAATTTGTAACTGCCTTATCTGTGTATAGTTTTGGGTTATTGAGTTAACCCTGTGATCTTGTATCACGGTGTTATTATGTATAAACATAACATTTATGTTCTGATATTGCTGTAGATTGAGACACTTATGCAGCATATGGGAATCTTTATTCAGGAATCCACTAGTCGAAGTAGGTCTTCGTCCAAAGGTTGAACAAGTGTTGAAGAATTCTTTGTAACAAGACCCCATGATGCTGCTGTGTCTGACAGTTGTGATGAATGGTTTGAAAAACCGACAAGTTGAAGATTGAGACACTTATGCAGCATATGGGAATCTTTAATCAGGAATCACTGTCGATGTATGTTCTTCGTCCAAAGGTTGAACAAGTGTTGAAGAATTCTTTGTAACAAGACCCCATGATGCTGCTGTGTCTGACAGTTGTGATGAATGGTTGAAAACGACAAGATGAGAGATTGAGACCTTATGCAGTATGGGATCTGTATTCAGGAATCCACAGTCGAAGTAGGTCCTTCGTCCAAAAGGTTGAACATGTGTTGAAGAATTCTTTGTAACTAGACCCATGCTGCTGCTGTGTTGACAGTTGTGATGGAATGGTTTGAAAAACCGTCAAGTGAGATTGAGGGGACATTATGCTGCAGAGGGAATCTTTATTCAGGAATCCTCTAGTCGAGGTAGGTCTTCGTCAAAGGTCTGTTACAAAGAATTCTTAAAATGGTTCAACCCTTTCGACGAAGAACCTACTGCGACTAGTGGGATTCCTGAATAAAGTTCCCATATGCTGCATAAGTGTCTCCAATCTTCAACTTGTCGGGTTTTTTCAAATCCATTTCAATCAAAACACACGATAGTGCTGTACATAACAGCGTTTTCTTTGTATTCTTGTTATTACTATATATAAAAACGCGATATTTGCTCTTCTAATTTTTACTAAGTTGTATAATATTGTGAAATATTGTGATCGTTGCACACTAGTGTTTATTATGAAACAAGTGTAACATTTATATCTATGGTATAATACATATAACCCATGTTATCTTTGTATTTCTGATAGCACTAGCAAAGGTTTCCTGGTAATTTTATCTCTCCATCCATTTCTTTATTCAACAGTTTCTTGTATAAATTACTTTACGATTATTATTAAAGGATTTTGAGACCAGAATTCAATTGTTTACCAGGTTTTATGTTCAATCACTTTTCGTTAAAAACTTTTTCCAGTATTGTTATTTTACTTATCAGAACGCAGCAGCCTTAGTCTAAACCACCTATTCCTGGCACTTTTTTTAAACTTTGGGATAATGTGTACCATCTAATATTGTACCTCTGCAGTGTGTGTATTCACCTACTTGTACTCACCTTGTTGGAGGTTGTTGGGGTCGAGTCCGGCTCCTGGCCCGCCTCTTCACTGGTCGCTATTAGGTCACTCTCCTGAACTGTGAGCTTTATCATACCTCTTCTTAAAGTAGGTATGGATCTGCCTCCCTACATCGCTTCCCAAAACTATTCCACTTCCTAAAAATGACTTCTGTGGCTGAAGAAGTACTTCCTAAAAATCCCTGGATTCATCAGTGTCATTCAACTTCCAACTGTGTTCCCCTTGTTGCTGTGTCCCATCTTGGAACATCTGTCTATGTCACTTTTGTCACTTCCTCTCAGTATTTTGTATGGCGTTAACATACCCCCCCTATCTCTATGTGTGTGTGTGTGTTTGTCTGTCTCCATCAATTAAAAGGTGAGTTCGTCTCTTTCAGTTCTTCACACTCAACTTCCTACATTAATATTCTCCCCAAAATCCATGTGTCCAGAAGTCGTCCGTCTGTTATTGGATGGTCTTGCCTTCCCACTTCTCGGATGGTCCCTGACGGACCTTGCTGCATTGGAATATGTCTTTTCCAACTACGGTCGAGACTTTCCAGGTGGAGGAATTAGAGGAGACAGAGAAATCTGTGTCCTGTAATTACACCTCGAGGACAGCTATGAGCGTCCATCAAAACAAGTATGAGAGTCCCACTAAAGACACCCAGATATCGTTATTCAATGATAAGTTTTAATCCTATTTATGTGCAGTAATCTATATTAATAGTATATATATATTACATATTTTTTTTTTCAAAGTATGTATCACAATAAGCGTATGGTGTGAAACTTTGTATTGGTGTAAATGACGGACCAATTCTGAACCTAACTGTTTTCACCTCCCCGAAAAGTTGTAAAAAAATTTTTAATAATTCTTTTGTTACTCAGTCTTTGTGATTGAAAACATGTACAAGGACATGAATGTACACACCACACACAAAACAAAAATAATTGAAAAGTTTCTGGGATGAAATACATGAGCTAGAGACGCGACATCTGACTAAATGAAGTTTGGAGGTCATGCTACAACCTGGCCAGTATATCTAGGGTAAGATGTAAAATAGCTATACCGGGCCAATATCCTCTACTAGGTATATCTCCATACTAAGTTGTGATGAACTGTTGATTTATGGATATAACCATATATCGCAAAAATGAATTAGGATACCAATATATATCAGTACGCCACGAGCATGGGACAAGAACATGTCGATACTAAGGCGAAATGTGGCGATTTTTATTGTTTTTTTTGTGAGAAGTCCTGCCGTGGACGTAGTGACAATGTTTGTGTATACATATATATATATATATATATATATATATATATATATATATCTATAAATATATATATATATAGGATGGGGTCACCTCTGGTGTAAAATGTGGGACCCATAGCCTCGGAGAGTGGATAAAACGGCTTCACAGGAAGATTATTTGGCTTTCTTCTGAAGCCTTTGAATATTCACTTCCCCTACCACCCCATCTTTTTTAAACTATTTTTTTTCCCAATGGAAATTTTTTTACAAAATATTTTATTACTTTAAATATTATTTTTTTAAAATATAAAAATTTTTAATAAAAAATTTATATTTTTTTTATATTATATTTAATTTTAAAATTATAAATAATATATATATTTTTTTTTTTTTTTTTTTATTACACCCCGGCCCGATTCCCCCCAAGGCGGGTGGCCCAAAAAAGAAAAATTTTCACCATCTTCACCCCATCATGTCTTGCCAGAAGGGTGCTTTAACTCAGTTTTTAAACTGCAACATTAACACCCCCCCTTCACGGCAGGCACTGACTTCCATCTCCCGGATCTCCCGGCCCCACCGGTTTCCCCGAATCCCCTTATAAATGTTACTTTGCTCAAACCCCCAACAGCACGTCAAGTAAAAAACCATTTGTCTCCATTACTCTATCAAACCGCTCACGCATGCCCGGGAAGTCCAAGCCCCCCCCGCACACAAAACCCCCCTTTTCCCCCCCCCTCCAACCCTTCCTAGGCCCACCCCCACCCGCCTTTCCTTTATACGACTGATCACTCTTGAAGTCATTCTGTTTTGCCCATTTTTCTACATGTCCGAACCACTCAAAAACCCTCCTAGCCCTCTGGACAACGTTTTGGTAACCCACCTCCTCCTAATTTCCCAAATACAAATTCCTCTTTATTTTCAACCCACATTCCCCTGACATGACATCTCCACTGCCCCCACCCTTCTCCTCGCGCAACACATCCCCCGCTTCACCCCCATTAAGAGCGTTGGTAAACTATACCCTTTACACCCCCTCTTTGCCCCAAGGGAAAAGGTTTTTTGTCTCACGCCCCAAAGTGCCCATCCCCTTTTTTTCCCCACAATTCTATGATTCACCCATCTTTCAAGGCCCCCATCCGTGAACGTCCCTCCAAATATTGAATACGTTCCCCCTCCAACTCTTCCCTCCAATCTGATTTTCAATCTTTCTCACCTAATCTTTTTTTATCCTTAACCCTTCTTTTTTCCTGTATTCCTTTAATTTTTTTTTTTGCACCCCCTACCAAATTCATCCACCAACCCTGCACTTCTCTTCAGAATCTCCCAAGAGACAGTGTCACTGCAAAGGCGCTGTGACAATCCCCTTTTGTGTGATTCTTTATCTTTTAATCCCGCCTCTTGCCAAGACCCTCGATTTCTTCTTCAACCCCCTCTATAAATAATTAAACAACCCCGGCATCCACATCCTTGTCTAAGGCCCCTTTTACTGGGAAAAAATTTCCCCCTTTTCCCACATACTTAACTTTGGGCCCCACTACCGAAAAATCTTTACGTTTCGTAACCTCCTCCACACCATACCTTGCAACATTGCCCATTGCCCCCCTTCCGCCCTGTCATACGCCTTTTCCAAAATCCCTAAAAGCCCCAAAGACCTTTTAGCCTTATCTAAATACTGTTCACTTATATGTTTACTGTAAAACCTGGTCCACACACCCCCACCTTTCCTAAAGCCTCCTTTTTATCTGCCTATTCTCCGTTTACTCTTAATTTTTCAATTAAAATCTACCTATTATATATATATTTATAATATATATAATATATATATATAAAAATATATAATTTATATTTAAAAATATTTATTTATATATAATTATATGGAGAGAGAGAGAGGAAAGCGGAGAGAGAGAAGTCTGGGGGGTGAGGAAATAGGATGATCACGCTTACAAACTTGGGGATTTTTTAAAAAAAATTTCTCGCGGGAGGATCAGGGGAGAGCGCTTTTTTCCAACTTTTAAAACAATAATGACTTTACGTCTTAAATCATTTGAACCTTTCAAAGGCAACCTTTTTTTGTGCCTTGTCTGAAAACTGAAGTTCCCCACAACATGTTGTTTCTACTAGTTGTGGTTGCAGGGGGTGAGTACATCCCGGCCCGCCTCTTCAGTGTGTTGTGTTTTTTAAAATTTTTT
>NC_069410.1:75883989-75904039 GCF_026875155.1 Cherax quadricarinatus
AAAATTTAATTATTTATATTTATAATATTATATATATTATTAATATGATAAATAAATATATTAATTTATATATATAATACATTTATATAAACTAAAATTAAAATTTTAATATTATATATATTATATATATTTAATATGAGTATATATATATATTATATATTTTTATATATAAATATATATATATTATATATATATATATATTTTTATATATTTTAATATATATGTATAAAAATGCATTCATATATATATTATATATATATATGTATATAAATACAATATATTTATATATATATTTTATATTATATATATATATAATATATTTATATATGTATAAAAAATCATACAATTATATATATATATATATGTATATAAATAAATAATATATATATATATATATATATATATATATTTTATATATATTTATATATATTTATATTATATATAAAATATATGCATATATATATATTATATATATATATATATATATATATATATAATATATATATATTATATATATATATATGTTTATACTTATATCATATATATATATTATATATATATTATATATATATATATATATATATATATATATATATCCTACAAGATGTTATTCCTCCTTCCCTATACACGAAATCACAGCTTCCCTACTTCATCACATTTAACAATTCCTTCAAAATATTCCCTCCATCTTCCCAATAACCTCTACTCTCCATTTAAAAACTCTCTTCTCCTATTTTTAACTGACAAATCCATTGTTCTCTAGGCTTCCTTAATGTTAATCTCACTCCAAAACTTTTTCTTATTTTCAAAAAAAATTTGTTAATAACACTCACCCACTCTCTCATTTGTTCTTTTTTACATTGCTTCCCACTCTCTTAACCCTTTCTGTCTTTTTCTCCATATACTCTTCCTCCTTGCAACACTTCTACTTTGTAAAAACTTCTCATATGTAAACTTTTTCTCCCCTTACTACTCTCTTTACATCATCATTCCACCAATCGCTCCTCTTCCCTCACGCACCCACCTTCCTGTGAACCACAAACTATCTGCTGAACACTCTCAACACTACATTTTTAAAACAACCCCTTACCTCTTCCGACCCCATTTGTAGCCTATGCTCCATTAGCCCATCTATCCTCCAATAGCTGTTTATATCTTACCGCAACTGCTCCTGCTTTTAGATCATAAAACCTTCCCCTCTCTCTTCCCTTATGCAATCCATTCTCCTTGTATCCCATCTTTACCTTTTACTCTCATGTAGCTACAAACTAAAAATGATCTGATATATCTGTGGCCCCCTCTATAAACATGCAACATCCTGAAGTCTACTCAACCAGCTTTAATCTACCAATTACATAATCTCAACAAACTACTGTCATTTCGCCCTACATCAAATCTGTATACTTAATTATCCACTTTTTTCATAAAATATGTATTACCTAAACTAAACCCCTTTTCTATACAAAGTTTCAATTCAAAGGGCTTCCCATTATCATTTGCACTTCTGGCACCCCAAAGTACCTTAACCACATCCTCTCTAAAGGTTTCTCCTAATTTACATTCAGTTCCCCCCTACCACAATATACTCCTCTCACTTGGTGTTTCAAAGGCTCCTAATACAATCCTTAACCCACTCCCAACAATCTCACTCACTCCTCTCATTCCACTCATCTCCAGGTGCAAACAACCTAATTATTGACCCACGTTTATGCTCATCACAACCAGTACTTTAATCCACCAAATACATGAATTTACAAACCATATCTCTTTACTACCTTCCATAACAGATCCTTCAACATTACTGCTACCCCTTCCTTGCTCTACCACTCTCAGATACTCCATATTATTAATCCCATTTATTTCCCCCACTGAAACTCCACTTACTTCCCTTAAGCTTGTTTCGGCTTAAGGCCAGACAGCCAACTTTCTTTTGCATTCCATAATCACAGCAATCATCTGTTTTCTTTGTCATCCCACTACATCCACGCACATTCAGAGCATCCCAGTTTTTCTTCATTCTCTTTTTTAGTATATGTCGACAGGAGATGAGGTTAACTTAGCCCATTGCCTCCCGGCATTTTAGTAGTCCGCCACATACGACACCAATGGCTTACGGAGGAAAGATTCTTTTCCACTTCCCCATGGAACAATAGAAGAAATAAAGACAAGAGCTATTTAGAAAAAGGAGAAAAACCTAGATGTATGTAATATAGTTATATATTAAATATAAATATATATATATATATATATATATGGTATATATATATATATATATATATATAATATATATATAATAATATATGCATGTGCGTGTCTGTGAAGTGGTGACCAAAGTGTAAGTAGGAGTAGCAAGATAATCCCTGTTAACTACGTGTTTATTGAACAAAAGAAACCAGCAATCCTATACCATCATGCAAAACAGTTACAGGTTTTCTGTTTTTCAATCACAGTCATCTGGCAGGACGGTAAGTAACTTCCCCCTGGGTGGTTGGCTGTCTACCACCTACTCCTACTTTGTATGTTACATTAATTATTTTTAGTTCTTCGAAATTGTACTGTTCTTTCTGTATTAATTTGTCTGTTTTATATTACATAATTTTTGTGTGTAATTTATGATGGTTTTGATTGTTTTAATAAGTCTTTTTTTGTTTGTGTGTTAATTGTACTATTTTAGATTGTGCAGTACAAAGTTTTATGTGTAATTGTACTTATATCTAATTGTCACTACACTTTATATGTATCTCAATTAACTATTTTATGCGTTTCTCCTAAAGATAGTGTCACTATACCAATTTATTGTTAATGAAACCTGTAAGACAGCTTACATCCATAGTTTTGTGTAGTTAAAACACGTAAAAAAATTTCACAGTAAAACCATCTGACTGATCCACTTAACCACAACCAGTCCACGGGCGTGGGATTTGAGATTCTCTTGACCCTGCAGGTTCAAATCCCGCCCGTGGTTCGGTTTGTTTTGCAATCGTGCCATTACGATTTCGTGAGTCTCGTTTTTTATTTCATCTTATACGTTACAAACGAATCGCTCCTAAAGTCCCTTTTACCAATAGAGTGTTCCAAAACTATTTCCACCAGAAACCTACCGGAGTGTCTTCTACTAAACGTCTTCTGGTAACAGTCCCTTCCAGTAGTAATCTCATATAGCGTCCAGTCTTATAAACTTGATTCCTACCAACAGAAACCTAAGAAAACAATTCGTCAATAAGTTGTTCCTATCCGGTATTTACCAGACAGGTTACATACAGTGATGTTAACTCCGGTTAATCAGACAGACTTTATACAGCAACACAACACAACGATGGTGGTGAAAAAACACATAAAGCAGCAGGAGAGGAACTTTCACGCTTGGTTAAACATACTCCTCATTCGAATAGTTCCCATCTACTGATAGTTTTGTCCTTTTTCATTACTTTCCCATGCTATATGCCATATATCCTCTGCAAACATAGGTGCACCGTCAACATTCAATGGTTTCATATATCTCTGCAACAAAAGTGCACCACAACATGTCAGTGATCATATATCCTCTGCAACATAGTGACACCACAACATTCAGTGTTGGATCCATATATCCTGCAACATAGTGCACCACAACATTCAGTGTGTCATATATCTCTGCAACATAGTGCACCACAACATTCAGTGTGTCATATATCTCTGCAACATAGTGCACCACAACATTCAGTGTGGTCATATAATCTCTGCAACATATGCATCCACAACATATCAGTGTGTCCATATATCCTCTGCAACACAGTGGCACGCAACATTCAGTGTGTAAATATGATAACATTGAATCATCACAGCTCATAACAAGCAGTATGGAGACAATTAAACACACAGTCGTAGAGAGCTGGTCAGTTTGTGGCGTCGTACTGGCCAGGTTTGGCGTCCGAACTGGTCCAGGTTGTGGCGTCCGTACTGGCCGGTTGTGGCGTCGTACTGGCCAGGTTGTGGCGTCGTACTGGCCAGGTTGTGGCGTCGTACTGGCCAGGTTGTGGCGACGTACTGGCCAGGTTGTGGCGACGTACTGGCCAGGTTGTGGCGTCGTACTGGCCAGGTTGGTGCAACACACAGTCGTACTGCCAGTGTTGTGGCGTCGTAACTGGCCAGGTTGTGCGTCGTACTGGCCAGGTTGTCGTCCGTATCTGGCCAGGTTGTGGCGTCTTACTGGCCAGGTTGTGGCGTCGTACTGCCAGGTTGTGCTTCGTACTGGCCAGGTTTGGCGTCCGTCAGGCCAGGTTTGTGTCGTCCGGTACTGGCCAGGTTGTGGCGGTCGTACTGTCCAGGTTTTGGCGTCGTAACTGTCCAGGTTGTGGCGTCGTAACTGGGCCAGGTCGTGGCAGCCACCACCAAAATTCCCTTATATCAGTAGAAACGAATCAGTCCAGGTTGATAGTTTTATTTTCATCAACCGAGTTTTTTTTTTTATCCAACTGTTGTGGTGAATGTTTTCCTTAGTCAATAATGAAGAGGTGAGAGAAGAGAGTATGAAAAACTGAGAGAATTAGTTAATAATTAACTCTAATTAAACAAATGTTTATTAAGATAATTTTATAAGAACACCTCTGTTATAACTCCAAGTCTCTGAAGTTAATCACTTCTTCAAATATTTATATCCTTTACCATAATATTTCATCTAAATATTGTAACACACAATTCCAGTTTCCTTAAGAAAATTTAAATAACATGATCAAGAATTTTCTATAATTTTCTTACACTATTCATATATAATTCATTAACTTAAAACAGGGTGTGGGAGAGTGCATATATGCCATATATATACGTGTCCACATGTATATATATGTGGTCTACGTAGTAGGTGTTGATGATGTTTAATGTGTAAGGTGAAGTGTAAAAGTAAACAACAGTAAGGAAAAACATATATGAGACTACATAATAATTGACAAAAAATAAGAGCACAGTTCCGTAGTACATCTGTACAGCCTGGCTGACTCTGCTGTCAGACTAGCTGACTCTGCTGTCAGCCTGGCTGACTCTGCGTCAGACTAGCTGACTCTGCTTGTCAGCCTGTCTGACTCTTGCTGTCAACAGTTAGTCATCAGAATAAAAAAAAGAGTGAATAAGAAGATTAAAACTGGGAAATTATAGAATGGATTAAATTGAATTTGTATTCAGTTGTAAATTAAAGTCCTGGAATACCTTAATGATTTTGTTCAAAAATGTTCATAAAAGAAAAGTGGGAAAACCTTTTAAAGAATGTAATAATTATAATGGAATAAGACTGTTGACCATAAAGTGTGTCAGAAATATGATGGATGAAATGAATGGAAAAAGACAAAAATATCGTACCAAAGAAAAAAGTGTGAATTCTGAAAGGGAAATTAATATATGCATCAAGTGTAAAAATGAAATACCCAAGGTGAAAAAACACTTATATAAAGGGAAGAAAACCCACTTAGTGGATTTTATAGTTTGATAAAAAAGACTCAAAGATAAAAAGTATAAATCTTAGTCAAATGTTTTGAGAGTCAATAGTGTTTAAAAGTTATTAATAATGCAAGAAAGACGAAAAGTGATTCACCTTGGTGTTAAAATGTTGTGTGATGTCACCTTGTGGTCTTAAAGACGTGTGATGTCATTGTACTTTGCTCAGAAACAGTATAAAACAGAGTAAGCCATCATGTAGACCAGGTGTCACTCTAAACACAGCTTTATTAACACATTATGTAAAACTCTGTATATACACACACCACCCCACATAATATGTGTGCGCGCATGTATGTATAAAATCCGACCATTTAAATTCATTTACGAAACACCAAAATAGCTATTATTATAAATTTGTTATAGTTTTCATAGAGGAAATTTAGAGATTTTGAATTTGATACTTTTTACATACATAATAACATGTACACATGACATTCGTGAACACACAAGAACAGGTACATATGACACCAATATACAATAACACGTAGATATTACATTCATTTATACAAAATAACATGTTACACACGACACACAGTCCTCCACTAGTGTCTCAAACGTGTTCATCTTTTATATTTACATATTTCAAATAGATGTCGTCACGACACATTTAAAACTGCTAAATAAGTTAAAAAAACTTGATCTCAGTATTAACTTCATAGTGTAAACATAAGAGGAATTCCAAAATTGTAATTAATTAGCCCCCGAGGTGGCCGAGCTGTGTACGAGCTTAGTCTCGTCCAGCTGGTCTACGGTTCCAGGCTGTCTTGGGGATGTAATTACTGGCGCAGTTTACTGTGTGTTCCCTCCAGTAATTACCACACTACCTGGGACAGTCATTACCGTAGACCAGGCTAGACAAGACCCAAGTTTCATTCAGCAAGGTCACTGAGGGTGCAACAGCTGACTATGGGGAAGAGGGGACAGGGAGTTCCACTTCAGTGACACAAGGGGATTCTGGAGACACTGATCCGGGGAAGGCACGCCGACCTTAGAGTAAGTGGGGAAGGGCGAACATCCGGAAGCGAACGGATGGATTCCTGGATTAATAGCTTGGGGAAGGTTGTAGTGAGGTGACCCTTAGGTAAGTGGGGAACGGGGTGTCATCCGGAGCGAACGGATGGATTCTGGATACATAAACCTGGGAAAGGCATGAATACCAGACAGTGAGGCTGACCTTGGGTAAGTGGTGAAGGGGAAGACATCCGGCGGTAGACGGATCGATTCCTGGTTTACATGAACCTGGATAAGCAAGAATACCGCTGACTTTGGGGAAGTGGAGAAGGGATTTCCCCTGAGGTGACACATGTGGACTCCTGGAGCCAATGATACGTGGGAAGGCACTGACATAACTCGCTGACCTTACAGGTAAGAGGGGAGGGAAAGACATCCGGGAGCGAGCGGGTGGATTCCTGGATACATAAACTTGGGGGGAAGGTTGTTGTTGAGGCTAAACCTTGGGGAAGTGGGGAAGGGGAGACATCTGAGAGCGAGAGGATGGATTCCTGGATACATGGATCCTGGGGAGGAAAGCATGAACTACGTGCAGTTGAGGCTGAACCTTGGAAAGTGAGGGGCAGGGAAGCATCCGGCGGTAGACGGACGATTCCTGGATTCATGAACCTGGGGTAAAGCAAGAATACGCTGACTTTGGGGGAAGTGGGGAACGTGATTCCTCCTGAGGTGGACACCAAGTGACTCCTGGAGACACGATCTAGGAGGCACTGAACCTAACTCGCTGACCTTAGGTAAGTGGGGAAGGGAAGACATCGGGAGCAAGCGGATGGATTCCTGGGATACATAAACTGGGGAAGTTGTTGTTGCGGTAACCTAGGGTAAGTGGGGAAGGGGATGACATCTGGGAGCGAAGCGGATGGATTTACTGGATACATGAACTGGGGGAAAGCAGGAATACATGCAGTGAGGGCTGACCTTGGGGAAGTGGGGAAGGGAATGACCCATTGGCGGTTGACGGATGGTTTTCCTGGGATACATGAACCTGGGGGTAGGGCATGAATACAGGTTGGTGAGGCTGACCTTGGGAAAGTGAGAAAGGGGAAACATCCGGCGGCGGACGGATGAATTCCTGGATACATAACCCTAGGGAAGGCTGAGGCTGGAAGGCAGAGAGAGAGAGAGAGAGGCGAGGCTGACCTTAGGGAAGTGAGGAAGGGTAGACATCCGGGGGCCCACGGATGGATTCCTGGACACATGAACCTGGGGAAGGCGAGGGGGGGGGGACCTTAAAGACGAACCACTGGCCTCCACGTGGCAAGGTCTGGTAACTCAGAGATAACTCTGAGGCTGACAGTGGTCGCAAATTATTAATGTTATTATAATTCAAGATTTGCTAATTTGGATTCAAAAGCGTCTACCAGGGTGGTATTATTTCCAATCCAGCCACTCTCATAGGAGCCACGGTAGTGTTCTTATTTTGTTCATTCACCGGAGTTAACATTAATAAAAATAACATTAATGATGATGGAATATGACAGTACAAGTATTGTAAAGTATAACATTAGTTATAATAACACAAATAATTAATATCAGTTAGTAATTACAAATAGGTAATTATCCTTTACTCATCAAGTAAGAATGGACTAGGATGGCACACAGACACTGTTGAGATCCAGCTCTGGGGCTCTGATGGTCACCAGGTCAAGCACTATCATTTCTACTTTTCCTCTTACTCTTGTGAGTTCATTTTATTACACCTTTGATGTTTGTTTTTGCGACAATGTGATGAATGAATTTAAAATAATAAACAAATATTTATAAACAATAATCATATTTATGTATTTATTACCTTCTTTATTAATTTTAATGTAAGTTTTTTTGTGCCAAGTGTTGTTCAGTCTTTGATATATTCACTTAACACAGATTTTATTGACGTTATTTTCGTGACGAATATTATGTTGTTTACACTGTACAACACTAAGTGTTGATGTAGAGAAAAGTTTGTCTAGTTACACCAGTCAACACAAAATATTTTCCTTATTGATTTACTCACAATCTATTATATAACGTCTAGACTTAACCCAGGAAGTCACAAGACTCAAGATTAGAAGTCAAACATTTCAGACTATTTGTGTGAAATTTAAATACCATGTTATGATTACATTTTTGTCACGAAGTTTCTGTTACTTAATTTCAGTGTTTTGTTAGTGTGCAGATTGCAGCTTACAGCAGCTTTTTTTGTTCATGAAATTACAATCATAAGAACATAAGGAAGAAGGAACACGGCAGCAGGCCTACTGGCCCATGCGAGGCAGGTCCAAGTCTCCTACCAGCTTAAACCAATGACCCAACCTAGTCAGGTCAGGTCACATCCATTAAGGGGGGAGCCCCGGCATCGCCCCTTTTTTGGCACAGCTAGTCGGGTTTCCAAACTCCACCCACTTTTTATATTTTATAAGGTTTTTTAAAACACTACCCAACGTTTTAGCTTCTATGACGGTATGGGGGTTTTGTTCCACTCACCACAACTCTTTCCAAAAAAAGGCCCTTTTCCTTTTTCCCCTTCCCAAAAATCTGAATTTTTCCAAAAAAAAAACTATTGCTGGGGAGTCCCGTTTTTTGCTAGATATTTTTACCCACGCCTTTTACATCCCATTTTTAATTTCTTTTTCCCCCAATTTAAAACCCCTCAATCATCCCCCCCCCCTTTAATTTACCCCTTTTTCTAGAAAAGTGCGATTGGGGGCCCTCATTTCTGTCCTCAAAGGGAAGATTTCTGAACATGGGTCAACTCTGTATCCTCCTTTGTCCGTTTTCCCGCGTATTTATACCCATTCTGTACCCAGTGCCCCCGAACACTACAGATAATCTAGTTGAGGCCAAACCAAAAAATATATGGGAGTTGGGGAACCCAACTGGGGATTTCTATTATCACTGGTAAAACCTTTTTTTGGAAAATTTGTAAAACTACTAAAAGGAAAAATATTTTTTTGGGGTTTTTTGGGGGTTTTTAAAAAAAAGGGAAAAACATTTTAAATTTGATTATTTTTTTTATAACGTCCCAATGTGTCGTATTTTTTAAAGGGCTAATCAGTACCTACTCTCTCCCTTTTTTCCCTTGAGCTTATAGTGGGTGAAGAACCCTCTCTTGCCTTTTCTAGCAAAAGGGCTGCAAACATTCTTGGTTTCGCCTTTTTCCCTGGTACCATTTTTCCCCTGGTTGAAATATCTTGGGTGAAACCCTTTTACCAAAGTTTCACTAATGCCCCCGTTCGGGTACAAAAAAAAATTAAAAACGGTCAAAAAAAAATGGATTTTAAATGACATTTTTTATTCCAAAGTTCTTGTAAGCCTTTGGGGGGTTTTCCACCAATTTTCTTTGTTGCCTTCTCTTCTGTTTCCCAGAAATCCCACCGTCACTAACTTTAATGCTTTCCAAAAACAGCTTTTTTCTCATTTAAGGTTTTGAGTCAAGTCACCATCCCTTTTAAAAAGCTCTCGAATTGAGGACCATTTGAAAAAACTCCCTTCTTATTTTTTGGTCGCCTTTGGAGGGGAATTTTTACGTTAAATTTCTTGAACCCGCCGGATTTGGCCTTTGTTTTTTAAAAAAATTTTTTATGGCCCCCATTTTATGTATGGGGGTGGTAAAACAAAATTTTTTTTGGTTCAAAGGAGAGGTGGATGTTGAACTTTTTTCCCTCCCAGGCTCCAATGATTGGAGGGTGGCCAGTCTTTTCCCGGGTAGTGGGAAACCCCCTTTTACAGCTGTCCCATTCACATTGTAAGCAGCAGTACTTGGTGGGATCAGCCCGGGAAGCCCCTCCCCAAGAGCGATCACCTACCTTTAAACCCCAAAAATTTTAAACTTGCACAGCCAGCCCCATAGTCAGATCATTTCAGTTCAGCCCCCCCAGGTAATATTCAGTTTCCCATGAAATCGGAAGAGAAAAAAGGAAAAAGAGACTTTATTGCCCCTTAAAGAGAGTAATTATGATATATTAAAAATGAGGGATTTATGATCCCTTTCCCCCAAAACCCCTCGTTAAAACCCCAAAATTATTAATTGGTGATTCCCTGCTGGCAGGAACCAAGTCAAGCAGGTTATTTCGTCTAGTTGGTTCTGTCACAAGCTTTTTTTTTCTTTTAATCCTGAATCGTATCAAGAAAGCCACTTGACTCTAAATGTCCTGTCAAATCCTGTTAAAATCTCCCATTTGCACAATTTCGAATGTAAATGCCTTACGAATTTCATCACATAGAAGTTTCCTGATCTTCTTATCAAGGTTTGGGGACCTGTAAATCACACCCAAGATTAGTTTTTCACTGCCCTCCAGAAGCTGTAGTCACACAGATTCAGTGGCTGACACTTCTAATTTCATATCTTGTCTAATGCAACAAGTTAAATTATTTCTGACATACATCGCTACTCCACCACCCTTCCTGTTGACCCTATCAGTGTGGAATAATTTATCGCCTTGTATGTGGCATTCAGAAGATATTTCTCTATCTTTCGTATTGAACCAGGTCTTTGTTATAGCAATAATATCTATGCTTCCTGCATTTGCAATTAATCTTAGCTCATCTGTCTTATTTTTTTTGCGCTCCTACTATTAGTCATAAGCTACAGCTCGGGACCTGAGATGCTCAGAGTGTCTATGTGACACACAACCTCAGTACAACGTCGAAAATCACGAAGTCTATACAATGTTCTGTGAACAGAGTTCTACAGAACTAACAAGAATAATGAGACAGACAATCTGTCCAACCACCAAGCGAGTCTAGAGCAGACTGAATACTTCACGAGAGGTGAGGACACCCCCCCTCGATCACGTGATAGCCCCGTGGACAGCACAGCTCAGAAGCCGGCAGTATAACGAGCGACAAGCGATATTTACAGTAGTTTGACAATCAAGACTTGAACTGAGCACATATTATGTACATCCTAACAACATAAGCTACATCAAATAACAATATAAGGCAATACATTTGCGATTTAGCTATTATCGCAAATATAAGCAATATAAAATTATATGAAAAGGTTATATACATTATATATATACATAATCATTGTAACCCATTCAGGGGTTGCAACATATATATATATATATATATATATATATTTTAGGTAGTAGGTTGGTAGACAGCAACCACCCAGGGAAGTACTACCGTCCTGCCAGATGACTGTGAAACAAAAACCTGTAACTGTTTTGCATGATGGTAGGATTGCTGGTTTCTTTTTCTGTCTCATAAACACGCTAAGATAACAGGGATATCTTGCTACTCCTACTTACACTTTGGTCACACTTCACAGACACGCACATGCATATATATATATACATACATCTAGGTTTTTCTCCTTTTTCTAAATAGCTCTTGTTCTTTTTATTTCTTCTATTGTCCATGGGGAAGTGGAAAAGAATCTTTCCTCCGTAAGCCATGCGTGTCGTATGAGGCGACTAAAATGCCGGGAGCAATGGGCTAGTAACCCCTTCTCCTGTATACAATTACTAAAAAGAGAAGAAGAAAAACTTTATAAAACTGGGTTGCTTAAATGTGCGTGGATGTAGTGCGGATGACAAGAAACAGATGATTGCTGATGTTATGAATGAAAAGAGTTGGATGTCCTGGCCCTAAGCGAAACAAAGCTGAAGGGGGTAGGAGAGTTTCAGTGGGGGGAAATAAATGGGATTAAATCTGGAGTATCTGAGAGAGTTAGAGCAAAGGAAGGGGTAGCAGTAATGTTAAATGATCAGTTATGGAGGAGAAAAGAGAATATGAATGTGTAAATTCAAGAATTATGTGGATTAAAGTAAAGGTTGGATGCGAGAAGTGGGTCATAATAAGCGTGTATGCACCTGGAGAAGAGAGGAATGCAGAGGAGAGAGAGAGATTTTGGGAGATGTTAAGTGAATGTATAGGAGCCTTTGAACCAAGTGAGAGAGTAATTGTGGTAGGGGACTTGAATGCTAAAGTAGGAGAAACTTTTAGAGAGGGTGTGGTAGGTAAGTTTGGGGTGCCAGGTGTAAATGATAATGGGAGCCTTTGATTGAACTTTGTATAGAAAGGGGTTTAGTTATAGGTAATACATATTTTAAGAAAAAGAGGATAAATAAGTATACACGATATGATGTAGGGCGAAATGACAGTAGTTTGTTGGATTATGTATTGGTAGATAAAAGACTGTTGAGTAGACTTCAGGATGTACATGTTTATAGAGGGGCCACAGATATATCAGATCACTTTCTAGTTGTAGCTACACTGAGAGTAAAAGGTAGATGGGATACAAGGAGAATAGAAGCATCAGGGAAGAGAGAGGTGAAGGTTTATAAACTAAAAGAGGAGGCAGTTAGGGTAAGATATAAACAGCTATTGGAGGATAGATGGGCTAATGAGAGCATAGGCAATGGGGTCGAAGAGTATGGGGTAGGTTTAAAAATGTAGTGTTAGAGTGTTCAGCAGAAGTTTGTGGTTACAGGAAAGTGGGTGCAGGAGGGAAGAGGAGCGATTGGTGGAATGATGATGTAAAGAGAGTAGTAAGGGAGAAAAAGTTAGCATATGAGAAGTTTTTACAAAGTAGAAGTGATGCAAGGAGGGAAGAGTATATGGAGAAAAAGAGGAGAAGTTAAGAGAGTGGTGAAGCAATGTAAAAAGAGAGCAAATGAGAGAGTGGGTGAGATGTTATCAACAAATTTTGTTGAAAATAAGAAAAGTTTTGGAGTGAGATTAACAAGTTAAGAAAGCTAGAGAACAAATGGATTTGTCAGTTAAAAATAGGAGAGGAGAGTTATTAAATGGAGAGTTAGAGGTATTGGGAAGATGGAAGGAATATTTTGAGGAATTGTTAAATGTTGATGAAGATAGGGAAGCTGTGATTTCGTGTATAGGGCAAGGAGGAATAACATCTTGTAGGAGTGAGGAAGAGCCAGTTGTGAGTGTGGGGGAAGTTCGTGAGGCAGTAGGTAAAATGAAAGGGGGTAAGGCAGCCGGGATTGATGGGATAAAGATAGAAATGTTAAAAGCAGGTGGGGATATAGTTTTGGAGTGGTTGGTGCAATTATTTAATAAATGTATGGAAGAGGGTAAGGTACCTAGGGATTGGCAGAGAGCATGCATAGTTCCTTTGTATAAAGGCAAAGGGGATAAAAGAGATTGCAAAAATTATAGGGGGATAAGTCTGTTGAGTGTACCTGGTAAAGTGTATGGTAGAGTTATAATTGAAAGAATTAAGAGTAAGACGGAGAATAGGATAGCAGATGAACAAGGAGGCTTTAGGAAAGGTAGGGGGTGTGTGGACCAGGTGTTTTACAGTGAAACATATAAGTGAACAGTATTTAGATAAGGCTAAAGAGGTCTTTGTGGCATTTATGGATTTGGAAAAGGCGTATGACAGGGTGGATAGGGGGGCAATGTGGCAGATGTTGCAAGTGTATGGTGTAGGAGGTAGGTTACTGAAAGCAGTGAAGAGTTTTTACGAGGATAGTGAGGCTCAAGTTAGAGTATGTAGGAAAGAGGGAAATTTTTTCCCAGTAAAAGTAGGCCTTAGACAAGGATGTGTGATGTCACCGTGGTTGTTTAATATATTTATAGATGGGGTTGTAAGAGAAGTAAATGCGAGGGTCTTGGCAAGAGGCGTGGAGTTAAAAGATAAAGAATCACACACAAAGTGGGAGTTGTCACAGCTGCTCTTTGCTGATGACACTGTGCTCTTGGGAGATTCTGAAGAGAAGTTGCAGAGATTGGTGGATGAATTTGGTAGGGTGTGCAAAAGAAGAAAATTAAAGGTGAATACAGGAAAGAGTAAGGTTATGAGGATAACAAAAAGATTAGGTGATGAAAGATTGAATATCAGATTGGAGGGAGAGAGTATGGAGGAGGTGAACGTATTCAGATATTTGGGAGTGGACGTGTCAGCGGATGGGTCTATGAAAGATGAGGTGAATCATAGAATTGATGAGGGAAAAAGAGTGAGTGGTGCACTTAGGAGTCTGTGGAGACAAAGAACTTTGTCCTTGGAGGCAAAGAGGGGAATGTATGAGAGTATAGTTTTACCAACGCTCTTATATGGGTGTGAAGCGTGGGTGATGAATGTTGCAGCGAGGAGAAGGCTGGAGGCAGTGGAGATGTCATGCCTGAGGGCAATGTGTGGTGTGAATATAATGCAGAGAATTCGTAGTTTGGAAGTTAGGAGGAGGTGCGGGATTACCAAAACTGTTGTCCAGAGGGTGAGGAAGGGTTGTTGAGGTGGTTCGGACATGTAGAGAGAATGGAGCGAAACAGAATGACTTCAAGAGTGTATCAGTCTGTAGTGGAAGGAAGGCGGGGTAGGGGTCGGCCTAGGAAGGGTTGGAGGGAGGGGGTAAAGGAGGTTTTGTGTGCGAGGGGCTTGGACTTCCAGCAGGCATGTGTGAGCGTGTTTGATAGGAGTGAATGGAGACAAATGGTTTTTAATACTTGACGTGCTGTTGGAGTGTGAGCAAAGTAACATTTATGAAGGGATTCAGGGAAACCGGCAGGCCGGACTTGAGTCTGGAGATGGGAAGTACAGTGCCTGCACTTGAAGGAGGGGTGTGTTAATGTTGCAGTTTAAAAACTGTAGTGTAAAGCACCCTTCTGGCAAGACAGTGATGGAGTGAATGATGGTGAAAGTTTTTCTTTTTCGGGCCACCCTGCCTTGGTGGGAATCGGCCGGTGTGATAATAAAAAAAAAAAAAAAAAATATATATATATATATATATATATATATATATATATATATATATATATATATATATAAATATATATATATATATATATATATATATATATATATATTTATATATATATATATATATATATATGCACACATATATGCACACATATATTTTGAGGAATTGATAAATGTTTATGAAGATAGTGATTTCGTGTATAGGACAAGGAGGAATAACATCTTGTAGGAGTGAGGAAGAGCCAGTTGTGAGTGTGGGGAAAGTTCGTGAGGCAGTAGGTAAAATGAAAGGGGGTAAGGCAGCCGGGATTGATGGGATAAAGATACAAATGTTAAAAGCAGGTGGGGATATAGTTTTGGAGTTGTTGGTGCAATTATTTAATAAATGTGTGGAAGAGGGTAAGGTACCTAGGGATTGGCAGAGAGCATGCATAGTTCCTTTGTATAAAGGCAAAGGGGATAAAAGAGAGTGCAAAAATTATAGGGGGATAAGTCTGCTGAGTATACCTGGTAAAGTGTATGGCAGAGTTATTATTGAAAGAATTAAGAGTAAGACGGAGAATAGGATAGCAGATGAACAAGGAGGCTTTAGGAAAGGTAGGGGGGTGTGTGGACAGGTGTTTACAGTGAAACATATAAGTGAACAGTATTTAGATAAGGCTAAAGAGGTCTTTGTGGCATTTATGGATTTGGAAAAGGCGTATGACAGGGTGGGATAGGGGGGCAATGTGGCAGATGTTGCAAGTGTATGGTGTAGGAGGTAGGTTACTGAAAGCAGTGAAGAGTTTTTACGAGGATAGTGAGGCTCAAGTTAGAGTATGTAGGAAAGAGGGAAATTTTTTTCCCAGTAAAAGTAGGCCTTAGACAAGGATGTGTGATGTCACCGTGGTTGTTTAATATATTTATAGATGGGGTTGTAAGAGAAGTAAATGCGAGGGTCTTGGCAAGAGGTGTGGAGTTAAAAGATAAAGAATCACACACAAAGTGGGAGTTGTCACAGCTGCTCTTTGCTGATGACACTGTACTCTTGGGAGATTCTGAAGAGAAGTTGCAGAGATTGGTGGATGAATTTGGTAGGGTGTGCAAAAGAAGAAAATTAAAGGTGAATACAGGAAAGAGTAAGGTTATGAGGATAACAAAAAGATTAGGTGATGAAAGATTGAATATCAGATTGGAGGGAGAGAGTATGGAGGAGGTGAATGTATTCAGATATTTGGGAGTGGACGTGTCAGCGGATGGGTCTATGAAAGATGAGGTGAATCATAGAATTGATGAGGTGAAAAGAGTGAGTGGTGCACTTAGGAGTCTGTGGAGACAAAGAACTTTGTCCTTGGAGGCAAAGAGGGGAATGTATGAGAGTATAGTTTTACCAACGCTCTTATATGGGTGTGAAGCATGGGTGATGAATGTTGCAGCGAGGAGAAGGCTGGAGGCAGTGGAGATGTCATGTCTGAGGGCAATGTGTGGTGTGAATATAATGCAGAGAATTCGTAGTTTGGAAGTTAGGAGGAGGTGCGGGATTACCAAAACTGTTGTCCAGAGGGCTGAGGAAGGGTTGTTGAGGTGGTTCGGACATGTAGAGAGAATGGAGCGAAACAGAATGACTTCAAGAGTGTATCAGTCTGTAGTGGAAGGAAGGCGGGGTAGGGGTCGGCCTAGGAAAGGTTGGAGAGAGGGGGTAAAGGAAGTTCTGTGTGCGAGGGGCTTGGACTTCCAGCAGGCATGCGTGAGCGTGTTTGATAGGAGTGAATGGAGACAAATAGTTTTTAATACTTGACGTGCTGTTGGAGTGTGAGCAAAGTAACATTTATGAAGGGGTTCAGGGAAACCGGCAGGCCGGACTTGAGTCCTGGAGATGGGAAGTACAGTGCCTGCACTCTGAAGGAGGGGTGTTAATGTTGCAGTTTAAAAACTGTAGTGTAAAGCACCCTTCTGGCAAGACAGTGATGGAGTGAATGATGGTGAAAGTTTTTCTTTTTCGGGCCACCCTGCCTTGGTGGGAATCGGTCAGTGTGATAATAAAAAAATAATAATATGCAATAAGATTACAGTAAACAGGTGATTTCAGAATATGCAAAACAACCACTGTGAAAGAATAGAGAAATTCCAAGCTCTTTCGTGACTACTCACATTATCAAGGAACAATGTTCCTTGATAATGTGAGTAGTCACGAATGCGCTTGGAATTTCTCTATTCTTTCAAAGTGGTTGTTTTGCATATATATATATATATATATATATATATATATATATATATATATATATATATATATTAATATATATATATATATATATATATATGTATATATAATGTCGTGCCGAATATGTAAAACTGGTCAATTAGCAAGAACTCATTTAAAATTAATTCCTTTCTGAAATTTTCTCTTATACGTTTAAAGATACATTTTTTTCATTAATGTTAATGTAATTTTTTTTAATTTTGCACCAAAAGAATCTTAGAAAACTTACCTAACCTTATTATAAACAAGCGCAATTTATTTTAGCCTAACCCAACTACATATATTTTAGATTTGTTTACAATAATTTAATATTAAACCAGCACAGTGAAAATATATTTTTTTCGTTAGGTTCAGAATGATTTTGGCGAAATTATTGCATACACAAATTTTCATTGTCCTATATGGCAAGATGAGCGTTGCTATTTAAGCCAAGATCGCAAGTTCTGCCTATTCGGCACGACATATATATTATATATATATATATATATATATATATATATATATATATATATATATATATATATATATTATATATTAATGAAACCACGAAACAATTAGTTTTGAATCATTAACTAAGCTGCTGTATGATCGAGGATCGACCCCGCACCACCATGTCCCGCCCGTGGAAACAAGAAAACGTTCGCTACGCTCTAACTATTGGACCAACAATCCTTCAAACACCAAGCACCCAGTAGAATTGGGCGTGTTTCATGGTACGAGGACATACGTGGCGGTGGTAAGCTCAGAGCTAATTTCAACTTACTCCCGTTTGAATACCAGCCTTCACATGATCTAGGAATACAAAATAGAGCTTCAGCTAGCTGTGTAAAAAATGCGGATGATGCGTCTGGGTATACTGCTGATATACTACTAGAAATAACTGGTGGCGCACTGCTACTGTTACAGGTGCTGAGGATAGTGGGGGTCAGGTCAAAAAAGTGTACCAGTAGAAATTCCATCCTTCACAAATCCTAGCCAGCAGAAAAATTTGTGCAGTTTCTATGCCTGGGCATGGAATATCTGAAAAAAAAAATAAATGGGACGTGCAACTTTGACCATCCAAAAAATGCCGCAACTTCATGACGAAAGAGTCATTCTTCTTCCTGTAAACTTTTTCACCTTGAATGTGTTATTCATCAGTTCAGGAAACACAATGTTACAACACAAACTGCCTCGCACACTATTTGAAATGTACCAGAAGGTATAGATGCCACAAACCTTGGGAAATGGTAGTTACAAGCATTCAATAGAAAGATTTTTAAGTGCCAGGAAGAAGAAAAAATGGCAGCAAATGAAAAATTACTCCACCACCGCGGAGCCTTGTTGGAATGGTGGCACAGTCAGTGGACATCCCTCCAGAGCAGCAAACATTAATGCCAACAAATTAACCCCACAACAAACAAGTAATGCATTATTTGTATTTGTAAATATACAAGGTCTAAAGCCATCTACCAACATCAAAATACCTTTCTTCAGTGGACTCCTCAGAGTCAAATGTAATCTTCCGGCTTTCAGAGCGACCCACTCAAAAGATCACTTTGACAACAAAATATGAAAACAAGGGTATAACTTATTTAAAATCGACAGAAAGTACAGGTAACAAGGGATGGTTGGCCTGTTTGCCACAGAATCGTTCATTTGCTCACAATTACTGAACACCCCAAATGAAGTAACTGAAGTTTTGGCAGTAAAGACTGAGAACCGAAACTTAGTCTTTGTGGTTGTATATAAGCCGCGTAATGCAACTTCCCAAGAATTCAAGGAATAACTACTGAAAACTTACTACTGCCTGGAAAATTCCAACCCCAGCCCCATACATCTTGTTGCCTGGTATTTCAATTTAATTAATTTAATATGGAAGAATATGGCAAATAATGTTATAGCAGAGGTAACCCCAGGAGGCAGCTCGGATGAAAATTCTTACACACACGAGTTATTGAATTCACCTTAAACCAGCAAATAGTGGAGCCAACAAGACCTTATTTTCACTGGTAATGACGATCTGGTACGAAGTGTAACAGTATCATATACAATATGTTCTGATCACAATATAATCGTAGTTTAGACTTTTATGCACCGGGATTCTAACTAATAAAATGAGATCAGTTACGAGGATGCCGCCACCAAATTCAACTTCAATAACAAGAACAATCAGTTAGATCAAATTAACCATGTCTTAAATGATACACGCTGAGAAGATATCTTAAGCAACGCAAATCCGAACCAGTACCTGGAAAGAATTACTTCTGTAGCACTTAAGCTCGAGGCACTTTCCCTGAGAAAAAAAGAAGAGAAGACATAAACTAAAAAGAAAGAGACTCCCTCTACAGGTATTACGCTTCCAGATAATCAAGGTCTGTTATCCTGGGGCATAAAGAGAATTGGAGCGAAATAAACACAGCAGTGAACTTTGAATTGTATTTTCCTTCACCAAGTATATATAGATTTTTACAAGTATGTACATTATATATAATAACTGGAAATATATGTGTACAACACGGCGAGTCAAGGCAAACCCAACAGCCAGAAACCAGACCACCGCTTCCAACCAGCCCCTGTGTGAATGTGGCAATGGTGGAACGTGTGTGACACCACAACACATCCGCCATTGTCATACGCACCTATGATTGGTTGAAGGGATGGGACCTCCTGATTCGCTGGTTGCGAGGCAGCCTATTGAG